>QNUK01001566.1:0-42942 GCA_013621035.1 Clarias magur
ACACACACACACACACACACACACACACACAGCGCCTGTGGGATTTATTGTTAATTTGTTTTAAAGGTAAAGTGCAGGTTAATTTGTTTAATTTTATTTTATATTTTATATAAATTTTTATGTGTTTATTTTTTGGGGCTGTGGAATGAATAATTTAAGTTTCCATTATTTCCTATGGGGAAATACGATCTGGTTTACATGTGTTTTGATATATGAACCTGCTTCTGGAACGAATTATGCTCGTAATCCAAGGTTCCACTGTACTTTGTTTTTTTTCTGAATACTTATACATTTATTATATTGTTATTTCAGCAATAGTATCATTCTGAAACAATTTTCAATAAAATTCAATTTAATAATTTTTTTTTTTGTATATAGCATTTTTTATAACAATTGACATTGTCGCCAAGCAGCTTTACATAATCAAACGAATTATTTACGTTTGTTTGAGATGTGAACGTGTATGAATCAAAATGATAAGACTGTCCCTGATGAGCAAGCCGAGGACAACGGCGACAGTGGCAAGGAAAAACTCCCTGAGATGGCGATAGGAAGAAACCGTGAGATGAAACCCATCCTCATCTGGAACAGATAGTAGGGATTGATCTGCATCATCCTGTGTGAGATTGGAAGTTCAGTACACCAGATGTGTTTAAGTTAAAATTGAGTCCAGTTCATTATTGGAGGCTCAGGTAGACTGTAGGAAACTGCAGTCGTGAACTGAACCATCGAGCGACTGAAGTCACAAGTCCCCAGAGAACAGCTGTCTGCATCAGCCGAGGACAGGACCACCTTTGTGGAAAAGTGGAACCATCCCCAGCCACCACACGCATCCCAGACAGACCACACGGGGCATCCATGCGATGAGATCTCCAACCAGAAGCAGGACACCAGGACGAGTCAGACAGCTCCATGGGGCAGAGGCGGTCTGGATCACTGGCAACTCAGGAGCGACATGTATAGCTCGACAGAGAGACAGATAGAGGGAAAAGGAGAGAGGTAGAGAGAGAGAGAGCAGAAGAGATGGCAGTTAGGTCTGGTTACATGCTGTGGTTTCCATAATACACGGTACTGACAAGCAGCCTGCAACCTTTAATCGAAGTAGGCGTGGCGAATCATAAGATACTAGCAGTTCACTCAGATAAAGTGGTATTTATTTCTTTATACGTCATAAGTAGCATTTTAAAATCGATGTGAAATTTCACAGGGAGCAGATGCAGTGTAGATAAGATAGAGGTGATGTGCTCGTATCTTCTGGTTCTAGTGACGACTCTGGCTGCTGCATGCTGGAATAACTTGTTTATGTACCTAGTCGAGCAACCCGAGAGAAAGGCGTTACATTAGTCCAACCTAGATGTGATAAAAGTATGACGTCGTTTTTTTGCATTGTTTACTGACAATATACTCATTACCTTGGCAACATGTTTGAGATGAAAGAAAGCTATCCTGGTATAATATTCACAGGATAGCTTTCTTTCATCTCAAAAATGTTGAGAGCTTCAAATGAAATGAGCTTCAAACGAAAGGCTGGAATCTATAATCACACCAAGGTCTTTTACTGTTGCACTTGATGGAACAAAAATGCCATCTAAAGGTTACAGTGTGATCAGAAAGCTTGCTTCTAATTACATGTTGTCCTATGACTAGAAATTAATATCCAGTTTCTTATGTGTTTCACACATTGCTCAACTTTTATTAAGCTGGTTTTCTCATCTTGATTTGCTGCAATATATAACGGTGTCATCAACATGAAAATAAAAACTAATACCATGCTTATGAATTATGTTGCCGAGAGGAACATATAAAGAGAAACTAGCCATGGGCCTAAAACTGAACCCTGTGGACCAGTCAAGGAGTACAGTAGGAGCCAGGAGAGGGCTGTTCCATTAATTCCTAAAACATTCCTAATGTTTTCCAATCTGTGAAGGAGAATACTATGATCAATGGTGTCCAAAGGTGCACTGAGGTTGAGTAACACAAGCATGGTGACGCAACCCTGATCAGATCCCAATTGGCGGTCATTTACTTCTTTAAGAAGTTCTGTCTCTGTGCTGTGATGAATCCTGACTGATACAATTTGTGTGTTATTTCTGTGTAGATATTAAAATAGCTGCTGCGCTACTATATTTCCCAGAATCCTAGAGATAAAGGGGAGATTTGATATTGGCCTGTAATTGGACAGCTGACAGGGGTCGAGGTCAGTTTGCTTATGTGGTGGTTGAATAACTGCTAATTTAAAAGATTTTGAAACATACCCAATGCTGAGTGAAGAATTCATTATTTTCAACAGGGATTCTGTACTATCTGCTTTAGAAAATGTGTCGGTATACGATTCTAATGTATAGGTTGATGAATTTGCAGAAGAGATGAGTGAAATTAGTTCATTCTCTTCCAGGGGAGTAAATTATTATTAGGTTCTGATGCGATGTGGTTAGTTTAACATCTGCATCAATTACACTGTCCGGTTTCAAAGCCACAATGTTTTGCCTAAAAATCTATGATTTTGTTATTGAAAAAGTTCATGAAGTCCTCACGACTGTATTTGCTGTGAGATTTCTGTAGTGGTCTTAGTTCTAGTTAATTTAGCTATGGTGTTAAATAAAAATCTAGGATTATTTTTGTTCTTTTCTGTAAGAGTGAAGAAATACATATATCTAGCAGCACTAAGAGCTTTTCTACAGGCTCCGGATTCTTTCCTTCCATGCTATTTGGAATACTAACAATTTAGTTTGACATTATTTACGTTCTATTTTTCGAAGCTATTTTAAAGTGCACATGTGGTCGAGTTTCTTATCTATAATCACTTAGCTACATTACCTATGGTATAACGGAATGTTGACTAAATATTCAGTCGCCTGGCCGAGTTCTGGGATCAGACGACAATCCAATCAAAGTCGGTAACTCAAAAAACTCCAAAGAGTTTACTGATAAAGCTCTGTGTGGTAGTCGATGTGTTTGTACATTAAATGCCAATTAAATACAAAATGCTGTTTTTATCAATCATTTCATTTCTTAAGGAGAAAATGCTGTCCAAACCTACCTAGCCCTTTGTTCAAAAGTCAATAACCACTTCCTAAATCATGAATGGAATGTGAATTTTGGCTAAATTTCACTTGCCACACCCAGGCCTAGTTACTGCCAAACCTATAAAATCGTATTTATATTTTCTGATGCTTCATAATTTTTAAAATATTTTTTGCCATAATATTTCCATTATTCCTACCGTCTTCATGTTTTATTTGTAATCATTTTGAACAAACCATTCATAACCTCCAACATGTTGTGAATCCTGTTCAGAATCCTTTCCTTTCTTAACTTTTGATCTTCCTTCAGACTGAATTAGAGGCAGATGCACCTATATTATACATACATTTGTCTCTATATGTTGTTTTAAAGGAGTTGATACAGAATGCAGATGATGCCGGGGCATCAAAAACTGTGTTCATTCATGATGAGAGAAGATATAGCTCAAACAGTGTGTGGACCCAGGCACTAGGAAAGTATCAAGGTATTAAAATGTTATCTCTCTCTCTATCTCTCTCTCTCTCTCTCTCTAGTATGTATTTCTTTTAATTTTGATGATTATGTCTTACAGCTAATGTAAACCAAAAATTCAGTATCTCAGAAATGTTGGACTACTGAAAGTATGAACATGTACAGCACTCAATACATAGTCAGGGCTAACTTTGAATGAACTACTGCAGAAGTGTAGTATGGCATGAAGACAATCAGCCTTTGGCACTGCTGAGTTATGGAAGCCCATGTTGCTCTGATAGCAGACTTTAGCTCTTTTGCATCAAGCACAGGAATACTATGATTCTTAATCCAGGTAGTATTACAATTGGCAGTGTGTGAAGGTGTCAATTCCTGTTGGAAAATGAAATCAGCATCTCCATAAAGCTGGTCAGCAGAAGGAAACGTGGAGTCTAAAAAACGACCTGGTAGATGGCTGCACTGACCTTGGACCTGATTAAACACGGTGGACCAACACCAGCAAATGACATGGCTCCCCAAACTCCCCAGACTGTGCAAATTTTACACTGAACCTCAATCAACTTGGGCTTTCTGCCCCATCTCTCTCTCCAGACTCTGGGACCTGGCTTCTCGAATGCAAAGCAAAATATACAGTACTTTCATCTAAAAAGAGGACTTTGACCCACTGAGCAACAGTCTAGTCCTTTTTGTTCTTAGGTCAGGCAAGATGCCTCTAGCACTGGGCATTGGCATGACCTCATGCCTTTAGACATCTGGGTGGCCTACCCCGACTGGCAACAGGGGCTTTAACAGCGAATACGGCATTCTGTTATTGCTCGTACTATCTGCTTTGGGTACTGAAAAAATGTCAGTATAGGATCTAATATAGTCAAGATTAAAGTGCAAAGGCAGCAAGTGCAGTCAAAAGTTCACACTGTGACATAGCCTAGTGATACTGTGTGACCTAACGCGTTAGATTACTTGTTACATCAAAAAAAGGATTCCAAGTACTCGAACGCGTTTACACCCAGCACTGTAATTGAGGTTTACCTCGGATGAAAATTACAGGCCTCTCTCATTTTTTTTAAGTGAGAGAACTTGCAAATTGATGGCTAACTAAATACTTTTTTGCCCCACTGTATATTAACATATGCAGAAACCAACAAATTATGAAGGATGACTACAGATGTAACTTAACTTAAAACGAGGTCTCAATCCAGCTTGCTCCAGTGAAAAATGTTAATGAAAGTATAACTTCACCTGCTGTTATCGCCCTCTACTGACTGGAGTGTGGACCAGCTTCATTTCCGCTTCTAAACGATTCAATTTGCAAGATTTGTATGTAAATCAGTCTCATAGAATTTCACTAATTGTATCCTCAGACATTTAAACTAAATTAACTGATTGAGTTAGTTTTCATAATTAACAAATTTTAATTAATCGTAAGTAATCTGATTATATACTTTAAATAAAAAAAATATTTAAATAAAAATAAAAGAGATGCAAATACTTAAGAATTAACTATGCCATGATTCTTTTTTTTTTTTTTTTTTTGGTAATAAGACTCATTATCCCACTTTTAACAATAGCTCCCTGTCTGGGGCAATAGTAGCTCAGAGGGATAAAGTACTGAGTTACTGATTGGGAGGTTGAGGATGCAAGGCCGAGATCCACCAGGTTACCACTATTGGGACTAATCTATTCTCACATGTAAAGCCTCATATTCAGTTGGAAGGCACTGTATAATAGTTGCACATGCACAGACATGCAAGAAGTACAGTAACATATAAAAATGTCAATACATTGAATTGAACTGCTATAGGCTAGTATAACACATATTTGTTAACTGCGTTTCTGTACCACCATGCAGTTTACATAACATTTGTTTATATTTTTACACAGTCTTTTTTTTTCTACAGTAACTGCTAGATTTCTCCTCATAAGATAATATGGAGGTTACAGACTTGGCTCTGTCTCTTTTGTTAAAATGGCTAAATTGGAATACACAAATACAAATGCATAACTGATTTATTCTGCAGACAGACAATAAACATGGAACTTTGAAAGGGATAACAAAGAAACTAGGACAACAACCATCTAACTCAACATAACAGCCATGTAACTAAACAGAACAGGAGAAACCAGGACTGGAGAGAACAGGGGTTAAGGAGATCGGCATGATTCAGTTAAACACAACACCCAAACTAAACAGAACAGATGCAAGACCCAGATCAACTGAACACATGACTATTTATAAGGAAACTAATGAGCTACCTCGGTTTAGGTGAGCGCTTCCATCGCCTGACCGAAGTGCATTCTGGGAATTGGAGTTCACCAAACAGAAAACCGCAAAAGGACACATAAGGGAGACTCTGGGCGCATGGGGCCTTCTAGTGGTTATCCCTGGCAGCTTGACAAAATGAAAATATGAATGTGTAAATTTTGAAATGCCTAATTAAAAGACCAACCTCCCAATAGGTTCAGTTGGACTTATTTAAATTAAGATTGAATCTGGTCAAAGAGGTGCATTTCAGTTGGTCATCAAGGCCAACCCTGACTGAGTTTAGACTGACTACTTCTCTGTTCTGCTAGGACCGGCTCTCTATGCATTCAATGATGCAGGCTTCACTGAGGAAGACTGGAAAGGGATTCAGCGAGCAGGGCGGAGCATCAAGCGTGATGACCCAACCAAAGTGGGGAGATTTGGGATTGGCTTTAATTCTGTTTACCATGTTACAGGTAAAAATGTTTCTCAATAAATAACCAGCGATCAAACAATGATTCAGAAATTGTGTTTTTTTTTTTTGTGTGTTTTTTTTTTCTTCAGTAAAACAGTTATACTGGAATTGTGTAAGCAGTCAGATGTCTTTGAAAACTTCAGTTGCTCAATTGATTCAATCTTAAAATTCAGCTAATTATGTGTAAATTGCTGTAAAAATATAACATAAAGCAATCGCCACACTAGACATTAGCCAGCCATCGAATAAACAGTGGGAGATAATTGTGCAACTACACACCAGTTTGCAAATGTCAATCTAAACATGACATTAACATTAGAAAAAATATTTGTATGCAAACTTTGTAATTCTCCAGTACCGAGCCATTTAAGAAACATACCACTTCATATTATTTAAATTCTAAGGCAACATGATGATGAACATGTCTGCATAGAATAGGGGCAGCTCAGTGCTTAAGGTGCATAAGGGCATCTGACAAATGCTGTAAATGATCAAATGAAAGGATTTCTGGAAGGATAAGAGGTTTGTAGGAATGGTTTAGGAAGAAATATTTCATAGAATTTTAGGTTTCCTAGTTCACCTCGTTGTATTCTCAGGCTAGGTGTGATGCTCACTGGTTTCCTTTTTTTTTCATTCTCAGATTTGCCAAGTGTGTTAAGCTCTAAATACCTTGCAGTTTTTGATCCTCAAAAGCTGATGTTTGATGACGAACGTGAGGGCTACCGCTGGTCCCTGGATGATGAAGAGGACAGAAATCACCTTTTGGAATTCATAGATCAATTCAAACCATACCAAGATATTGTCAATCTACTTTGTGATGAAACTTGTGCTTGGGAGAAGGTCATCAATGAGTGCGATTTCAAAGGAACACTCTTTCGGTTTCCCCCTGCGTCAAGAGGCCTCAGAGATTTCTGCCAATTTATATGACTCCAGGAAAGCTACTCAGCTTTTTGACAGCTTCATTCCAGATGCCGACATCAGTGTTCTGTTTCTGAGATCGGTCTCCTCCATTTCTTTGGTGCATATTGACTCAGATGGCAGTGTCACCGTTAGGATGAAAGTTTCTGCATCATCTCCACCCAGCACTTTTCTGGATTTTCCGGAAACTGGGGATGTCAGAAGAAACTGTGTTCAAGGCAAGACAAGCTTTAAAGCAGTGACATGTAGTTCACCAAGTCAGGAAGATACAACCAGCAAATGGCTCGTCACAGCCTGTCAGTTAATGGAAGGACGTGTACCTGAGATTGACTCGCTTGCTGGCAAACTAAGTTTTTACCCTCAGGTCGATGTAGCATTTCAGTGCGATGAAGACAGAGCATGTGATGGTGGACGACTGAGCTGCTTTCTGCCTCTTCCAAACAATGAAACAAACAGGACAGGACTCCCTGTTCATATCAATGCATGCTTTGGTCTGACAGACAACCGAAGGTACATCAAGTGGCAGGAAGAGGATCAAAAGAATGATGAATCTGCAGAATGGAACGAGCTGCTAATTAAGGAGGTTCTTCCTTACGTTTATCTCAAGATAATACAAGATGCTATCCAACTATCAAAAAAGTCAATGCTTCCTGTAGGCTCTGTGTACAATCTTTGGCCTGATCTGAGACAGACGGAACACAGGCCACGATGGCATAAAGTAGCAGAAGACCTTTTTCGAAGATTATTTAAAATTCAAGAAATCTTCTCACTAGCTAAAAATGAGAAAAAATGGGTGACGGCTTTAGATGCTGTTTTCCCAACTAATGAAACCGACAGTGATATAATGTCTGCAGTTGTCCGGTTATTGGTCGAGGAAGGAGAAAACCTTGTTACTGCTCCTGAACATGTTCTGCTCGGCATAAATAAAACCTTCCCAAACCCCGGCACTCTGAAATGGGTGACGCCAAGTTTAGTTAGGTCCGTGCTCCACAGAAGTGAGATTGAATCCATCAGTAAGGATGGGAAACTGTCCATCTTGGAGTATGTGCTCAGTGATGGGAAGTATGAAGAACTCAAAGGTCTACAGCTTTTGCCACTCAGTGATGGAAGTTTCAGGTCATTCACAAACCAGGAGGACGACACTGCTTTGATTGACAATGAGAACTTTTCACGGTAAGCTCTGTTCCATGACTCCTTTTTACCGAATCTTTATGTGTTGTGTATCGTTAAATGAATATGGATACTCTAATTTGTCCAGAGTGTTGCTACCTTTTTGCAAAGACCAATTTTTACCTCATGATCTGAGCAACAGCACAGTCAAACACCTACGAGAAATGGCCATGACAAGTAAGTAAATATATACTTTTACAATTTTTAAATAGTTATGGTGTTGTGTAATTTAGTATTTATTTCTAATACTGTGTTGTGTTAATTAATGAACTATTTCCTACATTGAATTATTTCTTACTGTCTTGACGCAAACCACTCGTTCAGTCCTAAAAGAACCTTCAAGCACAAAATCTACTCCGGGAATTCATCCTCCATACAGTATTTGTCCCATCACTTTACTGGCTATATTAGCATTATTTTTTATAACAATTACTGCTACTGATTGTGCAGCACACATATGATAAAGACACAAATATGAATTTTAAAATGAGGCAAGAATTGATGACATTTTTGCAGACTTATCACGACAGCGCGCTCCGAGGGGGACACACGAAGACCCCCAGTTAATGTAAACCCTCTTCTCACCTTTCATTCAAACCGGTTTCGCTGATGGGGGAATTGGCAGAATAGGGGGTTTTAAAACGAATTACCAAGACTGAGCAGACGTCTCTGCCTAAAGACGTCTTTGCCTAAAATTTATTTCGCCAGCAAAACATAAAATAAATAGAAACAAACAAAAAAAATTAAATTAGACGTCATAGTTGGATTTAATACTTTTAGTGTAATTCATAAATTTACTGAAAATATTCAGATTTTGTAAAATAATGAAACTCATGTCTCCATTTCCTAGACTCTTTGTCCACCACAATGAATTGAAGCTCAGCACGTGCCGTGTCTCCTCTGTTCGCTCAGTGTGTTTTCCTCACGCTCACCTTTGTCCAGTGTTACAAAACTGGCACTAAACTAGCTACTCACACACACTACACCCGATTGCCTGTTTCTTTTTTTTTTATTAGCTGGCACTGTCGACCACATAACGGAAGCGTTGGAAATAAAGTTTTATATAACTTATATAAATTAGTTTTTACATACACAATCATTACAAATGTTAATACTTACACACACACACACTTACATCACAATGTAAACACTCACACACGTATACACAAACACACTCATGTATATCACACATCACAAATTTACCCACACACTACACACACCATCACAACAAACATGCACAAATACATTTAGTCGTCACACAGACTGACACATCCACATATCTCACACACACACACACACACACACACACACACACACACACACACACACACACACACACACCTCTTTCTCTCTCACACACACTAAGCCTCACACACATGCACACATACACACACTAGCGCACTCAACTAACACACAGGTTGGCGTTGCGCCCTGGGTGCTTGGGCCCGTCATCGTTGATTGCAACTATATTTAAGGTCCAAGCACTATAGGGTGCACAGGACCCTTTTGTTTTTCTAAGGATTTATTTGCCACCATTTTGGACTTTTGGGGTCTTAACATGCTCAAAAACACATGGCAGACAGGTTGGAATCTGCTGCCATTAGGACATCTGAGAGTCTGTGAACCACCCACACACACTTACATGTCACAGGTTCACACATCACACAAACATGCACAAACACATTTACTCGTCACACACACACACACACACACACACACACACACACACACACACACACACACACACACACACACTCAAATAACACACAGGTTGTTCAGTGCGCCCGGGGTGTCAATGGCGCAGGGTGCTTGGGCCCGTCATCGTTGCTAGCAACTGTTTTTTTAAAATTATTTTCAACATTGTACATTAATATTAACAATATGTTAATAGGAAAAGTGTGGATTGGAAAATAGCTACAGTACGTTTAGCTTCAATGACAGCTTGGCATACTCAGGGCATTCGCTCACCAGATTATCACCAGTAATTATTTTGTGACTGTTAGGAACCTCCACTAGAGGTCACTGTTCATGTCTGTCTGTCTTTCTGTGTAGTTCTTGTTGGTTGACTCAGTTTCCCAGAAGGCACCTCAGTCAGGTGATGATTGTTTTTGTGTTGATTGTTTGTAATTGTTTGTTTGTTTGGTCTGGCTGGCTGTCTGGCTGTCTGTTGAATGTTTGTTTGTATTACCGTCATGTGGGCATTCCTTTTTGTTACTTTAAGTTTATATTTGGTTTGTTTTGTAACCTTTGTTTTCAGAGGGCTCTAGTTTTGTTTTCTTGATGTTCCTTGTGTCTGTGGATTCATGGAGCTGCTCTGTTCAGTGTGTAGTTAGGCTGTGTCTCCTCCTGTGTCCTGTGTAAGTACTGTTCTGTCTTCTGGTTTATTTCCCTAGTATGAGTAGCCACATGAGGGCTTAGCCATTAGCAGGGTTAGCCGCTAGTAGGCCTTGATGGCTAGTAGGGTTAGCCCCTAGTAGGGTTAGTCTCCAGTAGGCTAACCTCTAGTGGGAATGGCCCGCTAGTGGTTCTGGTCACTAGTAGGTTAGCCGCTAGTTTGGTATAGCCCCATGTGTGCCCTGCCTTTTGTCTTCCGGTCCCCTAGGTCAATACTAACACCATTAGCCACTAACCCGGTTAGGTCAGCCTCCAGTGTCTCCAGTACAACATGTAGCTACTAACCTCACTAACCCAGCCAGTCTAGTTCCTGTCCAGCCCTGTCTCCTGTCCAGCCCTGTCTCCTGTCTAGTCCTGTCTCTCCAGTCTCTGTGCCCCTAGTCCTGTCTCTCCATCTCTAGTTCCAGCCACGTCCTGTCCAGCCTTGTCTCTAGTTTCCCTATGTGTCTCTAGTTAGCTCCAGCTCCATGTTTCCTCATCCCTAGTTCTCTGTCGAGTTCCCGTGTCAGCTCCTGGTTCCCTCTGTTCAGCTCCTGTTCCTGTGTTTTTCCTGAGCCCTAGTTTTAGTTTGAGTTTGTTGTTTTGGTTCCTTTGTTTGTGTTTGTTTATTGTGTTTAAAATAAAAGACTCTTTCTGTTACACCCCTCTGCCTTCATGCCTACCTTTATGCCCACGGCAACATCATCAGCCGGTCTAGCCACTCTGGTTGTAGTGGATCCATGACCGAGACATTGAGAATTTGTGACATTTCTTGCCCTCTTAATGTGCTTTAGTCCATTAGTTGCCTTGTGCAAAGGTAAGGTGTGTACAGAATGAATAGCCCGATTAGTGCTAAGTCCATATCATATCAACAAATACTCAGTTAAGAGAAAATACAGTACATCATTACTTTAAGAAATTAAATGAAGGTCTGTCAGACAGCCACCCAAAACCATCAAATTCTATGATGAAACTGGCTTGAATGAGCGGCATCTCAGAAAAGGAAGACCTAGTGCTACCTTTGCTGTAGAGGAAAAGTTTATTTGGATGACCAGCCTCAGAAACCGCCAAAAAAAGATTAGAGCCCACATAAATGTGTGGGGTGCTTTGCTGGTGACATTGTTGATAACCTAGTCAAAATTGAGAGCAAACTTGACCAATACAGCTAACACTTTTTTGCACCAGCAATTTGCAACAACAATCCAATCTGTTTTGCGCTTAGAGGGAACATAAATTTTCACCAGTACAATGATCTCAAACACACCCGTTTTATGTAAGAATGATTTGTTTAAGAAGGATGAAAGAATGATAGAAGGATGACAGGTGATACTGTAGAACTCTGCATCAGATGACCTGACCTCCCCAATCACTCAATCAAAATCCAGTTTAGATTGTTTTGGATAAGTTGGACCAGAGAGTGAAGGCAAAGCAGCCAACAAGCGTTCAACAGCTCCACGAACTCACGATCTGTTGGAAAATCATCCCAGTTGATTACATATTATGACGGAGTATGCCAAGAGTGTGCAAAAATGTCATCAAAGCAAAAGGTGGCTACTTTTGATGATGAAAAATATAAAACATATTCTGGCTTATGTAACATACTTTTGTTGACCACATAATTACATATTTTTGTCATAATTTCAAACATGAAGCCAAAAAGAAAAAAAAAAGTGGTCAATCCGAAGTACCCCCATGATCCAATAGCTTGTAGCTCCAGCAATAAGTTAAATTAATCATGTCCTCTATGACTTTATCAGTCTTTCCAATTGTTGTGGAGGAATTTTTGCCCATTAATCTTTACAATGTTGCTTTAGTTTATTGATATTTTGGGGAATTTGCTTATGCAAAGCTCTTTTAAGGTCCTGCCATAGCATTTCAATTAGGTTGAGGTTTGGACTTTAACTAGGCCATTCCAAAGCATTAATCTCTTCCAGCTATTGTTCTATGGTGTTTCATCTTGCATGACACAAATTTGAACAAGTTTTAGCTGTTGGACAGATGGTCTTACATTTGCCACTAGAATACACTGGTATAGAGAGAAGTTCATGTTCAACTCAATGACTGCAAGGTGCTTTTATAAAGGTCTGCACACCTGCTGATGATCAGTTAATCAAGGGCTGATTGATGATTAGTAGCACCTGGCCCCATCTTAAATACTATACCAAGTGGTACTTGGTATTGCCCACATTCTTTCTTTTCTTTTAGTTAATAGTAAAGTCCGAGACTGTCTTTGCCTAATACTAATGCCCATGATCAAATGATTATGTTGTTCCTCAAAAACAGAAATGATTCAAAGATGGTGTACTAATTTATGAACAAAACTGTATGTTAATATAGTATAATATAATAATTATGTTATATATAGTTAAGGTGATTTAAAAACTATCAAAATTAAGTAATGAGTATGATTTTAAAAATGGATGAAATAAATATAATAATATTAACAAATTATTATTTACTATGCTTAATTCTAGATCCAGAAATGTATCAACTGATTAATTTGGATACAAACAATGTCGCTGCATTTGCCAAAAAACACATACCCAGAGACTGGAAAGAGACTACCGGTCATGTAAAGTGGAATTCTCAGAAACATGATCATCCACCAAAGACATGGCTGAAAGAATTCTGGAAGTTTCTGCACACTCACTGGACAGACCTTAGGGAATTTATCGGCATGCCTTTAATACCCCTGGAACCTCTTCAACAAGTAGGCGGTTCTATAATGTTAGCAGGACTGGAGGAGAAATCCACATTGATTTTCCAGAGCAGCAGAGAGTCCACATTGCCAGATCAAATTCAAAAAGTGGTGAAGGCTATTGGAGGTTCTGTCATTAAAAAAGATGAGTGTCTGAAACACCATGACATTGAAAGTTATGTCCTAACGCCATCCCCGAGGAACGTCCTGCAAATCCTTCTAAATGTAAACAAGGACAAGGTCATCAGTGGCATTGCCTCCGCTTCAATTCATGAAAAAGAAGAGTTTAAAAACTATATGTCTTCTTTGGACCATCTCTCTGAGAAAGAGCATTGTTTTCTGTCGGCTCTGCCCATTTTCAGGTTGTTTTCTGAAACATATGTTGCCATTGGGTCAAAACAAGCAGCTATTTTAAAGTCCATCCCAGCCATTCCAAAGGACTTACCTGTGCCTGACACCATTGTCCAGTGTGCTGATGAAGCTGACCGCAGTCTTTTGATTCTTCTAAAGGTTGATCTTCTAGATGCTGCACAGTTAGCCAGTTACTTGGTAGACTGCATTGATGACATGCGTTTCACCAAAGAGGATGAACAAAAAACAATGACTTGGATATTAAATCATGGACATCTGCTGTTTTCTCAAAGTGAGGAGCTGTTCAGGAAAACCAAGAGTCTCAGTTTCATTCAAACCGACCAGGGTGAACGCAAAAGACCATCAAGTGTTTTTGATCCCACAAACAAAACCTTTGTTGACCTTTTTGAGGAGGACTTCTTCCCACCAAACATTTACAGGTCACCAGAGATGCTACAAAGCTTGAAACAACTTGGTCTACAGACTAAAGAAGATGAATTATCCCCAGCACATGTACTCCATGTTGCTTCACAAATTCAAAAGCTTAACATACACTCGCAAGCCAGGGCTTTTAAAAAGGCAGATGTTCTTGTAAATGTATTAAATAGAAGTGACTTGCTCTCAAAATTCTCTGAGCAGGAGAAACTAAAGCTTCTTCAGTTGCAGTGGGTTCCTTGTGAAAATCCTAATTCAATAAAAAGTAAAAACAGCCTGGAGAGGGGCCTCTACAAGCCAATTGAAATAAGAGCATCAACATATTCTGCAGTTGTGGGGTATGTCATGCCAATTGCTTCAGGTCTAAATGTGCATCTCTGTTAAAAACTTGACCTTTATAGTTCTCCTCCAGCTGAAAAGGTTTTAGAGAATCTGTATGTAATGGCATCATTAGCTCCAAGCATGATCAGTCCAGATTCAGATTATGAGTTCAAAAACAAGCTACACAGCACATATCAATTCATGCAAGAAAACATTGAACAGTTCAGAAAGGAGATGAAGAATGATTGCATTTCTTGGCTCTGGAGCCAGACTGAGTTTGTGTCACCTCGGGAAGTAGTTCTCACCTATCCAGCTGAACTAGATCTTAGCCTTTACATCAAGAAAGTGCCAGATGAATTTCTACAATATGACATCCTGCTAAGAGAGTGCGGTGTAAAGGAAACACTTTCTGATGAAGAAATTGAAGCCATACTCAGTGACATTAAAGAAAAAATTGATGAGAGGACGCCACCTTATGGAGAGCCCTCTGAACTTAAAGTGGCCACAGCCATACTTGACTGGATGCGAAAATATGAAAAGCTCTTAAATGACAGTACACCTGTACCAGTCAGGGAACAAAACAAAAAGTTCACCTTACAGCCTTTGAAAAATACTGTTTTTTGTAATATCAGTGACGAAGGCTTAGATGACCTGAGACAAGATAAGGAGGAGTTCTATGTCATCCATGAGGAGGTAGTCAAGTAGTAGTCAAGTAGGCTTTTATTGTCATTCCAACCATATACAGTTAGTACACAGTGAAACGAAACAACGTTCCCCCAGGACCAGGGTGCTACATACATGTAACAACATAAATGTACAACATAAATTTTTACATTTGTGCTACCGGTCACTGCAAAATGGCTAAAAATTCCCCTCCTAAGTACACGTATTTTGAAACCCCAGTTAATCGGAGGTGAGGAAGAACATGAGGGAATTGAGCAGTGCGGTCAAACAGAGCCAATAACTCAGAGGATCAAAAATATCCTCAAAGAGTATGATGATGATAGTGATATCTTTAAAGAACTCATCCAAAATGCTGAAGATGCTGGTGCGAGTACCTGTGGGTTTATGCTGGACTTCAGATCACACCCTTCTGAAGGGCTTATTGATGATGGTATGGCTCTATGCAACGGTCCCTGTCTTTGGGCGTTCAACAATGAACTGTTCTCAGAGGAAGATTGGAAAAACATTGTTAGAGTTGGCTCTGCATCAAAAGAAAAAAAATTTGAGAAAATTGGAAGGTTTGGACTAGGATTCAATGCCGTTTACCACTTAACAGATATTCCATCTATTCTTAGTGGAAAAAGTCTTTTAATTCTTGATCCAAATGTAACACATTTGGAAAAACACATACGTAGCAAATCAAATGCTGGAATTAAACTTGACTTGTTCCAAGAGAGGCTGTTTAGGAGGTTTCCTGGACAATTCAGGCCTTATCAGGGGATCTTTGGTTGTGATCTGTCAAATACCAACCAGAAATATTACAGTGGAACTCTGATTAAACTACCATTTCGCACAGCAGAGGAGGCCAATAAGTCAGAAATTAGCTCCAAGGTGTATGACAAAGAGCGCATACATGCATTTCAGCAACACTTGACAGATGGTTCTCTAACTCCACTCCTATTTCTTAAGCATATAAACTCATTGTCTCTTCAAATCTTTGACCAGGAACATGGCCCATTGAACATGGAGACATTGTTGAAAACTATCAAAAAGATAATATGTTCCATTAAAATCTCAGACGAAATTCATTTACAGAATATCAATGAAGCACTGAAACATATTTACCCAAAGTGCCATGATATTGTTGATTGTTTTGCTGCAAAATTTGTAGAGATAAGTTGTAAATCTGATACGAGAACTAGTAGCCAGTACTGGCTTGTTTATTCATGTTTTGGGACAAAAGATTCATTAAGGATGTTTCAGAGAGAAATGCATCAGGTAAAATGTTCCTTACCAGTTGGAGGAGTTGCTGTACCTCTACAAAGAGAATCAGACAATATGTGGTCCCCAGATGAAAGCAGTATAGAGGGTCAGGCTTTCTGTTTTCTTCCTCTTCCAATCGAAACAGGCCTCCCAGTTCACATCAATGGATCTTTTGCAGTCACATCAAACAGGAAGGCTCTGTGGGAAAGTGGTACAAAACTGGAGTGGAACAAAGCATTACTCCAAGATGCAGTTACGGCTTCCTACATCACCACTCTGCTTGAACTGAAGAAAATGGTTCAAAATGGGAATCTTAAAAACTATGATTACTACACATTCTGGCCTGATATCGAAAAAGTAAACAAAGCATTTAAACCTTTGGTTAGTGCATTTTACTCAGCCATTGTAAAGAGCTCAAATGTCAGATCTCTGGAGCTCTTGAGTAATGGGACAAACTGGTGCTCTTTTGACAATGCAAGATTTCTTGATCCAGATATTCAAAAAGATTCAGAAGTGGGAAAACTTGCCACTGAGGTGTTCCTGAAGTATACAGAACCAAACTACTGTCCTGTCGATTTGCCCTTCTGGGTAAGAAATAATTTAATTCAATGTGGCTTTACTGAGTTGATACAGGAGAGAACATATAGCTGGATTGAATTTTATGAAGTAATTTTTAAGAATTTTAACAGAATGGATGCAAGAATCAGGAATGCACTTATATTGAATGCCATAGACCTGAATGATCAAGCTGTTGATAAATTGCTGAAAAGTCATGCATGCATTCCAACACAGAATGCAGGAGCACTTCAGTTCACCAACAAACTAGTGAATCCTCATGGGAAAGTAGCATGCTTGTATGAAACAGAGGAGGGAAGGTTTCTTCATGGGAGCAGAAATGACTACTTCACTCCAGAAAGGCTTTATCGACTGTCTGGCTTGGGAATGTTGAACAATGTACTTACATTAGCAGTTGTTATTGAGAGGACAAAGACAATCCCCAGAGTTTGGGCTAAAGACAAAAAAAAAAAGCATACAAACATCTTCAGTGTCTCTTTGACTCAATTAAAAAACACTGTCACGTTGATTCCTTGCACTGGGAAACCCTAAAGCATACATCATTTCTTCCTGCTCTGGGAACCAATCAACAAAATGAACTGGTAACAATGCTTAAAAAGCCATGTAAAGTCTATGATTCCCAGTGCTGCCACTTGGTGAACATGACAGAATTCACTGTTGATCGGTTAAATCTAGGCTTAATCCCAGATGACCCAGTTCTCATGAAATTGGGTGTGATGAAGAACCCACCAATTGAGACAGTACTCAGACAACTCAAAGAAGCACACCATCGTGTAAAATCAATTGAAAATTCCATGCTCTTTAACATTGCCAGAAGCTGTTATGACTATCTCAACAAATATTTATTGGATGATGGTGATTCCACTGCGATTATTGAACATGCACAATCAATGCCATTTGTTTTGATTGAAGATCGCTTTGTAAATACACAATCAGTGGCCATGGGTGGTGAATTTGAGGAAAAGCCATACCTCTATGTTCTTCCCATCATCCTTTCCAAATTTGAGAACCTTTGGAACTGTGTTGGCATCAAAAGACAGTTTGCAGTGGAACAATTTGTTGCTGTGCTTAAAGAAATGAGTACTTTTTCAAAACCACTATCAAATAGAGATCTTCATGTCTGTCTTTCTATACTTACAAAGGGACTGTATGGAGCAGTAGATGGAAAAGTTGAGGACTGTCTAATGCCTGATGAAGAAGGTGTGCTGACAAATGCAAGTAAGCTGAAATTTAATGACAGTCCTTGGATGCCACTGCAAGAGGAAGTAACTCTCTGCCATAATTTAATATCCCGAGATGTTGCATGTTATTTTGGTGTAGAATCAACAAGACACCATACACTAAGGCATAATTTAGTTAGTGAATTTTCACCCTTTATTAAGGAGTAGTTTGGACAACATGAGAAACTAACTGTTCGGATAAAAAACATAATTGAAGCCTATCCAGCCAAGAAAGATATTCTGAAAGAACTAATTCAGAATGCTGATGATGCAGAGGCAACAGAAATCCACTTTATTTGGGACAAACGAAAGCATGGAACTACAAAAACATTTGGAGAAAAATGGGAGTTGCTCCAAGGCCCAGCACTTTGTGTGTACAACAACAAGAAATTCTCAAATGAAGACCTGGTCGGTGTTCAGCAATTAGGAGAAGGAGGAAAACATGGCACTTTGGGCAGAACTGGGAAATATGGTCTTGGATTTAATTCTGTTTACCAGCTAACTGACTGTCCCTCTATATTATCTGGTGATGAATATCTCTGCATATCTGATCCAAACCTGAAATATGTGGAAGCTGGAAGAAAAGGGTCACCAGGCTGCATGTATTTAATGGATGAAAATTTTAAAAATTATTTTCATGATGTTTACCAGACCTTTCTTCCTGAAAAATTTCCTCTAAATACTGGAACCATGTTCAGACTTCCACTCAGGACTGAAGAAATGGCAGCCAGATCAGAAATATCTATACGTGCAGTTAGTGATAATGACATGACGGAACTTTCCCAAGCTTTAAAAACAGATTCAGAGGAATTAATTCTATTCTTGAAGCACATCACAAAAATTCACTTCCAGGAAATCAACAAGGATGGAAATGAAGTCAGCGAGTTCCTCATTGAGAAAAAATTTACTGAGGATATTGTGAACCGACGGGAAGATTTCCATAATTATGTTCGCAGTTCCATCAAATGTGGGATAGTAGTTCCACAGTTCCTCACACAAGCTATCTACAAAGTGCATATTGAATCTGGAGCAAAACAGAGCCAATGGATTATGGCAGAACAATATGGACCTTTTATGCAAAACCAAGAAAAATCCCATGTTAAAGTATCTCAGGCAGGCCTAGCAGCTTGTTTGAAAATGGAACCTAAAGAATTGAATTTCATGGAAAGGCATTTTGCTCTCTGCCACTGCCAGGAGAAACTGGTCTTCCTGTCCATGTGAATGGAAACTTTGAAGTGGATCATTCTCGGCGGGATCTGTGGAAAGACAATGGTGAAAGCTTAAAGACCAAATGGAATCAATTACTGCAATTGGAAGCCATTGCACCTCTGTATTCTGACCTTCTAAAATACATCTGTGCAAACTTTAAAAAGGGTGAACCCAAAATGTTAACCCATCTCAAATCACACCTGGACTTTTGCTTCGGCTATTTTCCCTTTGTGTCAAAAGATGTTGGTCAAGCTTGGCATGATATGATAAATGAAGTCTACCGGTCAATCTACAAACGAAAACATCCTGTGATACCAACTCTTAATCTCTTCACATCTCCAAAGTACACATTTAACTGGTCAAGTGTGTCAGATCCAGAATCAACAGATTCACCTCATTTTACAAGAGACGGCCAAGATGGCATTCTCCACATTTTAGAGCGCACTGGAATGAACTTGGTACCATCTTTATGGAAAATTGACAAAATTAGGGAGAATTTCAAGAGTGCAGGTGTGAAAGTAGCAGAAGTCACACCTTTATCTGTGATCAATTATTTAAAGCAGAAACCAATAAATGATCTCTCACAAACTGCAAATGATTTGCCATTACCTATCCAGCAGACTCTAGTAATAGATTCAAAAAGTTGTTCAAAGCTCTTGAATTTTTGCATGAGTACTGACCTTAATGGTGTTGACCTTAATGGCCTACCGCTTCTTCTTACTCAAGATCAGATGTTGAGAAAGTTCAGCTCTGATTCTCCAAAGCTAACCTCAAGATTTGCTGACATTTTTCAGGAACAGAATTCAAAATTTGCTGATTTTTCTGTTAATATTGAACATTACACAATTCTTCAAAAGGGAAACTATATTGAGAAATTAAGCATCCCAGTAGCAGCAAAATTTGTTAAGCCAGTTCTTCAACAGCATCTCCAACACTCACAGTTCAATGAAACACATGGGCTTTATACAGCAGGGAAAGGCACAAAAGAATGGCTAAAGAAACTGTGGAGTTTTTTTGTTGATGAAGCCAGAGTGAAGACTTCTAAAAGTGGAGGAGAAAACCAGGTCTTTGGTGAAATAAAGAAACACTTCTCTGGCAGTCACATTTTGCCTGTCATTTATCCAGGTCAGAAGGAAACATGTTTTCTACAAAAACTTGGCAATCTACAAAGTGTTGTTTATTGTCCCAGTGAGGACATTCCTGCCTTTCTGGTTAAACTGGGATCTATGGCATTAGACCGCAACTTTTTCCTTGAGCTTGGTGACTTTTTGTACAGATATGTACAGCCAGAACTGTTAAATACCAAAGACAGCAGGGAGGTTCTAAAGCAGCTGCACACAATACCAGAATCACAGTTTAAGCTGCTTTCTTGTGATGAAAGTGAGGAACTGCAACACTTCCTGCAATCTGGCATCAGCTACTCTAAAGATACAAATGAATATCAGAGAATATTTAAATCATTGCCCTTGTTTCAGACAATATGTGGAAAGCGGCAAAGGATTGATAATCACAAGAATGTAGTTATTCTAAATTCTGAATTTCAAGAATTATTTCCGGACTTGTACGTGTTTGATTACAGCACCTGCATTTTTCTTAAAAGTAACTCTTTAAACATAGGACTAGCAAAATTCATGGACATTAAGATGTTAGGGGATTTAGAGTATTGTGTCAAATTCATACTTTACTCTATGCACAATCTCCAACAAACCCAGCTTCTTAATTTAATAAGGTTGCTAGTTGAACTGAGTCAAAGATGTGACTATGTAAGCTATCGAGACAGCATTGCTTTAGCCTTGAGAAATATCAAATTTATTCCTGACATCAATGGCTGTTTTCAAGTGGTCTTGTACTTCTTTGATGACACTGTAAAGCTGTATAAAGTTATGCTTCCAATGGAGAGGTTTGTTCCACATACTTTTTGGAGGCAATTTCAAAATAGTAAACAAGCACAATCCCTCTTGAAGGACCTGGGACTAAAGCATAAAGTCACTGAAGAGGAGGTTATCAATTTTGCCTACCAAATTGAATCAGATGCTAGGGGTAACACTGAACTGCAGGTTCTTAAAGACAGATCTGAAATGTTACTCAGGACAGCGCTTCGGTTGGGTGCAGAAAAACAATCTAATTTAATGCAAAGAATTGCAACCATAAAATTTATCCTGGCTGTGCAGATTGAGCCAAAACTTTGTGAATATCACAAAGCATTTGCCCAAGAAAGGGATGTGGTTGCTATCAAAGGATCACTACTTGAAAGGGACCTAAAATGTCAATGTCTCATATGGACCGCCATGCCAATACTGCCATCAAGGGATTTGACTCGAAAAGAGATAGATACCCTAAGGACAGCTGAAGCTTTGGATGAACCATCCTCAGAGCAGGTCATGCAGAACCTGAAAAATATCTGTAAATCTCAATGCCAAACAGAAACGTTGGTACAGACTAGAGCTATAGTCTTCAAGGTTTCATATGCCCACCTACAATCTGTCCATTTTAATGAGACATTGGTAGCCAACCTTCCCCTTGTTCTTGTTGAAAATGACACAGGTCTTGTGAAAGCTAGTCAAGTAGTCCTGACACTACCATCTGCTAATGAGTTTAGGCCGTACCTATACCCCATACAACCAAAGCATGCAATGTTTGCGGAATTCTTCCAGAAGATTGGTGTTGAAGAAAAGCTTACTATCAAGCAATTATATATTGTACTTGAGGAAATCTATACCGAGTGCTATGATAAGACAACACTTCAACCAAACCAACTGGTAACTGTTCAACGTGTTGTGCAGAAGCTTTTCTGTCTGTTAAAAGAGCAGGAAAATGTAAAGCATTTCCAAAAGAGAACGCTATACCTCCCATCAACAGATGGAAGACTCTATGAATCTAGCACATTGTTTTTCAATGACACTTTTTTTCAGGCCAACAGACTGGAGGATTCATTGAAAACAAAACTGAAGCTACTTGTGAAATTAAAACAGTGTCACCTTGAAGATGAACGCTATGAACATCAAAAGCTGTTGCAGTTGCTTCCTGACCAAATTCGTCCCAAACTGCTCTCTCAAGCAATTTCTATGAACCTGGTTAGTGATATTGTGGAGCAGTGTGATTATGGAAAGTTATGTGAATTCAGTGGCTGGTTTCAAAAACGTCTGTCCTCTCACGAGTTCCATCATGGTCTTATGTGTCTGATCAGACACACAAGCACGGGCACTATTTCAAAGACTAAAGCTGCAGACATATGCAAAAACACATTTGGTAAAATTGAAATTGTCTGTTGCAAGGCTTTACATACTCAACTTTTCTTAAATCACCAGCCACTAGAGGGTACTGAGATGGAAACTCAAGTTTATGTGAAAAAGCAGCAAGATGAGTATGTTTTCTATCTGAAGCACAATGATAATATGGCCCTCAAGGTGGTGAATGAGGTCAATATGTGTCTTAACAAAGAAATCAATGCTCTTCTGAAAAACATTTTGAATTCATCAAGTCTACCAGTCCTTGGACAACTTCTATTATGTGAAAATATGGAGGATGTTGAACAAGTCCTGGAACAACATGGAATCCGTAACACTGTAAACGATGAGAAAGGGCTTCATTTCCGTCCAAGTCCTGGAAGTCCCATACCAGAAGAATGGCATGATTTTCTTGATATGGATCCCCTCAACAATTTTGAAAAAGAGGAGTATGTTGGTTTTAGCAAGGATGAACCAGAAAATGAATATGTTTTTGCCATTGTTTTGGAGTGTCTGGATGAGCTGCCAGGACAGACCAGGCGATATCCTTCAAGATATAGAATACAAATAGGAAAGCTAAATATAATTGAAGTAAGCTCTTTTAATCTGTATCAGTTTAAGAGAGTAAAAAGATCATCTTCAGATGGAAATGATACCTGCAGATATATGGACATTTTACCCATGCTCTTACAGTCAGATTCTCTCCCATCATATCCTATACCTTCACAGTTTATACCAACCTTAAAGAGGCCCTTACCACGGAGTATGGAGGAAGCTAAAACAGAAATTGATGAGAGCTTGGAACTAATTTGGAAAATGTCATATGAGGACAAAATAAAGGCTATTAGACGCCTGTACTTAAGGTGGCACCCAGACAAGAATCCAGACAATTCAGAGCTTGCTAATGAAACGTTTAAATATTTGAAGAACAAAATGGAAGAGCTACAGCAAAGAAAGACCAAACATGAAACATCAACGTGTGACTTCAGAGATTTCTACGATAGATGGAACTACCAAGCTAGGAGTCACAGAAATGGACGGGAGCACTTCTATAAGAAAAATTTCAGAGAGCAACATTATTTCCCAGATACACCAAGACCAAATAGAGAAGAAGCTAAACGTTGGTACAGACAAGCAGAATGTGATCTTATTTCTGCTCAGAGTGACATTGTATACAATGCAAGCCCAGAGTGGTGTCTGTTTAAAGTGCACCAAGCAGTGGAAAAAGCTCTAATAGCTACAGAATTCAGAAGAAACAAACAGCATCCTGGGACTGCATCTACCATCACAAGCCTTGCCCAGAGGATATCACAGTATGCTACCTACCTTAATGATTTGCCTCATGTGGTGAATCATCTCAATACCCAAACTACCACCCGCCACCACACATTCCAAATGGACAGTTCAAAAACGGAGATGCACAAAATGCAGTAAAGATAGCAACAGAGCTGCTAAAGAAATTGGGTGAATATGTTTTTAACTGAATTATACATATGTGTGTCATTAGACATATACAGTATATATGCAGATATTATAAGGAAAGATATTATTAAGAAGTTATGTTAAGTTTAACAATGTTCTACTTTAGTTAATTAAAAAAGGAAAGAATTCATTAAATGGTTTTACTATTTTTGTGTCCTACTGTTTTACTATATTTTGTATTATTGCTAGCCACATTATTTAGTATAAATATTAATTATTTAGTAATTATTAGTAATTACAAACACCAATCAGGCAAAACATTACCATCACTACCAGATGAACTGAACCACATTGATCACCAACTCTACCAGCAAACGGATGACAGAATTATGGGTAGCCCACATGGACCAAGCAGGAGCCTGTCCTCTCTAATCCCACTGGAAAGGCAATGCAGCACAAATCATTGAAAAATCTTAGTGCTGGCCACAGTTGAAATGAACCAGGATGCACAGTGCACAGCATGCCACAACCCAGCCTAGATCACAATCCGATCAAGCAGCCATAGGATGCAACGACCGAACATGTGCAATTCATTCAGGCCCCAACCATTATCTCACAGCACCCAAAGGATCCCAAAATCCTGGTAGCAGACACCACAGCTCAATCCCTAAGACCCTGCCTAAGAATCATGTCCCTCTTTGCCCTATGGGGACCCAAAACCTTGGTGGTTTTAGTGTTCAAGTTATGTAATGGCTGATTAGTGTACACAATATAATATTTGCATTTATCTGTCAACCTGTGTTATATTAAGTAGGTAAATTTAAGTTATTTTTCTCTGCTTTTGAGTGTCGATGTTATTTCCTGTACTACCACATGCAACAAATAAAGTTCTTTGCATTCGGTATGAATGTCTGGTGATGAATACATTCCTGGTATTCCCCAAGAATTCATTGCAGTGCAAAATAAATGTAAAGCTACATGAAATCTAATTCCTAAAGCACAAATGAAGTTGCCTAGATTCTAGGTTACTTTGTAAGTCCCCAGTTTGATAAATTGCTGGCAAAAATGATCAATTTCGTCAGTCCTATCACATTCTGGAACTTTAATTTAATTAAATAAAATTTGTATAACGCTTTTAAGAATTGTCATTTTCGCAAAGCATTTTTCCATGATAAAAAAAAAAAAATGGAAATTTGTATGAAATGTAAATAATGTGTCTTAGTCAAAATGATTAGGTAGTGTCTGATGAGCAAGCCGAGGGCAATGGTGGCAAGGAAAAACTCGTTGAGGTAGCAGTAGAAAAAAACCTTTAGAGGAACCAGACTCAACAGGGAGCGCATCCTCATTTGGGTCAAAACAGATAGAAGAGATTGTTCTGCAGTCATACTGTGTGTTTGGCAGCTGTACAGTATGTTCAACATAACAGGTTATGTCTAAGTTAATATGGAGTTTTGTTATTGGAGGCTCAGATAGACTTTTTTTTTTTTTTATTTGAGTCCTGACCTATTGCGCGACTTCAGTCACTCATATTCAGAGAACAGCTGTCTGCATCACCTGAAGCCAGAACCATCTTGATGGTAAAGTGAAACTGTCCCTAGTCACCAAGCAGACAACACCGGGCATCCATGCGACGAGATCTCCAACCAGGGCACCAGGACGAGTTAGACAAGTCCAGATGTCAGAGGAGGTCTGGATCGCTGGCAGCTCAGGAGCGACATGTGTAGCTTGACAGAGAGAGAGAGGGAGAGGAGAGAGCGGAGGAAAAGGAGACATAACAGATAGGTATGGTCACAGTCATTACTTGTACTTACTTGCTATAACCATAGACTCAGTATGGAAGCAAATTAGCATCATAATTACTTGACTTATCAGCCCTCGAATAATACATTTTAAAATTTAATCACGGTTGAATTGTTAACTTTGGAATTTAACTACTACTGAATTTATTCATCTGAAATATTTGACTTTAAAAAGCAACATCTTTGAATTTAAGTGCTCTGAATGTGACACACAATTTTCAATAATCCATTTCAAACTGTGAAATTCAGATAGAAAATTCAAGCTTGGAAATTCAAGTACAAATTCAATACAGGAAAAGCAATCGAGCCAGAACGGAATCCGTTCGTCAGTCACGTGACCCAGGGACGCGGACGTCTTCGATACCGGCTCCCAGTGAGTCTCGCGACATGTTTTACACTCATTATATATATTATCAGATAGTTTAGTCATTTTACTGTGATAAGGGAATGTAGTCAAAGTTTAGTTAAAGTGGGGCTAGTGAGCACGAGACACAGACTGATGTTTGTTACACGCGCGCGCGCGCACGAGAGACAGAGAGAGAGATACACAGTGGTGGGCAACAGCACGTGCCATGTATTAGTTCTCTCTCTGTGCACAGAACAGGTGACGTCACCAGTTAGTCCAGGTCCGGCTGAAGAGTTGTGTTAATTAAAATCAGCTGCTGTAGTTAATTGATGGGAGCAGATAAGTGGCAGGACTTGTACTTTCTGAAGGCAGGGCGTCCACCTCTGTACAAAACGACTTCAAACTAAATACTGATATTTTATGCTGCTAAATTGCCGTACAACTAAGTTTTTCTGTATAGTCATTATTTAAATGTTTGAGGTTGTTATGAAAGCAGTGACTTTCACTTTTGTTCACCACTGTTTCTACAGTATTATTATAACGTGCGATATAATTCTGTTGAACATGTGTGAATATAATGTCTCAGGACAACTTGATTTAGTCGTTGATCTTCCTGTTTTTGCTTTCAGTACAGGTTCTTCTCCAGCACATCACCTGGCCTCATGATTGTTCACTTGATGCGCATGTCAGGCTATCATCGTCGGTTCATCAACGATTTTATGTGATTTATGTAGATTTTCTCTTTTGTAATATGCTATACTGTAGTGCATGTAAATGTGAGTTGATATTACTTAAACATATTACAGACATGTCCAGTGAGCAGTTCTGCGGTTGTTACTCAGTAGATGGAAGAGAAGCTGTATTCTCATCTAGATGCTGTCCAACGTAAAACGTAATTGCAAAATACAGTAACTATTTTACAGGCCAAAAGCACAATCTTTTTGCTTAGTCACCAGAGCAGGTATTTATACTAGATTAGTCTAGATTATTTGATGAGCAGTGGTTATATCTCATGAGGAGGAGTTTGTCTAATTGTTCATCAGACAAACTGTTCCTCTTTGGAATCGGCTCTTCACTGCCCAGGTGTTTCCACAGGTGTTACTGCTGGTTTCCATGGATATAAACTTACTGTAGGGAAATGGCTCAGGATCTCCATCTGACCATTAATATTTAGTCACCTCAGTGTCGCATTCGAGAGAAGCTTTATTCTCATCATCTAAAGCAAGTAAGTCATTCTCACTGAAGTGCTGCATCCTACAGCCCATTGTGGTGAGAAATCAATTCACCCAGTGATCAGCAGAGATCATTATGCAGATAGCTGAAGCTATGGAAAGCAAGTTCCTTGATTATTAACTGCAATGTAAATACTGAATTTAGGAATAGTAATGCATTACTTCATTACTGTAATTAATTATATATATTGATTTGTAATGTGCTACTTTGTAATATATACAGTAACACCACACTGCCTGCATTTGTAAAAAAAAAAAATATATATATATATATCCTCTTGAAATGAGATGGAAAGTAAGTATAGAAAATACAGATTATATATGGGAAGAATGTAGACCTACAGTGGTTAGTTATGGTTAAAATATTGCATATTCATACAGTATTTGGGAGCAATACTTCATTCAAGCACTAATCAGAGGTGCTAGAACATTTAACATTTTCTGACCACAAAACCTTTTTCAACTCTGTATTGTGGACACACGTCCATTCACATACTAGTTAAAACAAACTGTTGTATCACAGGTGCAACCATTTCACTGTGTTTATTTAGTACAAAATTTATAAATGGGAGCATTAGTTAATAGCATTAATCAGGAATATTATGATCATAAAACAGCAGCTACAGTATTTTACAGTAATTGTAAATACCATTTTAAGTATGAACAGGATCAAACAGTCATAAATATTACTCATTGTTCTAAAGATTCATAAGATTGAAATGCAGCAATGTAAATGTCACACCCAAAGCACTGGGATGTACAGCCTCTTAATGTTGTAAAATTGTCCATTGATGAGGGGGATTCCCAGACTTGGGACACAGCACTGGAGTGGTCAGAAAGAGGTTTTCTACTGTCCTCCCAATCAGCAGATTGTTGAGAGCCTTAAAAGCAGGGGAAAAAATAATGCACAATAAGTTAATTGAACATCACACATGCGATAACAACCGAACATACACCCAGGAGAAATTTTGTAATGTTTTGGCGTTTGGCCTCTGTACATCACCACATTTGATTTGAAATGAAACACTCAATATGCCAGTGAAATGGAAAGCAAAGTGTGGCATTAACCATTCAGGAATTACAGACATGTTCTCTCTCACACACACACATATATATATATATTGGAGGTTCATAAATAATGGGGAAAAACAATTAAACTTAAGGATTGCCTTTAATACTTGAATAAAAATTCTTTGCAGTCAATAACTGCCTGAAGTCTGAAACCCATGGACATGATGACCAATGCTGAGTTTCCTCTCGCTCGATGCTTTGCCAGACTTGTGGGTCTTCCTGCTTTCAGTCTTTGTTCTTCCTTTAGTGAAAAGCATGCTCTACTTTTATTTACTTGCTGAGTCATGCTACACCTGGCCATGCAACTACTTGTCAGCCATTTTCCCCCATTATTTATGAGCCCCAACCCAAATTTTACGACAGTTTTAAGTTAATGTTAACATTTAACCGAACAGTTACTGTACGATCACAGCTAGTTTTCCTGCAGCTGCACACAATCAGAGCAAACTGACAAACTCTGCAGTGTCATTTCCTCCACAATTACAGATTTATTTGTTTTTTATCATTCAATTCAATTCAATTCAATTTTATTTATATAGCGCTTTTCACAATTGACATTGTCGCAAAGCAGCTTTACACAATAAAAAGAAGTAAGTTTTTATGCAATGTGTATGAATCAAAATGATAAGATTGTCCCTGATGAGCAAGCCGAGGGCGACGGTGGCAAGGAAAAACTCCCTGAGATGGTAATAGGAAGAAACCTTGAGAGGAACCAGACTCAACAGGGAACCCATCCTCATCTGGGTGATAGCGGATAGCAGAGGAATTGATCAGCATAATAATGTGTACTGGAAGTTCAGTGTAACAGGAGATGTGTTAAAATTTAAATTAAAAGGAGTCCAGTTTGTTCCCGGAGGCTCAGGTAGACTGTAGGAGATTCCAGTCCTGAGCTATCGAACAACTAAAGTCACAGGTCCCCAGAGCATCAATCGATGATAGGACAGTCTTCATGGAAACCATCCCCAGCCACCAAGCGCATCCAGGCAGACCACACGGGGCATCCATGTGACGGGATCTCCAACCAGAAGCAGGACTCCAGGACGGGTTAGACAGCTTCAGAGGGCAGAGGGGTCTGGATCACTGGCAACTCAGGAGCGAACATGTATAGCTCGACAGAGAGACAGAGAGAGGGAAAGGAGAGAGGAGAGAGAGAGAGAGCAGAAAAGGAGAGAACAGAAAATAAGGAGAGATGGCAGTTAGGTATGGTCACAGTCAACATGTATAAGGTGAATGTATATTAGTGCAAAGTGCAAGCAGGGACTCCGGCAGGACTAACTATAACAGCATAACTAAAAGGGAGAGCCAGAAGGAAACACAAACATGAGGGCTCCCTGAGATGTAAAGCAACCAATCACCTCACCGTCAACAAACCTGAGTGAACAATGAGAGTGGGGAGGACAGCATCTAAACATACCAGTTCACCAGAATACTCTACGTCCATGAGTCCCCCAGATCTGCTCCTTTACCTAAGGTTAATCTATTTACAAAAATGCTTGGCTAAATAAATACGTTTTTAGCCTAGACTTAAACACTGAGACTGTGTCTGAGTCCCGAACATTAACAGGAAGACTATTCCATAACTTTGGGGCTTTGTAAGAAAAAGCTCTGCCCCCTGCTGTAGTTTTAATAATACGTGGTACTGACAGGCAGCCTGCATCCTTTGATCGAAGTAGGCGTGGCGGATCGTAAGACACTAACAGTTCACTCAAATACTGTGGCGCGAGACCATTTAGTGCTTTAAATGTCAAAAGTAGTATCTTGAAATCGATGCGAAATTTCACAGGGAGCCAATGCAGTGTAGATAAGATAGGGGTGATGTGCTCGTATCTTCTGGTTCTAGTGAGGACTCTCGCTGCTGCATTCTGAACTAACTGAAGCTTGTTTATACACCTAGTTGAACAACCAGACAGTAAGGCGTTACAATAGTCCAACCTAGAGGTGATAAAAGCATGAACTAGTTTTTCTGCATCATTTAGTGACAATATGTTTCTTATCTTGGCAATATTTCTAAGGTGAAAGAAAGCTATCCTGGTGATATTATCTACATGAGCTTCAAACGAAAGGCTGGAATCTATAATCACACCGAGGTCTTTAACTGTTGCACTTGATGGAACAGAAAGGCCATCTAAAGTTACAGTGTGATCAGAAAGCTTACTTCTAGCTACTTGTGGTCCTATGACTAGAACTTCTGTCTTATCAGGATTAAGCAGAAGAAAATTAATTAACATCCAATCTCTTATGTCCTGCACACACTGCTCAATTTTAGCAAACTGGTTTTTCTCATCTGGTTTTGCTGAGACATATAATTGTGTGTCATCAGCATAACAATGAAAACTAATACCATGTTTACGAATAATGTTGCCCAGAGGAAGCATGTAAAGGGGAAAAAAGCAGTGGGCCTAAAACTGAGCCCTGTGGAACACCAAACTCCACTTGAGAACATGAGGAATGATCACCATCTAAATCTACAAACTGATAACGATCAGTCAAGTAGGATCTGAGCCACAAGAGGGCAGTTCCCTTAATTCCAACTACCTTTTCTAATCTGTGAAGGAGAATACTATGATCAATGGTGTCAAAAGCTGCACTGAGGTCCAGTAACACAAGTATAGTGACGCAACCCTGATCAGAGGCCCATAGGAGGTCGTTTACTACTTTAACAAGTGCTGTCTCTGTGCTGTGATGAGGCCTAAATCCTGACTGATACAGTTCATTTATGCTATTTCTGTGTAGATGTGAACATAGCTGCTGTGATACTACCTTTTCCAGAATCTTGGAGATAAAGGGAAGGTTTGATATCGGCCTGTAATTAGAAAGCAGACAGGGGTCAAGGTCAGGTTTCTTGATTAGCGGTTTAATAACGGCTAATTTAAAGGATTTGGGGACATACCCACTACTGAGTGAACAGTTAATTACTTTCAACAGGGGTTCTATTATTGCTGGTACTATCTGCTTGAGAAAATGTGTCGGTATAGGATCTAATATACAGGTTGACGATTTTGAAGAAGAGATGAGTGAAATTAGTTCCCTCGCTTCAAGGGGAGTAAAGTGTTCTAAGTTCTGATGTGATGTGGTTAGATCATCTGAATTATTTAAATTGTCTGGTTTCAAAGCCTGAATTTTTTGCCTAATATTTATGATTTTATTATTGAAAAAGTTCATGAAATCCTCACTACTGCATGATGATGTTGTGGAGATTTCTGCAGTGGTCTTGTTTTTAGTTAATTTAGCTACGGTATTAAATAAAAATCTCGGGTTGTTTTTGTTATTTTCTATTAGAGTGGAGAAATATGTTGATCTAGCATCACTGAGAGCTTTTTTATAGTTCAGGATGCTCTCCTTCCAAGCTATTTTAAATACTATCAATTTAGTTTGGCGCCATTTACGTTCGAATTTGCGAGCGGTTTGTTTTAAAGCACGTGTGTGGTCATTATACCAAGGAGCGAGTTTCTTATCTCTAATCATTTTCCTTTTAACTGGAGCGACATTATCTAAGCTATAACGAAGTGCTGACTCTAGATATTCATTCGCCTGTTCGAGTTCTGTGAAGTCAGATGGCGATCCAATCAAAGTAGATAATTCTGGAAGATTATTGATAAAGCTCTGTGCGGTATTTGATGTAAATGTACGTTTAAGGTGGAAGCGCGGTGCTGTGCGTACATTATTACTATAACACGCTTTAATCGAGACAAGGTAGTGATCTGAGATAACTTCAGACTGTGGAATTGTGGTTATATTTCCTATACTTAATCCGAAGGATAATATTAAATCCAAAGTGTGACCTGCTTTATGAGTGGGTCCTACTATACACTGATTTACTCCTACTGAGTCCAGTATGGACAAGAATGCTGTTCTCAGAGGGTCTTCTGGATTCTCAAAATGAATATTAAAGTCTCCAGCAATTAACGCTTTATCTACAGAAACAACAAGGTTTGAAAGGAAATCTGCAAATTCGCAGAGAAACTCCGAGTACGGCCCTGGGGGTCTGTAAATGATGATTAGCGGGATTGACTGAGCTGACTTTATGTTACTATAGAGAACTTCAAATGCATTAGATTTAAAACTGTGTTTTTGTACGAGAGACAGATTATCGTTATAAATAACTGCGACTCCTCCTCCTCTACCAGTTAGCCGAGGCTGGTGTATGTAGCTGTATCCAGGAGGACTAGCTTCATTTAGAGCCACATACTCGTCCTGTTTAATCCAGGTTTCTGTTAAACATAATATGTCAAACTCCTGATCTGTGATAGTTTCATTAACAATAACTGCTTTAGATGCGAGAGATCTAATATTTAACAGTCCTAGCTTCAGATCAGAGGTGCTGGCTGCGCATTCAGTGTGATCTGAGTTTGTGGTGTCTATGTTAATTAAATTACTAAAACAGACTTTCTGAGTCTTTCTAAATGTATGTTTATGTTTATCTCGGGGAACAGACACAGTCTCAATCTGATGAACCCTGAGTGACGACTCTATGCAGCTAGCAGACGGTTGGTTTAGCCTGTCTGTCTGCTCCCTGGCCTTGGCTCTGGATTGTCACCGATTAACTAGGCCTCTTCTGAGACTATGTGCTATACTACAAGAAATGAGAGCAGCACCTTCCCGAGTGGGATGGACACCGTCCCGCCCTAACAGGCCAGTTTTGCCCTCAAAAGTCTTCCAATTGTCAATGAAGCCCACGTTGTTTTCGGAGCACCACCTGGACATCCAGCGGTTCAGCGACCATAACCTGCTGTAAGCTATGTCGCCACGTCTCATTGGGATGGGACCAGAGCAAACTACTTCTTCGGACATCGCCTTCGCTATTTTAAACACCTCTGTAAAGTTACTCTTACTAACCTCTGACTGACGAAGGCGTATATCGTTAGCTCCAGCATGTACCACTATCTTAGAGAACCTATGCTGACCTAGAGCCCTAAGATTACCTGCTATGTCCGGTGCTCTGGCTCCCGGGATACACCTGACCACTGCCGCTGGCGCCCCTAAAGGCCTAGCTAATTTCACATGTCTCAGTATAGAGTCTCCTATAACCAGAGCTCTTTCAGGTTTCTCAGCGGGTGCATCACTGAGGAGAGCGAACCTGTTGGACACGTGAAGCGCAGAAGAGGTGTGCTCCGGTGGGCTAGCCTTAGCGTTAGCTTTGGCTGAACGAGTATGCCGCCGAGTCGTCACCCACTCGCCCCGCTGTGAGGGCTCTACTGCCGGAGTCGGGGATGATTATCTCCACCTGTGGCACCCAGACTTTCCACTACAGGATTACCGCTGCTCTCGCGCTCTCTAACCCTCTCTAAAGTCTGGATGCGCTCCTCTAATGCTACTATCTTCTCCGTCAGGGTGCTAATTAACACACACCTATCACAAATAAAATTATCACTAATGACGGAGGAAGAATGTCTAAACATCCTGCACTCCACACACTGAGCGAGCTGAATGGTAGACATGATAACGTACCTTTGTGCCGGAGTTGTGATTATTTGGTGATGGATTCGCTTGTTGTTGGTCAGATGATACGCGCGTTCTCCCAAAAAGCGCAACAAATCGGATAAAGTCCAGTAGTATTAAAGCGTAAAAACGGGAAAAGTATATAATTATAAAAAACTAAACAAAATATATTATAAAACGCTGTTTCAAACAGACGAGGAACTTTCGCGGGAACAATACGAAAAACAGGAAGCTACGTCAACAGGAAGCCTGTGCCCAACAACAGGAAGTGCCATCAAAAGTGCCATCAATTTACCAGTAACTTTTGGTGGTACTGAATATAATGTAACTGTTCCATAAATACTTGCAATAGCCATGTTTATTTGAAGGTGACTCATTTCAGAATCATCACTTTTTTAGGCACTTTAGTAGCAGATTCTCCATTTTTGCCAGACTACATTTATGACCGTTCTCACCTGCTATTGTCATTACTTTTTTAAATTTTCGACAGAAGTTCACAATTCACTTGAGAGTTTTAGGCACTTTGTACAGAGACGGACGCCCTGGCTTCAGAAAGTACAAGTCCTGCCACTTATCTGCTCCATCAATTAACTAAAGCAGCTGAAAGCAGTGTCTCGTGCTCACTAGGCCAACTGGAAATAAACTTTGACTACATTCCTTTATCACAGTAAAATGACTAAAATATCTGACAGTATATAATGAGTGTAACACACTGCAGGTGCACACACCGAGCCGCTGCCCTCCGCCATGTCGCGAGACTCACTGGAAGCCGGTGTCGAAGACGGCCGCGTCCCTGGGTCACGTGACTGACGAACGGATTCCGTTCTGGCTCGATTGCTTTTCCTGTACTGAATTTGTACTTGAATTTCGCAGCGTGAAATGGATTGTTGAAAATTTCGTGTGGCATCCAGAGCACTTAAATTCAAAGATGTTGCTTTTTAAAGTCAAATATTTCAGTTGAATAAATTCAGTAGTATTTAAATTTCAAAATTAACAATTCAACAGTGATTCAATTTCAAAATGTATTTTTCAAAGGCTGATATAATTCAAGTCATTATGATGCTAACTTGCTTCCATATTGCTCTCCTTAGGGTACAGGTATGACTGTTGTACCACGGTGCAAGTGTTTTATCTCTGACTTTTTTTTTTATCTTATGGGAGCAACAGTGTCTAATGTACTGGTAAAAACAGTGCACATGCTGCTAGTCACTTCATGTAGATCGTCTGCATTTAGGGGTCTAATAAGAAATTGGGACAGATCCGGCAGATTACTTGTGATTCTGTCTTTAGTAGTCGGACCAAATTGATAACGTGGGGAGACACGGCTAAGCTGTTCTACAGGTAGAGTATATACTAAGAGATGATGATCTGTGATATCATCACTTTGAGGTAAGATCTCTATATTAGAGACATCTATACCATGGGATATAATTAAATCATAGCGTATGATTAAAGCGGTGAGTTGGTCTATTTATATGTTGTTTAACCCCAAAGAAATTTAGCAAATCCATAAATGCGAGTGCTAAAGCGTTTTTAGCATCATCTACATGTATGTTAAAGTCTCCAACTATCGGCCCTTTTCAGAGTTAATCAATAGGTCGGACACCAAATGCCCAAAACTCAAACATATGGCCCCTGGGGTCTATATATCTATGTATTTCACTGAGTTCAACATTAATGATAAGCACCTCAAACAAGTTAAACCTGAGCCTTGTTTTCTGAGTAACAGTGAGTACATCATTTTAGATAGTTGCGACACCACCACCAGGACCAGTTTGACAGGGCTCGTGCTTATAGACATATCCTGACGAAGTAGACTACAACCACTCAGCCGTGAGGGCCGAAGACTATCAAGTAAGTCAAGTCAAGTCAAGTCATGTGACTATCACGTCCTTCGAACCACGTGACGCCAGGACTGCTCGCTCACGCACCGTTTGGGGCGTCGCGACACACTTAGAGGACAGCGCTATCCGCTCCTTCCGCTTGCGTGAACGCCCCTGATTGGCTGTAGAGCCGTGATTAATGTGGGAGCATTAAGTACCTCTCATCCCTCCCCTCTGAGAGAGCTCGGCCAATCAGCTCTCTCTACAGTAGACCTCCGGCTGCGAGAGGTTACAGCATCACCAGGGAATCAAACTAGCACTTTACGAGGCCTCATCATTTTTCAAAGGCTGTAAAATAGTCTTTTGGCATACTGTTCTTGAAAGTTATGGACACTTTGAGTTCAGTTATGTGTCCACAAGGTGGAGCCCTATCATCAATGTTGCCAAGTATTGCATGCATCTCTTTATCAGAAAGAGTTTTTTTACACTCTCTAACCTGGATATGATATTGTAAAAAAAAAAAAAAAAAAAAAAGATCTGGAACTATTTTGATGTAAAGTCTAAGATCTAGTTCAGCTGGATAGGTGAGCACTGCTCCCAATGCGCGACAAACTAATGAAAGTGACTGACTGCCTTTCGTAAATATTCAATGAAGCTTATTTTTGAACTCTAATCTGAATCTGGACTGATCATTGTTGGTGCTAAGAGAGCAGTACACACAGATTCTCCAAGGATTTTTCATCTGAAGGAGAACTAAAAAGATTTTGTGTATTTTGCAGCTCTTATTTCCTTCAGCTTGTAGAGACACCTCTTTTTATATTTCTATTTCAACGAAGGATGCAAAGCAACCCATTTGTCACACTGGCCTGATGATTGTCAGACACCAGATTCGATAATGTTTACCCTCATTACACACAAATTGATTTTCCACTGCCTTAGACCGAGCTTGGACTGAGCCAGCTGCCCTCGCAGATTCTCCTACCATGTGTGGATGGCCTGTAGCGCCTCATGCCGTCCAAAAGAAAAAAAAAGAAAAAAAAAACCCCGTTTAAGATGAATCTGCTGATTCATAGTTCATTCACAGGAAGTGTGTCTCAGTTTTAAAAAAGGATTTGATTCAACTACAGAAAGAATGTCTGTAATCATGGTGAGGTTTTCTTGTAAGAAGGCATTTATTAAATGTTTATAGAAAGAGTTTCTTGTGAAGCTGTAAGCTGATGTTTTCTGACACATTTAGGACAGATTAGTTTACAATTCATTTGCAATTTCTCTTTTTTTTTTTGTAGGTTTGAGGTTTGTGCCTCAAGACAGCTCTTTGCATAATTTTTTTTAGTTTGTTAAGTTCTTACTTTTTTTTTTTTTTCATAGCAACATATCTGACCTGTCTATAGATCCATATCTGTGTTAAGAATTTTGGAGCGTTAACTCAGGTCCAGGTGGAGATGAGGTGCAGCTGATGTCACTGAGACATGCCTGGGCTTTATGGCTTTCATTTTATTTATAGATAAATAGATAGATAAATGAATGAATGAGTCAATCACTCAATCAATTAATCAATCAGTAATTACTATTTAGATAGATAGATACACATGTGGACAAAATTGTTGGTACCCTTCGGTCAATGAAAGAAAAACTCACAATGGTCACAGAAATAACTTTAATCTGACAAAAGTAATAATAAATAAGAATTCTATGAATGTTAACCAATGAAAGTCAGACATTGCTTTTCAACCATGCTTCAACAAAATAATTTTTAAAAATGAACTCATGGAACAGGCCTGGACAAAAATGATGGTACCCCTAACTTAATAGTTTGTTGCACAACCTTTTGAGGCAATCACTGCAATCAAACGATTCCTGTAACTGTCACTGAGACTTCTGCGCCTCTCTGCAGGTATTTTGGCCCACTCCTCATGAGCAAGCTGCTCCAGTTGTTTCCGGTTTGAAGGGGGCCTTTTCCAGACAGCATGTTTCAGCTCCTTCCAAAGATGCTCAATAGGATTGAGGTCAGGGCTCATAGAGGGCCACTTTAGAATAGTCCAATGTTTTCCTCTTAGCCATTCTTGGGTGTTTTTAGCTGTGTGTTTTGGGTCATTGTCCTGTTGCAAGACCCATGACCTGCGACTGAGACCCAGCTTTCTGACCCTGGCCAGCACATTTCTCTCTAGAATCCCTTGATAGTCTTGAGATTTCATTGTACCCTGCACAGATTCAAGACACCCTGTTCCAGATACAGAAAAGCAGCCCCAGAACATAACAGAGCCTCCTCCATGTTTCACAGTAGGGACAGTGTTCTTTTCTTGATATGCTTCATTTTTCCATCTGTGAACATAGAGCTGATGTGCCTTGGCAAAAAGTTCCATTTTTGTCTCATCTGTCCATAGGACATTCTCCCAGAAGCTTTGTGGCTTGTCAACATTTAGTTTGGCATATTCCAGTCTGGCTTTTTTATGATTTGTTTTCAACAATGGTGTCCTCCTTGGTCGTCTCCCATGTAGTCCACTTTGGCTCAAACAACGACGGATGGTGCGATCTGACACTGATGTTCCTTGAGCATGGAGTTCTTTGTTTTCTTTAGCCTTGGATCTCTTTAGAAGTCTTTCTGGGCTCTTTTGTTACCATTGGGATTATCCGTCTCTTTGATTTGTCATGAATTTTCCTCGTGCGGCCACGTCCAGGGAGGTTGTCTACAGTCCCATGGATCTTAAATTTCTGAATAATATGTGCAACTGTAGTCACAAGAACATCTAGCTGCTTGGAAATGGTCTTATAGCCTTTACCTTTAACATGCTTGTCTATAATTTTCTTTCGAATCTCCTGAGACAACTCTTTCCTTCGCTTCCTCTGGTCCATGTTGAGTGTGGTACATACCATGTCACCAAACAACACAGTGACTACCTGGAGCCCTATATATAGGCCCACTGACTGAGTACAAGATTGTAGACACCTGTGATGCTAATTAGTGGACACACCTTGAATTAACACGTCCCTTTGGTCACATTATTTTCAGTATTTTCTAGGGGTACCATCATTTTTGTCCAGGCCTGTTCCATGAGTTTATTTTTTTAAATAATTCCGTTGAAGCATGGTTGAAAAGCAATGTCTGACTTTCACTGGTTAACATTCATAGAATTTTTTTAAATTATTACTTTTGTCAGATTAAAGCTATTTATGTGACCATTGTGAGTTTTTCTTTCATTGACCGAAGGGTGCCAACAATTTTGTCCACATGTGTAGATAGATAGATAGATAGATGAATGAAAGGATGGATAAATCAAAATAAATATTGTAATCTAATTAATATAAATATAAGATATCATCATCATTGTAATTTAAATGTTTGTTGATGATTGTTAAATTATTTTTATATAACTTGGAGATGTTCTATAATTAAATTATATAAATATTTTAATTTAATATTAAAAAATATATATTATCACTCAGTTAAAACTATTTTTTATATGAGATCATTCTTGAGTTTTTATTATTATTATTATTATTATTATTATTATTATTATTATTTTAAAATAATGATTACATTTAGATGTTTTATTCGCAGTGAGTAGTTAAGCGAGTAAGTAGTAATAGCGGTGAGCTGTTGCATGGTGGACAGACATGGGGCGTGTCTGCCTGTTCATATTCACGTTATAACGCATGAACATATAAAGCGTGTAAAGTTTCAGAAACGATTCAGAAATGATTAAAGCGACGCGGGTCTAAAGTTCCGGTTATTCTGTCTGTGAGGAGATTCGACATGATGCCGCCTGATTGTCGGCGAGTTCAGTGAAGCGAAAGTGAACGCGGGATTCGGATCAGGAAATAAAAATAAGAGACTCGTCACGGTTCAGAAACGTCACAGTAAACGCGCGCGCTGTGCGTCCGAGCGGCTTCCTGAGGAACCGGTTCAGTTCCAGTGAGTCACTTTCGTCACGATTCAGTAACAACACGGCCAGGCTTGAGTTTCGATTCCGACTAACAGGGCGGTTAATACTCGGGAAAGTGAAACTCTGTGTCTTTATAAAGCTGAGTGATGCTGCTGGAGAGGCATCTCACACCTCAGCACTGCGGACATGAGCTTCTCTCTCTCCATCAGCTCCATCAGCTCCATCAGCTCCATCAGCTCCATCAGCTTCATCAGCTCCATCAGCTTCATCAGCTCCATCAGCTTCATCAGGAGGAGGTCAGGCTCAGCGCACACAGAGGCAAGCATGTACTCGTTTCTTTGTCTCTGATTAGAGCTCATAGGTCTTGAATAAATACAAATATAGATACATAAATTAATAGATAGATTGATAGATTGATTGATTGATTTGATTCGATGTCGCCAAGGACATTTAAATGAACAGACACATAACTTATGAAACTATAAAAAATAAAATATAATTTTATATGAAATACATTTTCCTAATTTAATGTTCAATAATTCATTGGTCAAGGAAATGTCTTGTCACTATGATCATACATGAAAGTGGGACCATATACTTTTCATCTTAAGATATATATATATATATATATATATATAACTTTTTTTTTTTTTTTCTTGGAATAAATCTGATTCATGATGAAATCAATTCCGTATAAAATAATGTCACAGCTATGTCACTGGGGTCACTGTTACCCAAGAAGAGTTTAATTGTGAAATATATTTCGCAATTTAAAATGGGTCCTGCGTTAAATGTCAGATACTGGACGAATGCGAAAATGCAGAATCGATGCAGAATTGTCATAATTAGGACAACTGAGAAATTCACAAACTATAGGGTGCGCAGGACCCTCTTGTTTTCCTAAGGATTATTTTTTTCCCATCCTTTCTGGCTTTTTGGGGGCCTTAACATGCTCAAAAAAACCCATGAGAATTAGCAGACAGGTTAATTAGGATGCCTGAGAGTCTAAGCCCCGGGCATGGCACGGGGCCGTCAGGGGCCCTCACATGAGCTTTTACTGCATAGCTCTTCATACACTCTTGCGCGTATGCACATGAAACCCGGTGCATATTTTTTCCAGAGCTCATTGAGCCGAATAACTTTCCTACTGCATGTCCTGGGCTCAACTCAACAGGAAGTAAATTATTTTGGGTCGTTCGCAAAAACACACCCGATGGATTTTGATATACTCCTCCTAGGGAATTTAATCGATCACCACCAAACCGGGCCGATGTGATCTAAAGACATTCAGGACGCAAAAATTGTTTGATATCTCATACAGGTCAGCCGTGGCGATGCTTTAAACTTATGCTGAAAAGTTATTAATGACTTTCTGTGTGGCCTTATATTACGTGACATTCTATTGAGTGACACGTTCAGTGACGTCACATCGAGGACCATCATAGTGTGATGCTTTTTGTTGTTGTTGTTGTTGTTGTTGTTGTTGAGCATCTGTGGCCTATACTACTCATGGTGGTGCTGTGGCCTCACACTGTCTCTTGCGGATCCTCTGGTTTGCTTGGACAGTCCAAATACTGTATGTGCGTGTTAACACCTTAAGAATCCCTTCATCATACTTCAAAATCATGCATTTTAAACATAACCCCATACTCAGGTTTATGTCCTTTATATTTATTTATTTATAACTATTATTATCCATGATTGTTTATCACTATTAGCACATGCCAATAGAACTTTGCCAATGCTAATAAACGTGACTTGGCAGTGTGAAGCGAGAGAGACAAAACACTTTCAGAAATATTCAGGATGGTAACTGATACTGTAACTGTAACTCATTTTCATCATACTACCGAGTCTTTTCCAATAACAGCGTGTTTGCAGTGTGAAGAATTAATTGTGTTTTATGTATTTCTTGTTCACAGGAGTACATAAAACTGCAGCAATGAGTTTACCACCGACAAACAAGAAGAAAATAAAAAAGTGAGTCATCTAGGATGTTACATGTCTGGACAATCACACTGTGGTTCATATTACACTGTAATGATATTTGTGTGATGAAAAAAAAAAAAAAAAAGAAAAAAAATCAGATTTTAAGAGGGAACAAAGAACAAGGCTTGTTCATTATTCAGACCTATTCAGAAATGGATGCACACAAACTTGTTCTAACCTGCTGTGTGTATTTATAGCTAGTTACTGTATAGTTTGATACTACTGAGGATGGTTCACACCGCATTAGCTACACACAGTTTGGCTGTGATGGCTTTTGAGTTTATTGCTCCCCTATTATACACTCTAGAGCATATTTTACTACTATTCTTCCATATGTCATATAATGATGTCATATTACAATTTATAAACAATACACTATTTTAATAGGATAAATTGCATTATACCATTAACTGCAATGTAAATAAGCAGCTGCCACAGACAGATTTCTTTCTGAACATTCATCTAATACGACACACTTAAGTTAATTACTGGTAATTAAAATGATGGTAATACATTTTTTTATTGATAGTGCATTAGCATGTCAATCTGCAAATTCTGCAAATTGTATCCAAGGTGTGTTAAAAGGTTGCATTTGAAGTCAGAGAGAAGTCATTGCATGTATGGGATTTAAACTATAGTTTTAGTTAGATAGCTCCATACTGATGTGTGTGGACCTATTTTGAATTCTCTTCTATGAAGAAACGCTTTTGGAGCTACAGCGCCACCATTTATCGACTACTTAAAGGAGATTCTCAGACGCTACCCTGATGGAGGACAGATACTGAAGGTGAGAGTGTAAACTTCAGTCACGTCACAGAAAAAGCTGATGGTTTATTGAGGTATGTAAGGGCAAACAAAGGGTCTGGAGTACTCATGTTAAATGGTGATATCCTTTAATATTATTCATTAATAATGTCCTTTCTTCATAATAACTTAAAAATAACTAAAATTCCTACTTTATAATAACTACATGAAATGTCTCTTATAATCTTCAATTGTCTCATATACGTTCAACTCAAACATCTTCCATAATTACTTTAAATTCCTGCTTTAATATTGTTTAATTACTTGTACTTTACAATTCCCTCATTACATTAATTTTATTTCTTAATAATATATTTCCAGCCCATTTATACTGTGTGGCCTTATGTAGTGTGGCATTATGTTGAGTGACATCATAGACTGATGCGTTTTTCCAGCATCTGTGGGCCATTCTACACACATACACATCACAAATGTTAACACGCACACACACACACACACACACACACACACACACACACACACGCAAGCAAGCACAC
>QNUK01001567.1:0-34055 GCA_013621035.1 Clarias magur
GCCCACTTTATGGCCAGCAGCTCGCGGTCCCCTACTCCGTATCGCTGCTGAGTGGCGTCAAATTTCTTGGAGAAAAAACTGCAGGGATGCAGTTTTTGGTCTGGACCTCGCTGGGAGAGAACAGCCCCGGCGCCCACATCCGAAGCGCCCACCTCCACAACGAATGGTTTATCAGCATCCGGGTGAAGGAGGATGGGAGCAGTGGTGAAGCGGCGACAGAGCTCATGGAAGGCGGAGACAGCAGTTGGGGTGATATTGAAAGGGTGAGATGATGGGCGGGTCAGAGCGGTTAGTGGCGCTGCAACGGTACTGTAGTCCCGGATAAAGCGGCGATAAAAATTGGCAAACCCGAGAAATCTCTGGAGCTGTTTAAGAGTCTTGAGTAGGGGCCAATGACTCACAACTTCCAATTTCTGCGGGTCCATGGCCACACCCTGGGGTGAGATGACAAAACCCAGGAACGTGGTGGAGCGCTCGTGGAAAGCGCACTTTTCCAACTTACAGTACAGCTGGTGGGCGAGCAATCTCTTTAGAACCGCTCTGACATGCTGGATATGCTCGTTGAGTGTTCGGGAGTAGATGAGGATGTCGTCAAGGTAGACGAACACCCAACGGCCTAACATGTCTCTGAGAACGTCATTTATGAACTGTTGGAAGGCGGCAGGTGCGTTGTAGAGACCAAACGGGATGACCAGACTTTCGTAGTGTCCTGTAGGGGTGATGAAGGCCGTCTTCCACTCATCGCCCTCTCTGATGCGCACCAAGTTGTAGGCGCTCCGGAGGTCCAACTTAGTGAAGATGGTGGCACCAGAGAGGGCGCCCAGGGCAGAGTTGGTAAGAGGCAATGGATGTCGGTTCTTTATGGTAATATTGTTGAGCCCCCGATAATCGACACAGGGACGTAGACTACCATCGCGTTTCTTCACGAAAAAGAACCCCGCAGCGGCAGGTGAGGAGGAGGGCCGGATGGTACCATGGCGAAGTCCACTGGAAACATACTCCTCCATCGCCTGCGTCTAGGTGTTGGACAATGAATAGAGATGGCCGCGGGGTGGTGTCGCACCTGGCTGAAGATCGATCGCCAGGTCGGATGAGCGATGAGGTGGTAGATGGGTCGCGCGTCTCTTACAAAAGACTTCAGCCAGGTCCCGGTAGTCTAGCGGGATTTTATCTGTGTCGACATCGGGGGCCTCGGACTCCCTAGAGCACGCCCCAGCCTCGGCCCGTAGGCAAAGCTCAGTGCAGGTCGGCCCCCATTGGAGGATCCGGCTTTGGGTCCAGGATATGAGCGGGTCGTGCTGCAGCAGCCAAGGGCGTCCGAGGATGATAGGTGGTGAGGAGATAGTGGTGGTGTGAAACTGGATCTGTTCTTGATGTTGGTTAATGATGAGGGTGATAGGTTGGGTTTGAAAGGATATGGGGTTGGAGGAGAGAGGCCGACCATCGACTGATGTAATGGTTACAGGCTGGGATAACGCCTCAATCTTTATCCCCAATTTTTTGGCATAGGAAGAGTCAATGAAGTTACCTGCTGCCCCGGAGTCGACGAACGCGGTACTTCCGACCCGTTTGTGGCCAAACTGGAGATATAATTTAACCGTGAGACGGGAATCATTGGTCATGGTGGTGGAGAGGGACATGGGACCCGGTGAGTTCCTCCCATTTCTCACCGGGGCTGCGCGTTTCCCGGCCGCAGAGGACAGATGGCCTGATGATGTGCAGAAGATCCACAATACGCGCAGAGCCCCTCTCTGAATCGGCGTTCCCGTTCTGCAGCGGTCAAGGAGGCGCGCCCTAATTGCATGGGTTCCCCGACTCCTGTGTCAACCACGGCGGGAGGTGGAGTACCGACGGTCCTGGTGGGTGCTGCAGGGAATGGGGCGTGAACTTCTGGAACTGGTGAGCGGGAGAGGAAGGGCGTGGTGTGTGGTAGTGCAGTCATGGTGGGCGGCAGGGTACGAGGAGCTGGCTTGGGGCGAACGAGCAGCCGTTGGTCGATCCGGAGGGCGAGTTGAATTAAACCCTCCAAGGTAGCTGGAAGCTCTCGTCCGGCGAGCTCGTCTTTTATCCGCGCAGCCAGTCCCTCGTAGTAGGCCGTCCGGAGTGCGGAGTCTCCCAGTCGGTCTGTACGGCGAGAGTACGAAACTCCGCGGTGTAACGGCTCACGGACGACCCTCCCTGCTTTAGATGATACAACTTGGAGTCGGTCTCCACCTCAGCAGCTGGATGTTCAAAGGTGAGCTTGAGCTGGCGGGTGAACTCGGTGTAGGAGTAGGCGACATCTGAATCCGAACGAAGAACCGCCGTGGCCCACTCAGCTGCCTGCCCGGATAGCAACGAAACGAGAAGAGCAATGCGCAGTCGGTCTGTGGAGTATCTGGTGGAATTAAACTCAAACACAAGATCCAACGCAGTTAGAAAAACACTGCACTTCCCATCCGTGCTATTCCATTTATCCGGTAAAGATAAGAAAACATCAGAAGGTGGAGAGGGAGTTGGCGGCGCAGCAGCCGCTGCGATGGGCGTGGCCACAGCCGGCTGAGCGGCCGCCCCGCGGAGTATCGCATTCTCCTGTCGCAGCTCCGCCACCTCGCGGCGCAAGGCCGCGACGCCCTGGAGCTCCGTGCGGAGCGATGCGACTTCACCACGGAGCTGATCGATCAGCTTAGCATGCCGGTCAACCACATCGCAGAGGTGAGCAACCTCCGCTGGGTTTATCATCGAGGTTCAACACCGTCAATCAACCGAGATGAAGTGAAGACTTAAGGTTAACCCCAAAGCTTGGATAGCAAACTCCAAACGCGAAAGCACAGTAGGCAGGATAACCACGCTAGTTATTCTTGTGAACTCTCCCAAGCTTGGTATAAGACACACAACAAACCCCGCTGCTCTAAATAATAATCAGAAGTTTATAACCCAAGAAAGTGAGTACTCAATGCTTGACGAAAGCGAGGCGACGGCGATAGCATCGGGCATAACTCAATGACTGAGCGATGTGATGCGTCATCTTGTTTCCTTTTATGCTTCCTGAAACCCGACCGTATTACTTCCGGGTCCTAGTGCCGGTCGTGTTATGAGTGTGCATGACAGTATCTGCTAAATATACCTGTGCCTTCTACGTTGCTGACCCTTTTTTCCTCTGATTACGTCCTTAGCTTCACGACTCGGAAATGTTTGCTGCGCTGATTGATCACCCGGCTTTGACCCTCTGCTTTCGTTTTTGTCTCCGACTCTCTTTCAAACGGCACGCCGGATTCGGCATGCCGGATTCGGCACGCCAGATTCGGCACGCTCACATGGCCACTGCCCCCTTTCAACCTGCGCGTCGGATCGTGCACGGGCGCTGCATCTTTCATCTTTCCACAACGCCGCGCTCACGCAGCCGCTGCTCTCTCTCAACCTGCGTGCCGGATTCGGCACTCAAATTGTCTCCCACAAATTGTCTCCCAGATTCATCGGACCATTCACGGTCACCAAGATAATTAACCCTGTATCCTTTAGACTTTCGCCACCTCTCTCTATGCGCCGCGTCAACCCGTTGACTGGTCCCCAGCCCTCTATCCCAACCCCCCCGCCCTCCCCCTCCTCCTAAACTCATTGACGGTGGTGAGGTTTTTACCGTGCGCAAGCAGCTAAGAGCTCGACGCCAAGGCAGAGGCCTACAGTACCTCGTCGACTGGGATGGCCTGAAGAGAGGAGTTGGGTCCCCGCCAGGTTCATTGTCGACTCGAATCTAATCTCTGATTTCCACCGGCAACACCCAGAAGCACCAGCTAGGACGCCCGGTGGCGCCCATAGGAGGGCGGGTACTGTAACGCCACGCCAAGCCATGCCCTCTGCTCCAGCCAAGTCATGATCACCTGCACTCCTTCCCACATTCCTTTGCACGGCTTCCGTTTTGCCGCTTCATCCACAGGCATGAGCACACCTGCTCCATATTTCAGTCATTACATTTCACTGTATATAATTTGCCCAGGAACAACCGTCCGGTGCCGAATTATTTCGTGCTCCAAGCCTAGTGTCTAGAGTACCTTTTGTGTCTAGTGTATCTGCTAAATATACCTGTGCCTTCCACGTTGCTGACCCTTTTTTCCTCTGATTACGTCCTTAGCTTCACGACTCGGAATTGTTTGCTGCGCTGATTGATAACCCGGCTTTGACCCTCTGCTTTCGTTTTTGTCTCCGACTCTCTTTCAAACGGCACGCCGGATTCGGCACGCCGGATTCGGCACGCCGGATTCGGCACGCGCGGCAGCCTTCGCCTCTCCACACAGCTGCGCTCACACGGCCGCTGCCCCCTTTCAACCTGCGTGTCGGATCGTGCACGCGCGCCGCATCTTTCATCTTTCCACACAGCCGGTCTCTTGCAGCCACTGCACTTTCTCAACCTGCGCGCTGGATTCGGCTCTCAAATTGTGTCCCACAAATTGTCTCCCAGATTCATCGGACCATTCACGGTCACCAAGATAATTAACCCTGTTTCCTTTAGACTTTCGCCACCTCTCTCTATGCGCCGCGTCAAACCGACATTTCATGTGTCGCAAGCCCTCTATCCCAACCCCCCGCCCTCCCCCTCCTCCTAAACTCATTGACGGTGGTGAGGTTTTTACCGTGTGCAAGCTGCTAAGAGCTCGATGCCGAGGCAGAGGCCTACAGTACCTCGTCGACGGGGATGGTTATGGGCCTGAAGAGAGGAGTTGGGTCCCCGCCAGGTTCATTGTCGACCCGAATCTAATCTCTGATTTCAACAACACCCAGAAGCACCAGCTAGGACGCCTAGTAGCACCCATAGGAGGGGGGTTACTGCAGCGCCATGCCAAGACATGCCCTCTGCTCGAGCCAAGTCATGATCACCTGCGGCTGCACCTCTGATGAGGTCAATCAACTAGAATTGTAATAAGAGAAGACAAAAAGACAAATAGAGAGAATCATGATGATGGATGGCAACTGCTCGCCTCTAATCCCAACTTTATCCCTCACTTAAACACCACTTTGTCACTCAACATGCCCCTGATGCAGATGACCTCAATCCTGCACACCCCAAAAATGCACACTGAGGACGACAGAGAGAGAGAGAGAGAAAGAGAGAGACCTGGCAGTGTGTTCCGTTGCCTGTGGTGCCTGAAGGACATGAGCCGCATCGAAACCCCGGAAACTCCGACACATCCACACACGCAACACCGTCATAGCACGGCTTCGACTGACAGCGAGACGGCAGATCATGGAAACCTGAGAGAGAAACAGAGAGCAAGAGCGAGAGCAAGAGCACAATGTCTGAGAAACACAGATTTTTTTAAAGATGTCATTATTGTTTCAAAGTTTTAAATATATCGTGTCTATGCTTTGCTCCAGCGTGAGCCACACAGCTCGGTTCCAGCTGCTCTCCATCACTCACCACACACTTGGCACTCCAGGATGGTGTTCCTGATTAAAGACATCTCCATGGTCTGGTGTAATTACGGGTGTAATTACATGTGTAAGTACGGGTGTAATAACAGAGTAATTACGGGTGTAATTACGGGTGTAATAACAAAGTAATTACGGGTGTAATTACATGTGTAATCACAAGGTAATTACAGGAGTAATCACATGTGTAATAACAAGGTACTTACAGGTGTAATTACGTGTGGTAATTACATGTGTAATTACGGGTGTAATAACAGAGTAATTACGGGTGTAATTACGGGTGTAATAACAGAGTAATTACGAGTGTAATTACATGTGTAATAACAGAGTAATTACATGTGTAATTAAGGGTGTAATAACAGAGTAATTACGGGTGTAATTACTGGTGAGGTTTTTACCGTGCGCAAGCTGCTAAGAGCTCGACGCCGAGGCAGAGGCCTACAGTACCTCGTCGATTGGGATGGATATGGGCCTGAAGAGAGACTTTCGCCACCTCGCTCTATGCGCCGCGTCAACCCGACATTTCATGTGTCGCAACTCCGACGACTGGTTGAAAGGGGGCTGGTTGAAATATTTCGTGCTCCAAGCCTATTGTCTAGAGTATCTTTTGTGTCTAAATATACCTGTGCCTTCTACGTTGCTGACCCTTTTTTCCTCTGATTACGTCCTTAGCTTCACGACACGGAATTGTTTGCTGCGCTGATTGATAACCCGGCTTTGACCCTCTGGTTTCGTTTTTGTCTCCGACTCTCTTTCAAACGGCACGCCGGATTCAGCACGCCGGATTCGGCACGCGCGGCAGCCTTCGCCTTTCCACACAGCCGCGCTCACACGGCCGCTGACCCCTTTCAACCTGCGTGTCGGATCGTGCACGCGCGCCGCATCTTTCATCTTTCCACACCGCCGGTCTCATGCAGCCACTGCTATCTCTCAACCTGCGCGCTGGACTCGGCTCTCAAATTGTCTTCCACAAATTGTCTCCCAGATTCATCGGACCATTCACGGTCACCAAGATAATTAACCCAGTTTCCTTTAGACTTTCGCCACCTATGCGCCGCGTCAACCCGACGACTGGTCCCCAGCCCTCTATCCCAACCCCCCCGCCCTCCCCCTCCTCCTAAACTCATTGACGGTGGTGAGGTTTTTACCGTGCGCAAGCAGCTAAGAGCTCGACACCGAGGCAGAGGCCTACAGTACCTCGTCGACTGGGATGGCCTGAAGAGAGGAGTTGGGTCCCCGCCAGGTTCATTGTCGACTCGAATCTAATCTCTGATTTCCACCGGCAACACCCAGAAGCACCAGCTAGGACGCCCATTGGCGCCCATAGGAGGGCGGGTACTGTAACGCCACGCCAAGCCATGCCCTCTGATCGAGCCAAGTCATGATCACCTGCACTCCATCCCACATTCCTTTCCACGGTTTCCGTTTTGCCGCTTCATTCACAGGCATGAGCACACCTGCTCCGTATTTCATTCATTAGTTTTCACTGTATATAATTCGCCCAGGAACAACCGTCCGGTGCCGAATTATTTCGTGCTCCAAGCCTAGTGTCTAGAGTATCTTTTGTGTCTAGTGTATCTGCTAAATATACCTGTGCCTTCTACGTTGCTGACCCTTTTTTCCTCTGATTACGTCCTTAGCTTCACGACTCGGAAATGTTTGCTGCGCTGATTGATCACCCGGCTTTGACCCTCTGCTTTCGTTTTTGTCTCCGACTCTCTTTCAAACGGCACGCCGGATTCAGCATGCCGGATTCGGCACGCCAGATTCGGCACGCTCACATGGCCACTGCCCCCATTCAACCTGCGCGTCGGATCGTGCACGGGCGCTGCATCTTTCATCTTTCCACACCGCCGCGCTCACGCAGCCGCTGCTCTCTCTCAACCTGCGTGCCGGATTCGGCACTCAAATTGTCTCCCACAAATTGTCTCCCAGATTCATCGGACCATTCACGGTCACCAAGATAATTAACCCTGTATCCTTTAGACTTTCGCCACCTCTCTCTATGCGCCGCGTCAACCCGACGACTGGTCCCCATCCCTCTATCCCAACCCCCCCGCCCTCCCCCTCCTCCTAAACTCATTGACGGTGGTGAGGTTTTTACCGTGCGCAAGCAGCTAAGAGCTCGACGCCGAGGCAGAGGCCTACAGTACCTCGTCGACTGGGATGGTTATGGGCCTGAAGAGAGGAGTTGGGTCCCCGCCAGGTTCATTGTTGACCCGAATCTAATCTCTGATTTCCACCGGCAACACCCAGAAGCACCAGCTAGGACGCCCGGTGGCGCCCATAGGAGGGGGGGTACTGTAACGCCACGCCAAGCCATGCCCTCTGCTCCAGCCAAGTCATGATCACCTGCACTCCTTCCCACATTCCTTTGCACGGCTTCCGTTTTGCCGCTTCATCCACAGGCATGAGCACACCTGCTCCATATTTCATTCATTACATTTCACTGTATATAATTTGCCCAGGAACAACCGTCCGGTGCCGAATTATTTCGTGCTCCAAGCCTAGTGTCTAGAGTACCTTTTGTGTCTAGTGTATCTGCTAAATATACCTGTGCCTTCCACGTTGCTGACCCTTTTTTCTTCTGATTACGTCCTTAGCTTCACGACTCGGAATTGTTTGCTGCGCTGATTGATAACCCGGCTTTGACCCTCTGCTTTCGTTTTTGTCTCCGACTCTCTTTCAAACGGCACGCCGGATTCGGCACGCCGAATTCGGCACGCCGGATTCGGCACGCCGGATTCGGCACGCCGGATTCGGCACGCCGGATTCGGCACGCGCGGCAGCCTTCGCCTCTCCACACAGCTGCGCTCACACGCCCGCTGCCCCCTTTCAACCTGCGTGTCGGATCGTGCACGCGCGCCGCATCTTTCATCTTTCCACACAGCCGGTCTCTTGCAGCCACTGCACTTTCTCAACCTGCGCGCTGGATTTGGCTCTCAAATTGTGTCCCACAAATTGTCTCCCAGATTCATCGGACCATTCACGGTCACCAAGATAATTAACCCTGTTTCCTTTAGACTTTCGCCACCTCTCTCTATGCGCCGCGTCAACCCGACATTTCATGTGTCGCAACTCCGACGACTGGTCCCCAGCCCTCTATCCCAACCCCCCCGCCCTCCCCCTCCTCCTAAACTCATTGACGGTGGTGAGGTTTTTACCGTGTGCAAGCTGCTAAGAGCTCGATGCCGAGGCAGAGGCCTACAGTACCTCGTCGACGGGGATGGTTATGGGCCTGAAGAGAGGAGTTGGGTCCCCGCCAGGTTCATTGTCGACCCGAATCTAATCTCTGATTTCAACAACACCCAGAAGCACGCCTGGTAGCACCCATAGGAGGGGGGTTACTGCAGCGCCATGCCAAGCCATGCCCTCTGCTCGAGCCAAGTCATGATCACCTGCGGCTGCACCTCTGATGAGGTCAATCAACTAGAATTGTAATAAGAGAAGACAAAAAGACAAATAGAGAGAATCATGATGATGGATGGCAACTGCTCGCCTCTAATCCCAACTTTATCCCTCACTTAAACACCACTTTGTCACTCAACATGCCGCTGATGCAGATGACCTCAATCCTGCACACCCCAAAAATGCACACTGAGGACGACAGAGAGAGAGAGAGAGAAAGAGAGAGACCTGGCAGTGTGTTCCGTTGCCTGTGGTGCCTGAAGGACATGAGCCGCATCGAAACCCCGGAAACTCCGACACATCCACACACGCAACACCGTCATAGCACGGCTTCGACTGACAGCGAGACGGCAGATCATGGAAACCTGAGAGAGAAACAGAGAGCAAGAGCGAGAGAGAGTGCACAATGTCTGAGAAACACAGATTTTTTTAAAGATGTCATTATTGTTTCAAAGTTTTAAATATATCGTGTCTATGCTTTGCTCCAGCGTGAGCCACACAGCTCGGTTCCAGCTGCTCTCCATCACTCACCACACACTTGGCACTCCAGGATGGTGTTCCTGATTAAAGACATCTCCATGGTCTGGTGTAATTACGGGTGTAATTACATGTGTAAGTACGGGTGTAATAACAGAGTAATTACGGGTGTAATTACGGGTGTAATAACAAAGTAATTACGGGTGTAATTACATGTGTAATAACAAGGTAATTACAGGAGTAATCACATGTGTAATAACAAGGTACTTACAGGTGTAATTACGTGTGGTAATTACATGTGTAATTACGGGTGTAATAACAGAGTAATTACGGGTGTAATTACGGGTGTAATAACAGAGTAATTACGGGTGTAATTACGGGTGTAATAACAGAGTAATTACAGGTGTAATTATGGGTGTAATAACAGAGTAATTACAGGTGTAATTACGGGTGTAATAACAGAGTAATTACGGGTGTAATTACATGTGTAATAACAGGTGTAATTACATGTGTAATAACAGAGTAATTACGGGTGTAATTACATGTGTAATAACAGTGTAATTACATGTGTAATAACAGTGTAATTACATGTGTAATAACAGTGTAATTACATGTGTAATTACATGTGTAATAACAGAGTAATTACAGGTGTAATTACATGTGTAATAACAGAGTAATTACAGGTGTAATTACATGTGTAATAACAGAGTAATTACGAGTGTAATTACGGGTGTAATAACAGAGTATTTACGGGTGTAATTACATGTGTAATAACAGAGTAATTACAGGTGTAATTACATGTGTAATAACAGAGTAATTACGAGTGTAATTACATGTGTAATAACAGAGTAATTACATGTGTAATTAAGGGTGTAATAACAGAGTAATTACGGGTGTAATTACTGGTGAGGTTTTTACCGTGCGCAAGCTGCTAAGAGCTCGACGCCGAGGCAGAGGCCTACAGTACCTCGTCGATTGGGATGGATATGGGCCTGAAGAGAGACTTTCGCCACCTCTCTCTATGCGCCGCGTCAACCCGACATTACATGTGTCGCAACTCCGACGACTGGTTGAAAGGGGGCTGGTTGAAATATTTCGTGCTCCAAGCCTATTGTCTAGAGTATCTTTTGTGTCTAAATATACCTGTGCCTTCTACGTTGCTGACCCTTTTTTCCTCTGATTACGTCCTTAGCTTCACGACACGGAATTGTTTGCTGCGCTGATTGATAACCCGGCTTTGACCCTCTGGTTTCGTTTTTGTCTCCGACTCTCTTTCAAACGGCACGCCGGATTCAGCACGCCGGATTCGGCACACGCGGCAGCCTTCGCCTTTCCACACAGCCGCGCTCACACGGCCGCTGACCCCTTTCAACCTGCGTGTCGGATCGTGCACGCGCGCCGCATCTTTCATCTTTCCACACAGCCGGTCTCTTGCAGCCACTGCACTTTCTCAACCTGCGCGCTGGATTCGGCTCTCAAATTGTGTCCCACAAATTGTCTCCCAGATTCATCGGACCATTCACGGTCACCAAGATAATTAACCCAGTTTCCTTTAGACTTTCGCCACCTCTCTCTATGCGCCGCGTCAACCCGACGACTGGTCCCCAGCCCTCTATCCCAACCCCCCCGCCCTCCCCCTCCTCCTAAACTCATTGACGGTGGTGAGGTTTTTATCCATGCGCAAGCAGCTAAGAGCTCGACGCCGAGGCAGAGGCCTACAGTACCTCGTCGACTGGGATGGCCTGAAGAGAGGAGTTGGGTCCCCGCCAGGTTCATTGTCGACTCGAATCTAATCTCTGATTTCCACCGGCAACACCCAGAAGCACCAGCTAGGACGCCCGTTGGCGCCCATAGGAGGGCGGGTACTGTAACACCACGCCAAGCCATGCCCTCTGATCAAGCCAAGTCATGATCACCTGCACTCCATCCCACATTCCTTTCCACGGTTTCCGTTTTGCCGCTTCATTCACAGGCATGAGCACACCTGCTCCGTATTTCATTCATTAGTTTTCACTGTATATAATTCGCCCAGGAACAACCGTCCGGTGCCGAATTATTTCGTGCTCCAAGCCTAGTGTCTAGAGTATCTTTTGTGTCTAGTGTATCTGCTAAATATACCTGTGCCTTCTAGGTTGCTGACCCTTTTTTCCTCTGATTACGTCCTTAGCTTCACGACTCGGAATTGTTTGCTGCGCTGATTGATCACCCGGATTCGGCACGCCGGATTCGGCACGCCGGATTCGGCACGCCGGATTCGGCACGCGCGGCAGCCTTCGCCTCTCCACACAGCTGCGCTCACACGCCCGCTGCCCCCTTTCAACCTGCGTGTCGGATCGTGCACGCGCGCCGCATCTTTCATCTTTCCACACAGCCGGTCTCTTGCAGCCACTGCACTTTCTCAACCTGCGCGCTGGATTCGGCTCTCAAATTGTGTCCCACAAATTGTCTCCCAGATTCATCGGACCATTCACGGTCACCAAGATAATTAACCCTGTTTCCTTTAGACTTTCGCCACCTCTCTCTATGCGCCGCGTCAAACCGACATTTCATGTGTCGCAACTCCGACGACTGGTCCCCAGCCCTCTATCCCACCCCCCCCGCCCTCCCCCTCCTCCTAAACTCATTGACGGTGGTGAGGTTTTTACCGTGTGCAAGCTGCTAAGAGCTCGATGCCGAGGCAGAGGCCTACAGTACCTCGTCGACGGGGATGGTTATGGGCCTGAAGAGAGGAGTTGGGTCCCCGCCAGGTTCATTGTCGACCCGAATCTAATCTCTGATTTCAACAACACCCAGAAGCACCAGCTAGGACGCCTGGTAGCACCCATAGGAGGGGGGTTACTGCAGCGCCATGCCAAGACATGCCCTCTGCTCGAGCCAAGTCATGATCACCTGCGGCTTCCGTTTTGCCGCTTCATTCACAGGCATGAGCACACCTGCTCCGTATTTCATTCATTAGTTTTCACTGTATATAATTTGCCCAGGAACAACTCTTCGGTGCCGAATTATTTCATGCTCCAAGCCTAGTGTCTAGAGTATCTTTTGTGTGTAGTGTATCTGCTAAATATACCTGTGCCTTCTACGTTGCTGACCCTTTTTTACTCTGATTACGTCCTTAGCTTCACGACTCGGAAATGTTTGCTGCGCTGATTGATCACCCGGCTTTGACCCTCTGCTTTCGTTTTTGTCTCCGACTCTCTTTCAAACGGCACGCCGGATTCGGCATGCCGGATTCGGCACGCCAGATTCGGCACGCTCACATGGCCACTGCCCCCTTTCAACCTGCGCGTCGGATCGTGCACGGGCGCTGCATCTTTCATCTTTCCACACCGCCGCGCTCACACAGCCGCTGCTCTCTCTCAACCTGCGTGCCGGATTCGGCACTCAAATTGTCTCCCACAAATTGTCTCCCAGATTCATCGGACCATTCACGGTCACCAAGATAATTAACCCTGTATCCTTTAGACTTTCGCCACCTCTCTCTATGCGCCGCGTCAACCCGTTGACTGGTCCCCAGCCCTCTATCCCAACCCCCCCGCCCTCCCCCTCCTCCTAAACTCATTGACGGTGGTGAGGTTTTTACCGTGCGCAAGCAGCTAAGAGCTCGACGCCGAGGCAGAGGCCTACAGTACCTCGTCGACTGGGATGGTTATGGGCCTGAAGAGAGGAGTTGGGTCCCCGCCAGGTTCATTGTTGACCCGAATCTAATCTCTGATTTCCACCGGCAACACCCAGAAGCACCAGCTAGGACGCCCGGTGGCGCCCATAGGAGGGCGGGTACTGTAACGCCACGCCAAGCCATGCCCTCTGCTCCAGCCAAGTCATGATCACCTGCACTCCTTCCCACATTCCTTTGCACAGCTTCCGTTTTGCCGCTTCATCCACAGGCATGAGCACACCTGCTCCATATTTCATTCATTACATTTCACTGTATATAATTTGCCCAGGAACAATCGTCCGGTGCCGAATTATTTCGTGCTCCAAGCCTAGTGTCTAGAGTACCTTTTGTGTCTAGTGTATCTGCTAAATATACCTGTGCCTTCCACGTTGCTGACCCTTTTTTCTTCTGATTACGTCCTTAGCTTCACGACTCGGAATTGTTTGCTGCGCTGATTGATAACCCGGCTTTGACCCTCTGCTTTCGTTTTTGTCTCCGACTCTCTTTCAAACGGCACGCCGGATTCGGCACGCCGGATTCGGCACGCCGGATTCGGCACGCCGGATTCGGCACGCCGGATTCGGCACGCCGGATTCGGCACGCCGGATTCGGCACGCGCGGCAGCCTTCGCCTCTCCACACAGCTGCGCTCACACGGCCGCTGCCCCCTTTCAACCTGCGTTTCGGATCGTGCACGCGCGCCGCATCTTTCATCTTTCCACACAGCCGGTCTCTTGCAGCCACTGCACTTTCTCAACCTGCGCGCTGGATTCGGCTCTCAAATTGTGTCCCACAAATTGTCTCCCAGATTCATCGGACCATTCACGGTCACCAAGATAATTAACCCTGTTTCCTTTAGACTTTCGCCACCTCTCTCTATGCGCCGCGTCAAACCGACATTTCATGTGTCGCAACTCCGACGTCTGGTCCCCAGCCCTCTATCCCAACCCCCCCGCCCTCCCCCTCCTCCTAAACTCATTGACGGTGGTGAGGTTTTTACCGTGTGCAAGCTGCTAAGAGCTCGATGCCGAGGCAGAGGCCTACAGTACCTCGTCGACGGGGATGGTTATGGGCCTGAAGAGAGGAGTTGGGTCCCCGCCAGGTTCATTGTCGACCCGAATCTAATCTCTGATTTCAACAACACCCAGAAGCACCAGCTAGGACGCCTGGTAGCACCCATAGGAGGGGGGTTACTGCAGCGCCATGCCAAGACATGCCCTCTGCTCGAGCCAAGTCATGATCACCTGCGGCTTCCGTTTTGCCGCTTCATTCACAGGCATGAGCACACCTGCTCCGTATTTCATTCATTAGTTTTCACTGTATATAATTTGCCCAGGAACAACTGTTCGGTGCCGAATTATTTCATGCTCCAAGCCTAGTGTCTAGAGTATCTGTTGTGTGTAGTGTATCTGCTAAATATACCTGTGCCTTCTACGTTGCTGACCCTTTTTTCCTCTGATTACGTCCTTAGCTTCACGACTCGGAAATGTTTGCTGCGCTGATTGATCACCCGGCTTTGACCCTCTGCTTTCGTTTTTGTCTCCGACTCTCTTTCAAACGGCATGCCAGTTTCGGCATGCCGGATTCGGCACACAGCCTTCGCCTCTCCACACAGCCGCGCTCACACGGCCGCTGCCCCCTTTCAACCTGCGCGTCGGATCGTGCACGCGCGCTGCATCTTTCATCTTTCCACACAGCCGCGCTCACACAGCCGCTGCTCTCTCTCAACCTGCGCGCCGGATTCGGCACTCAAATTGTCTCCCACAAATTGTCTCCCAGATGCATCGGATCATTCACGGTCACCAAGATAATTAACCCTGTTTCTTTTAGTCTTTCGCCACCTCTCTCTATGCGCCGCGTCAACCCGACGACTGGTCCCCAGCCCTCTATCCCAACCCCCCTGCCCTCCCCCTCATCTTAAACTTATTGACGGTGGTGAGGTTTTTACCGTGCGCAAGCAGCTAAGAGCTCGACGCCGAGGTAGAGGCCTACAGTACCTTGTCGAATGGGATGGTTATGGGCCTGAAGAGAGGAGTTGGGTCCCCGTCTGGTTCATTGTCGACCCGAATCTAATCTCTGATTTCCACCGGCAACACCCAGAAGCACCAGCTAGGACGCCCGGTGGCGCCCATAGGAGGTCGGGTACTGTAACGCCATGCCAAGCCATGCCCTCTGCTCGAGCCAAGTCATGATCACCTGCACTCCTTCCAACATTCCTTTCCACGGCTTCCGATTTGCCGCTTCATCCACAGGCATGAGCACACCTGCTCTGTATTTCATTCATTAGTTTTCACTGTATATAATTCGCCCAGGAACAACCGTCCGGTGCCGAATTATTTCGTGCTCCAAGCCTAGTGTCTAGAGTATCTTTTGTGTCTAGTGTTTCTGCTAAATATACCTGTGCCTATACGTTGCTGACCCTTTTTTCCTCTGATTACGTCCTTAGCTTCACGCCTCGGAATTGTTTGCTGCGCTGATTGATAACCCGGCTTTGACCCTCTGCTTTCGTTTTTGTCTCCGACTCTCTTTCAAACGGCACGCCGGATTCGGCACGCCGGATTCGGCACGCGCGGCAGCCTTCGCCTCTCCACACAGCTGCGCTCACACGGCCGCTGCCCCCTTTCAACCTGCGTTTCGGATCGTGCACGCGCGCCGCATCTTTCATCTTTCCACACAGCCGGTCTCTTGCAGCCACTGCACTTTCTCAACCTGCGCGCTGGATTCGGCTCTCAAATTGTGTCCCACAAATTGTCTCCCAGATTCATCGGACCATTCACGGTCACCAAGATAATTAACCCTGTTTCCTTTAGACTTTCGCCACCTCTCTCTATGCGCCGCGTCAACCCGACATTTCATGTGTCGCAACTCCGACGACTGGTCCCCAGCCCTCTATCCCAACCCCCCCGCCCTCCCCCTCCTCCTAAACTCATTGACGGTGGTGAGGTTTTTACCGTGTGCAAGCTGCTAAGAGCTCGATGCCGAGGCAGAGGCCTACAGTACCTCGTCGCCGGGGATGGTTATGGGCCTGAAGAGAGGAGTTGGGTCCCCGCCAGGTTCATTGTCGACCCGAATCTAATCTCTGATTTCAACAACACCCAGAAGCACCAGCTAGGACGCCTGGTAGCACCCATAGGAGGGGGGGTACTGCAGCGCCATGCCAAGCCATGCCCTCTGCTCGAGCCAAGTCATGATCACCTGCGGCTGCACCTCTGATGAGGTCAATCAACTAGAGAGAAATAAGAGAAGACAAAAAGACAAATAGAGAGAATCATGATGATGGATGGCAACTGCTCGCCTCTAATCCCAACTTTATCCCTAACTTAAACACCCCTTTGTCACTCAACATGCCCCTGATGCAGATGACCTCAATCCTGCACACCCCAAAAATGCACACTGAGGACGACAGAGAGAGAGAGAGAGAGAGAGAAAGAGAGAGAGCAAGAGAGATGAATTTTAAGAATGCTCTAAAAGATAAAGATGTCTACCTGTGTGTCTTAGAGGAACCTCGTCAATGTCCTGGCAGTGTGTTCCGTTGCCTGTGGTGCCTGAAGGACATGAGCCGCATCGAAACCCCGGAAACTCCGACACATCCACACACGCAACACCGTCATAGCACGGCTTCGACTGACAGCGAGACGGCAGATCATGGAAACCTGAGAGAGAAACAGAGAGCAAGAGCGAGAGAGAGTGCACAATGTCTGAGAAACACAGATTTTTTTAAAGATGTCATTATTGTTTCAAAGTTTTAAATATATTGTGTCTATGCTTTGCTCCAGCGTGAGCCACACAGCTCGGTTCCAGCTGCTCTCCATCACTCACCACACACTTGGCACTCCAGGATGGTGTTCCTGATTAAAGACATCTCCATGGTCTGGTGTAATTACGGGTGTAATTACATGTGTAATTACGGGTGTAATAACAGAGTAATTACGGGTGTAATTACGGGTGTAATAACAAAGTAATTACGGGTGTAAATACATGTGTAATAACAAGGTAATTACAGGAGTAATCACATGTGTAATAACAAGGTACTTACAGGTGTAATTACGTGTGGTAATGACATGTGTAATTACGGGTGTAATAACAGAGTAATTACGGGTGTAATTACGGGTGTAATAACAGAGTAATTACAGGTGTAATAACAGAGTAATTACAGGTTTAATTACGGGTGTAATAACAGAGTAATTACGGGTGTAATTACATATGTAATAACAGAGTAATTACGGGTGTAATTACATGTGTAATAACAGGTGTAATTACATGTGTAATAACAGAGTAATTACGGGTGTAATTACATGTGTAATAACAGAGTAATTACAGGTGTAATTACATGTGTAATTACAGAATAATTACGGGTGTAATTACATCTGTAATAACAGAGTAATTACAGGTGTAATTACGGGTGTAATAACAGAGTAATTATGAGTGTAATTACATGTGTAATAACAGAGTAATTACGGGTGTAATTACATGTGTAATAACAGAGTAATTACGGGTGTAATTACATGTGTAATAACAGTGTAATTACATGTGTAATTACATGTGTAATAACAGAGTAATTACGAGTGTAATTACATGTGTAATAACAGAGTAATTACATGTGTAATTAAGGGTGTAATAACAGAGTAATTACATGTGTAATTAGGGGTGTAATAACAGAGTAATTACGGGTGTAATTACTGGTGAGGTTTTTACCGTGCGCAAGCTGCTAAGAGCTCGACGCCGAGGCAGAGGCCTACAGTACCTCGTCGATTGGGATGGATATGGGCCTGAAGAGAGACTTTCGCCACCTCTCTGGCGAAATGCCGCGTCAACCCGACATTTCATGTGTCGCAACTCCGACGACTGGTTGAAAGGGGGCTGGTTGAAATATTTCGTGCTCCAAGCCTATTGTCTAGAGTATCTTTTGTGTCTAAATATACCTGTGCCTTCTACGTTGCTGACCCTTTTTTCCTCTGATTACGTCCTTAGCTTCACGACACGGAATTGTTTGCTGCGCTGATTGATAACCCGGCTTTGACCCTCTGGTTTCGTTTTTGTCTCCGACTCTCTTTCAAACGGCACGCCGGATTCAGCACGCCGGATTCGGCACGCGCGGCAGCCTTCGCCTTTCCACACAGCCGCGATCACACGGCCGCTGACCCCTTTCAACCTACGTGTCGGATCGTGCACGCGCGCCGCATCTTTCATCTTTCCACACCGCCGGTCTCACGCAGCCACTGCTATCTCTCAACCTGCGCGCTGGACTCGGCTCTCAAATTGTCTTCCACAAATTGTCTCCCAGATTCATCGGACCATTCACGGTCACCAAGATAATTAACCCAGTTTCCTTTAGACTTTCGCCACCTCTCTCTATGCGCCGCGTCAACCCGACGACTGGTCCCCAGCCCTCTATCCCAACCCCCCCGCCCTCCCCCTCCTCCTAAACTCATTGACGGTGGTGAGGTTTTGATCCGTGCACAAGCAGCTAAGAGCTCGACGCCGAGGCAGAGGCCTACAGTACCTCGTCGACTGGGATGGCCTGAAGAGAGGAGTTGGGTCCCCGCCAGGTTCATTGTCGACTCGAATCTAATCTCTGATTTCCACCGGCAACACCCAGAAGCACCAGCTAGGACGCCCATTGGCGCCCATAGGAGGGCGGGTACTGTAACGCCACGCCAAGCCATGCCCTCTGATCGAGCCAAGTCATGATCACCTGCACTCCATCCCACATTCCTTTCCACGGTTTCCGTTTTGCCGCTTCATTCACAGGCATGAGCACACCTGCTCCGTATTTCATTCATTAGTTTTCACTGTATATAATTCACCCAGGAACAACTGTCCGGTGCCGAATTATTTCGTGCTCCAAGCCTAGTGTCTAGAGTATCTTTTGTGTCTAGTGTATCTGCTAAATATACCTGTGCCTTCTACGTTGCTGACCCTTTTTTCCTCTGATTACGTCCTTAGCTTCACGACTCGGAATTGTTTGCTGCGCTGATTGATCACCCGGCTTTGACCCTCTGCTTTCGTTTTTGTCTCCGACTCTCTTTCAAACGGCATGCCAGTTTCGGCACGCCGAATTCGGCACGCCGGATTCGGCACGCGCGGCAGCCTTCGCCTCTCCACACAGCTGCGCTCACACGGCCGCTGCCCCCTTTCAACCTGCGTGTCGGATCGTGCACGCGCGCCGCATCTTTCATCTTTCCACACAGCCGGTCTCTTGCAGCCACTGCACTTTCTCAACCTGCGCGCTGGATTCGGCTCTCAAACTGTGTCCCACAAATTGTCTCCCAGATTCATCGGACCATTCACGGTCACCAAGATAATTAACCCTGTTTCCTTTAGACTTTCGCCACCTCTCTCTATGCGCAGCGTCAAACCGACATTTCATGTGTCGCAACTCCGACGACTGGTCCCCAGCCCTCTATCCCAACCCCCCCGCCCTCCCCCTCCTCCTAAACTCATTGACGGTGGTGAGGTTTTTACCGTGTGCAAGCTGCTAAGGGCTCGATGCCGAGGCAGAGGCCTACAGTACCTCGTCGACGGGGATGGTTATGGGCCTGAAGAGAGGAGTTGGGTCCCCGCCAGGTTCATTGTCGACCCGAATATAATCTCTGATTTCAACAACACCCAGAAGCACCAGCTAGGACGCCTGATAGCACCCATAGGAGGGGGGTTACTGCAGCGCCATGCCAAGACATGCCCTCTGCTCGAGCCAAGTCATGATCACCTGCGGCTTCCGTTTTGCCGCTTCATTCACAGGCACGAGCACACCTGCTCCGTATTTCATTCATTAGTTTTCACTGTATATAATTTGCCCAGGAACAACTGTTCGGTGCCGAATTATTTCATGCTCCAAGCCTAGTGTCTAGAGTATCTTTTGTGTGTAGTGTATCTGCTAAATATACCTGTGCCTTCTACGTTGCTGACCCTTTTTTCCTCTGATTACGTCCTTAGCTTCACGACTCGGAAATGTTTGCTGCGCTGATTGATCACCCGGCTTTGACCCTCTGCTTTCGTTTTTGTCTCCGACTCTCTTTCAAACGGCACGCCGGATTCGGCATGCCGGATTCGGCACGCCAGATTCGGCACGCTCACATGGCCACTGCCCCCTTTCAACCTGCGCGTCGGATCGTGCACGGGCGCTGCATCTTTCATCTTTCCACACCGCCGCGCTCACGCAGCCGCTGCTCTCTCTCAACCTGCGTGCCGGATTCGGCACTCAAATTGTCTCCCACAAATTGTCTCCCAGATTCATCGGACCATTCACGGTCACCAAGATAATTAACCCTGTATCCTTTAGACTTTCGCCACCTCTCTCTATGCGCCGCGTCAACCCGTTGACTGGTCCCCAGCCCTCTATCCCAACCCCCCGGCCCTCCCCCTCCTCCTAAACTCATTGACGGTGGTGAGGTTTTTACCGTGCGCAAGCAGCTAAGAGCTCAACGCCGAGGCAGAGGCCTACAGTACCTCGTCGACTGGGATGGTTATGGGCCTGAAGAGAGGAGTTGGGTCCCCGCCAGGTTCATTGTTGACCCGAATCTAATCTCTGATTTCCACCGGCAACACCCAGAAGCACCAGCTAGGACGCCCGGTGGCGCCCATAGGAGGGCGGGTACTGTAACGCCACGCCAAGCCATGCCCTCTGCTCCAGCCAAGTCATGATCACTTGCACTCCTTCCCACATTCCTTTGCACGGCTTCCGTTTTGCCGCTTCATCCACAGGCATGAGCACACCTGCTCCATATTTCATTCATTACATTTCACTGTATATAATTTGCCCAGGAACAACCGTCCGGTGCCGAATTATTTTGTGCTCCAAGCCTAGTGTCTAGAGTACCTTTTGTGTCTAGTGTATCTGCTAAATATACCTGTGCCTTCCACGTTGCTGACCCTTTTTTCTTCTGATTACGTCCTTAGCTTCACGACTCGGAATTGTTTGCTGCGCTGATTGATAACCCGGCTTTGACCCTCTGCTTTCGTTTTTGTCTCCGACTCTCTTTCAAACGGCACGCCGGATTCGGCACGCCGGATTCGGCACGCCGGATTCGGCACGCCGGATTCGGCACGCGCGGCAGCCTTCGCCTCTCCACACAGCTGCGCTCACACGGCCGCTGCCCCCTTTCAACCTGCGTGTCGGATCGTGCACGCGCGCCGCATCTTTCATCTTTCCACACAGCCGGTCTCTTGCAGCCAATGCACTTTCTCAACCTGCGCGCTGGATTCGGCTCTCAAATTGTGTCCCACAAATTGTCTCCCAGATTCATCGGACCATTCACGGTCACCAAGATAATTAACCCTGTTTCCTTTAGACTTTCGCCACCTCTCTCTATGCGCCGCGTCAACCCGACATTTCATGTGTCGCAACTCCGACGACTGGTCCCCAGCCCTCTATCCCAACCCCCCCGCCCTCCCCCTCCTCCTAAACTCATTGACGGTGGTGAGGTTTTTACCGTGTGCAAGCTGCTAAGAGCTCGATGCCGAGGCAGAGGCCTACAGTACCTCGTCGACGGGGATGGTTATGGGCCTGAAGAGAGGAGTTGGGTCCCCGCCAGGTTCATTGTCGACCCGAATCTAATCTCTGATTTCAACAACACCCAGAAGCACCAGCTAGAACGCCTGGTAGCACCCATAGGAGGGGGGTTACTGCAGCGCCATGCCAAGACATGCCCTCTGCTCGAGCCAAGTCATGATCACCTGCGGCTGCACCTCTGATGAGGTCAATCAACTAGAGAGAAATAAGAGAAGACAAAAAGACAAATAGAGAGAATCATGATGATGGATGGCAACTGCTCGCCTCTAATCCCAACTTTATCCCTAACTTAAACACCCCTTTGTCACTCAACATGCCCCTGATGCAGATGACCTCAATCCTGCACACCCCAAAAATGCACACTGAGGACGACAGAGAGAGAGAGAGAGAAAGAGAGAGACCTGGCAGTGTGTTCCGTTGCCTGTGGTGCCTGAAGGACATGAGCCGCATCGAAACCCCGGAAACTCCGACACATCCACACACGCAACACCGTCATAGCACGGCTTCGACTGACAGCGAGACGGCAGATCATGGAAACCTGAGAGAGAAACAGAGAGCAAGAGCGAGAGCAAGAGCACAATGTCTGAGAAACACAGATTTTTTTAAAGATGTCATTATTGTTTCAAAGTTTTAAATATATCGTGTCTATGCTTTGCTCCAGCGTGAGCCACACAGCTCGGTTCCAGCTGCTCTCCATCACTCACCACACTCTTGGCACTCCAGGATGGTGTTCCTGATTAAAGACATCTCCATGGTCTGGTGTAATTACGGGTGTAATTACATGTGTAAGTACGGGTGTAATAACAGAGTAATTACGGGTGTAATTACGGGTGTAATAACAAAGTAATTACGGGTGTAATTACATGTGTAATAACAAGGTAATTACAGGAGTAATCACATGTGTAATAACAAGGTACTTACAGGTGTAATTACGTGTGGTAATTACATGTGTAATTACGGGTGTAATAACAGAGTAATTACGGGTGTAATTACGGGTGTAATAACAGTAATTACGGGTGTAATTACGGGTGTAATAACAGAGTAATTACAGGTGTAATTATGGGTGTAATAACAGAGTAATTACAGGTGTAATTACGGGTGTAATTACAAGTGTAATTACGGGTGTAATAACAGAGTAATTACGGGTGTAATTACATGTGTAATAACAGGTGTAATTACATGTGTAATAACAGAGTAATTACTGGTGTAATTACATGTGTAATAACAGAGTAATTACAGGTGTAATTACATGTGTAATTACAGAGTAATTACGGGTGTAATTACATGTGTAATAACAGAGTAATTACAGGTGTAATTACGGGTGTAATAACAGAGTAATTACGGGTGGTCATACATGTGTAATAAGAGTAATTTACGGGTGTAGATACGGAATAAAGTGTAATTCATGTATAACAGAGTAATTACAGGTGTAATTACGGGTGTAATAACAGAGTAATTACGGGTGTAATTACATGTGTAATAACAGAGTAATTACGGGTGTAATTACATGTGTAATAACAGAGTAATTACGGGTGTAATTACATGTGTAATAACAGTGTAATTACATGTGTAATAACAGTGTAATTACATGTGTAATTACATGTGTAATAACAGAGTAATTACAGGTGTAATTACATGTGTAATAACAGAGTAATTACGGGTGTAATTACATGTGTAATTACGGGTGTAATAACAGAGTATTTACGGGTGTAATTACATGTGTAATAACAGAGTAATTACAGGTGTAATTACATGTGTAATAACAGAGTAATTACGAGTGTAATTACATGTGTAATAACAGAGTAATTACATGTGTAATTAATGGTGTAATAACAGAGTAATTACGGGTGTAATTACTGGTGAGGTTTTTACCGTGCGCAAGCTGCTAAGAGCTCGACGCCGAGGCAGAGGCCTACAGTACCTCGTCGATTGGGATGGATATGGGCCTGAAGAGAGACTTTCGCCACCTCTCTCTATGCGCCGCGTCAACCCGACATTTCATGTGTCGCAACTCCGACGACTGGTTGAAAGGGGGCTGGTTGAAATATTTCGTGCTCCAAGCCTATTGTCTAGAGTATCATTTGTGTCTAAATATACCTGTGCCTTCTACGTTGCTGACCCTTTTTTCCTCTGATTACGTCCTTAGCTTCACGACTCAGAATTGTTTTCTGCGCTGATTGATAACCCGGCATTGACCCTCTCCTTTCGTTTTTGTCTCCGACTCTCTTTCAAACGGCACGCCGGATTCGGCATGCCGGATTCGGCACGCCAGATTCGGCACGCTCACATGGCCACTGCCCCCTTTCAACCTGCGCGTCGGATCGTGCACGGGCGCTGCATCTTTCATCTTTCCACACCGCCGCGCTCACACAGCCGCTGCTCTCTCTCAACCTGCGTGCCGGATTCGGCACTCAAATTGTCTCCCACAAATTGTCTCCCAGATTCATCGGACCATTCACGGTCACCAAGATAATTAACCCTGTATCCTTTAGACTTTCGCCACCTCTCTCTATGCGCCGCGTCAACCCGACGACTGGTCCCCATCCCTCTATCCCAACCCCCCCGCCCTCCCCCTCCTCCTAAACTCATTGACGGTGGTGAGGTTTTTACCGTGCGCAAGCAGCTAAGAGCTCGACGCCGAGGCAGAGGCCTACAGTACCTCGTCGACTGGGATGGTTATGGGCCTGAAGAGAGGAGTTGGGTCCCCGCCAGGTTCATTGTTGACCCGAATCTAATCTCTGATTTCCACCGGCAACACCCAGAAGCACCAGCTAGGACGCCCGGTGGCGCCCATAGGAGGGGGGGTACTGTAACGCCACGCCAAGCCATGCCCTCTGCTCCAGCCAAGTCATGATCACCTGCACTCCTTCCCACATTCCTTTGCACGGCTTCCGTTTTGCCGCTTCATCCACAGGCATGAGCACACCTGCTCCATATTTCATTCATAACATTTCACTGTATATAATTTGCCCAGGAACAACCGTCCGGTGCCGAATTATTTCGTGCTCCAAGCCTAGTGTCTAGAGTACCTTTTGTGTCTAGTGTATCTGCTAAATATACCTGTGCCTTCCACGTTGCTGACCCTTTTTTCTTCTGATTACGTCCTTAGCTTCACGACTCGGAATTGTTTGCTGCGCTGATTGATAACCCGGCTTTGACCCTCTGCTTTCGTTTTTGTCTCCGACTCTCTTTCAAACGGCACGCCGGATTCGGCACGCCGGATTCGGCACGTCGGATTCGGCACGCGCGGCAGCCTTCGCCTCTCCACACAGCTGCGCTCACACGGCCGCTGCCCCCTTTCAACCTGCGTGTCGGATCGTGCACGCGCGCCGCATCTTTCATCTTTCCACACAGCCGGTCTCTTGCAGCCACTGCACTTTCTCAACCTGCGCGCTGGATTCGGCTCTCAAATTGTGTCCCACAAATTGTCTCCCAGATTCATCGGACCATTCACGGTCACCAAGATAATTAACCCTGTTTCCTTTAGACTTTCGCCACCTCTCTCTATGCGCCGCGTCAAACCGACATTTCATGTGTCGCAACTCCGACGACTGGTCCCCAGCCCTCTCACACCCAACCCCCCCGCCCTCCCCCTCCTCCTAAACTCATTGACGGTGGTGAGGTTTTTACCGTGTGCAAGCTGCTAAGAGCTCGATGCCGAGGCAGAGGCCTACAGTACCTCGTCGACGGGGATGGTTATGGGCCTGAAGAGAGGAGTTGGGTCCCCGCCAGGTTCATTGTCGACCCGAATCTAATCTCTGATTTCAACAACACCCAGAAGCACCAGCTAGGACGCCTGGTAGCACCCATAGGAGGGGGGTTACTGCAGCACCATGCCAAGCCATGCCCTCTGCTCGAGCCAAGTCATGATCACCTGCGGCTGCACCTCTGATGAGGTCAATCAACTAGAATTGTAATAAGAGAAGACAAAAAGACAAATAGAGAGAATCATGATGATGGATGGCAACTGCTCGCCTCTAATCCCAACTTTATCCCTCACTTAAACACCACTTTGTCACTCAACATGCCCCTGATGCAGATGACCTCAATCCTGCACACCCCAAAAATGCACACTGAGGACGACAGAGAGAGAGAGAGAGAAAGAGAGAGACCTGGCAGTGTGTTCCGTTGCCTGTGGTGCCTGAAGGACATGAGCCGCATCGAAACCCCGGAAACTCCGACACATCCACACACGCAACACCGTCATAGCACGGCTTCGACTGACAGCGAGACGGCAAATCATGGAAACCTGAGAGAGAAACAGAGAGCAAGAGCGAGAGAGAGTGCACAATGTCTGAGAAACACAGATTTTTTTAAAGATGTCATTATTGTTTCAAAGTTTTAAATATATCGTGTCTATGCGTTGCTCCAGCGTGAGCCACACAGCTCGGTTCCAGCTGCTCTCCATCACTCACCACACACTTGGCACTCCAGGATGGTGTTCCTGATTAAAGACATCTCCATGGTCTGGTGTAATTACGGGTGTAATTACATGTGTAAGTACGGGTGTAATAACAGAGTAATTACGGGTGTAATTACGGGTGTAATAACAAAGTAATTACGGGTGTAATTACATGTGTAATCACAAGGTAATTACAGGAGTAATCACATGTGTAATAACAAGGTACTTACAGGTGTAATTACGTGTGGTAATTACATGTGTAATTACGGGTGTAATAACAGAGTAATTACGGGTGTAATTACGGGTGTAATAACAGAGTAATTACGAGTGTAATTACATGTGTAATAACAGAGTAATTACATGTGTAATTAAGGGTGTAATAACAGAGTAATTACGGGTGTAATTACTGGTGAGGTTTTTACCGTGCGCAAGCTGCTAAGAGCTCGACGCCGAGGCAGAGGCCTACAGTACCTCGTCGATTGGGATGGATATGGGCCTGAAGAGAGACTTTCGCCACCTCTCTGGCGAAATGCCGCGTCAACCCGACATTTCATGTGTCGCAACTCCGACGACTGGTTGAAAGGGGGCTGGTTGAAATATTTCGTGCTCCAAGCCTATTGTCTAGAGTATCTTTTGTGTCTAAATATACCTGTGCCTTCTACGTTGCTGACCCTTTTTTCCTCTGATTACGTCCTTAGCTTCACGACACGGAATTGTTTGCTGCGCTGATTGATAACCCGGCTTTGACCCTCTGGTTTCGTTTTTGTCTCCGACTCTCTTTCAAACGGCACGCCGGATTCAGCACGCCGGATTCGGCACGCGCGGCAGCCTTCGCCTTTCCACACAGCCGCGCTCACACGGCCGCTGACCCCTTTCAACCTGCGTGTCGGATCGTGCACGCGCGCCGCATCTTTCATCTTCCCACACCGCCGGTCTCACGCAGCCACTGCTATCTCTCAACCTGCGCGCTGGACTCGGCTCTCAAATTGTCTTCCACAAATTGTCTCCCAGATTCATCGGACCATTCACGGTCACCAAGATAATTAACCCAGGTTCCTTTAGACTTTCGCCACCTCTCTCTATGCGCCGCGTCAACCCGACGACTGGTCCCCAGCCCTCTATCCCAACCCCCCCGCCCTCCCCCTCCTCCTAAACTCATTGACGGTGGTGAGGTTTTTACCGTGCGCAAGCAGCTAAGAGCTCGACGCTGAGGCAGAGGCCTACAGTACCTCGTCGACTGGGATGGCCTGAAGAGAGGAGTTGGGTCCCCGCCAGGTTCATTGTCGACTCGAATCTAATCTCTGATTTCCACCGGCAACACCCAGAAGCACCAGCTAGGACGCCCGTTGGCGCCCATAGGAGGGCGGGTACTGTAACGCCATGCCAAGCCATGCCCTCTGATCGAGCCAAGTCATGATCACCTGCACTCCATCCCACATTCCTTTCCACGGTTTCCGTTTTGCCGCTTCATTCACAGGCATGAGCACACCTGCTCCGTATTTCATTCATTAGTTTTCACTCTATATAATTCGCCCAGGAACAACCGTCCGGTGCCGAATTATTTCGTGCTCCAAGCCTAGTGTCTAGAGTATCTTTTGTGTCTAGTTTATCTGCCAAATATACCTGTGCCTTCTACGTTGCTGACCCTTTTTTCCTCTGATTACGTCCTTAGCTTCACGACTCGGAAATGTTTGCTGCGCTGATTGATCACCCGGCTTTGACCCTCTGCTTTCGTTTTTGTCTCCGACTCTCTTTCAAACGGCACGCCGGATTCGGCATGCCGGATTCGGCACGCCAGATTCGGCACGCTCACATGGCCACTGCCCCCTTTCAACCTGCGCGTCGGATCGTGCACGGGCGCTGCATCTTTCATCTTTCCACACCGCCGCGCTCACGCAGCCGCTGCTCTCTCTCAACCTGCGTGCCGGATTTGGCACTCAAATTGTCTCCCACAAATTGTCTCCCAGATTCATCGGACCATTCACGGTCACCAAGATAATTAACCCTGTATCCTTTAGGCTTTCGCCACCTCTCTCTATGCGCCGCGTCAACCCGACGACTGGTCCCCAGCCCTCTATCCCAACCCCCCCGCCCTCCCCCTCCTCCTAAACTCATTGACGGTGGTGAGGTTTTTACGGTGCGCAAGCTACTAAGAGCTCGACGCCGAGGCAGAGGCCTACAGTACCTCGTCGACTGGGATGGTTATGGGCCTGAAGAGAGGAGTTGGGTCCCCGCCAGGTTCATTGTTGACCCGAATCTAATCTCTGATTTCCACCGGCAACACCCAGAAGCACCAGCTAGGACGCCCAGTGGCGCCCATAGGAGGGCGGGTACTGTAACGCCACGCCAAGCCATGCCCTCTGCTCCAGCCAAGTCATGATCACCTGCACTCCTTCCCACATTCCTTTGCACGGCTTCCGTTTTGCCGCTTCATCCACAGGCATGAGCACACCTGCTCCATATTTCATTCATTACATTTCACTGTATATAATTTGCCCAGGAACAACCGTCCGGTGCCGAATTATTTCGTGCTCCAAGCCTAGTGTCTAGAGTACCTTTTGTGTCTAGTGTATCTGCTAAATATACCTGTGCCTTCCACGTTGCTGACCCTTTTTTCCTCTGATTACGTCCTTAGCTTCACGACTCGGAATTGTTTGCTGCGCTGATTGATAACCCAGCTTTGACCCTCTGCTTTCGTTTTTGTCTCCGACTCTCTTTCAAACGGCACGCCGGATTCGGCACGCCGGATTCGGCACGCCGGATTCGGCACGCGCGGCAGCCTTCGCCTCTCCACACAGCTGCGCTCACACGGCCGCTGCCCCCTTTCAACCTGCGCGTCGGATCGTGCACGCGCGCCGCATCTTTCATCTTTCCACACAGCCGGTCTCTTGCAGCCACTGCACTTTCTCAACCTGCGCGCTGGATTCGGCTCTCAAATTGTGTCCCACAAATTGTCTCCCAGATTCATCGGACCATTCACGGTCACCAAGATAATTAACCCTGTTTCCTTTAGACTTTCGCCACCTCTCTCTATGCGCCGCGTCAACCCGACATTTCATGTGTCGCAACTCCGACGACTGGTCCCCAGCCCTCTATCCCAACCCCCCCGCCCTCCCCCTCCTCCTAAACTCATTGACGGTGGTGAGGTTTTTACCGTGTGCAAGCTGCTAAGAGCTCGATGCCGAGGCAGAGGCCTACAGTACCTCGTCGACGGGGATGGATATGGGCCTGAAGAGAGGAGTTGGGTCCCCGCCAGGTTCATTGTCGACCCGAATCTAATCTCTGATTTCAACAACACCCAGAAGCACCAGCTAGGACGCCTGGTAGCACCCATAGGAGGGGGGTTACTGCAGCGCCATGCCAAGCCATGCCCTCTGCTCGAGCCAAGTCATGATCACCTGCGGCTGCACCTCTGATGAGGTCAATCAACTAGAATTGTAATAAGAGAAGACAAAAAGACAAATAGAGAGAATCATGATGATGGATGGCAACTGCTCGCCTCTAATCCCAACTTTATCCCTCACTTAAACACCACTTTGTCACTCAACATGCCCCTGATGCAGATGACCTCAATCCTGCACACCCCAAAAATGCACACTGAGGACGACAGAGAGAGAGAGAGAGAAAGAGAGAGACCTGGCAGTGTGTTCCGTTGCCTGTGGTGCCTGAAGGACATGAGCCGCATCGAAACCCCGGAAACTCCGACACATCCACACACGCAACACCGTCATAGCACGGCTTCGACTGACAGCGAGACGGCAGATCATGGAAACCTGAGAGAGAAACAGAGAGCAAGAGCGAGAGCAAGAGCACAATGTCTGAGAAACACAGATTTTTTTAAAGATGTCATTATTGTTTCAAAGTTTTAAATATATCGTGTCTATGCTTTGCTCCAGCGTGAGCCACACAGCTCGGTTCCAGCTGCTCTCCATCACTCACCACACACTTGGCACTCCAGGATGGTGTTCCTGATTAAAGACATCTCCATGGTCTGGTGTAATTACGGGTGTAATTACATGTGTAAGTACGGGTGTAATAACAGAGTAATTACGGGTGTAATTACGGGTGTAATAACAAAGTAATTACGGGTGTAATTACATGTGTAATAACAAGGTAATTACAGGAGTAATCACATGTGTAATAACAAGGTACTTACAGGTGTAATTACGTGTGGTAATTACATGTGTAATTACGGGTGTAATAACAGAGTAATTACGGGTGTAATTACGGGTGTAATAACAGAGTAATTACGGGTGTAATTACGGGTGTAATAACAGAGTAATTACAGGTGTAATTATGGGTGTAATAACAGAGTAATTACAGGTGTAATTACGGGTGTAATTACACAGAATAACAGAGTAATTACGGGTGTAATTACATGTGTAATAACAGGTGTAATTACATGTGTAATAACAGAGTAATTACGGGTGTAATTACATGTGTAATAACAGAGTAATTACAGGTGTAATTACATGTGTAATTACAGAGTAATTACGGGTGTAATTACATGTGTAATAACAGAGTAATTACGGTGTAATTACGGGTGTAATAACAGAGTAATTATGGTGTAATTACATGTGTAATAACAGAGTAATTACGGGTGTAATTACATGTGTAATAACAGAGTAATTACGGGTGTAATTACATGTGTAATAACAGTGTAATTACATGTGTAATTACATGTGTAACAACAGAGTAATTACAGGTGTAATTACATGTGTAATAACAGAGTAATTACAGGTGTAATTACATGTGTAATAACAGAGTAATTACGAGTGTAATTACGGGTGTAATAACAGAGTATTTACGGGTGTAATTACATGTGTAATAACAGAGTAATTACAGGTGTAATTACATGTGTAATAACAGAGTAATTACGAGTGTAATTACATGTGTAATAACAGAGTAATTACATGTGTAATTAAGGGTGTAATAACAGAGTAATTACGGGTGTAATTACTGGTGAGGTTTTTACCGTGCGCAAGCTGCTAAGAGCTCGACGCCGAGGCAGAGGCCTACAGTACCTCGTCGATTGGGATGGATATGGGCCTGAAGAGAGACTTTCGCCACCTCTCTCTATGCGCCGTGTCAACCCGACATTACATGTGTCGCAACTCCGACGACTGGTTGAAAGGGGGCTGGTTGAAATATTTCGTGCTCCAAGCCTATTGTCTAGAGTATCATTTGTGTCTAAATATACCTGTGCCTTCTACGTTGCTGACCCTTTTTTCCTCTGATTACGTCCTTAGCTTCACGACACGGAATTGTTTGCTGCGCTGATTGATAACCCGGCTTTGACCCTCTGGTTTCGTTTTTGTCTCCGACTCTCTTTCAAACGGCACGCCGGATTCAGCACGCCGGATTCGGCACGCGCGGCAGCCTTCGCCTTTCCACACAGCCGCGCTCACACGGCCGCTGACCCCTTTCAACCTGCGTGTCGGATCGTGCACGCGCGCCGCATCTTTCATCTTTCCACACCGCCGGTCTCACGCAGCCACTGCTATCTCTCAACCTGCGCGCTGGACTCGGCTCTCAAATTGTCTTCCACAAATTGTCTCCCAGATTCATCGGACCATTCACGGTCACCAAGATAATTAACCCAGTTTCCTTTAGACTTTCGCCACCTCTCTCTATGCGCCGCGTCAACCCGACGACTGGTCCCCAGCCCTCTATCCCAACCCCCCCGCCCTCCCCCTCCTCCTAAACTCATTGACGGTGGTGAGGTTTTTACCGTGCGCAAGCAGCTAAGAGCTCGACGCCGAGGCAGAGGCCTACAGTACCTCGTCGACTGGGATGGCCTGAAGAGAGGAGTTGGGTCCCCGCCAGGTTCATTGTCGACTCGAATCTAATCTCTGATTTCCACCGGCAACACCCAGAAGCACCAGCTAGGACGCCCGTTGGCGCCCATAGGAGGGCGGGTACTGTAACGCCACGCCAAGCCATGCCCTCTGATCGAGCCAAGTCATGATCACCTGCACTCCATCCCACATTCCTTTCCACGGTTTCCGTTTTGCCGCTTCATTCACAGGCATGAGCACACCTGCTCCGTATTTCATTCATTAGTTTTCACTGTATATAATTCGCCCAGGAACAACCGTCCGGTGCCGAATTATTTCGTGCTCCAAGCCTAGTGTCTAGAGTATCTTTTGTGTCTAGTGTATCTGCTAAATATACCTGTGCCTTCTAGGTTGCTGACCCTTTTTTCCTCTGATTACGTCCTTAGCTTCACGACTCGGAATTGTTTGCTGCGCTGATTGATCACCCGGCTTTGACCCTCTGCTTTCGTTTTTGTCTCCGACTCTCTTTCAAACGGCATGCCAGTTTCGGCACGCCGGATTCGGCACGCCGGATTCGGCACGCCGGATTCGGCACACAGCCTTCGCTTCTCCACACAGCCGCGTTCACCTGGCCGCTGCCCCCTTTCAACCTGCGCCTCGGATCGTGCACGCGCGCTGCATCTTTCATCTTTCCACACAGCCATGCTCACACAGCCGCTGCTCTCTCTCAACCTGCGCGCCGCATTCGGCACTCAAATTGTCTCCCACAAATTGTCTCCCAGATTCATCGGACCATTCACGGTCACCAAGATAATTAACCCTGTTTCTTTTAGTCTTTCGCCACCTCTCTCTATGCGCCGGGTCAACCCGACGACTGGTCCCCAGCCCTCTATCCCAACGCCCCCGCCCTCCCCCTCCTCCTAAACTCATTGACGGTGGTGAGGTTTTTACCGTGCGCAAGCAGCTAAGAGCTCGACGCCGAGGCAGAGGCCTACAGTACCTCGTCGACTGGGATGGTTATGGGCCTGAAGTTGGGTCCCCGCCAGGTTCATTGTTGACCCGAATCTAATCTCCGATTTCCACCGGCAACACCCAGAAGCACCAGCTAGGACGCCCGGTGGCGCCCATAGGAGGGCGGGTACTGTAACGCCACGCCAAGCCATGCCCTCTGCTCCAGCCAAGTCATGACCTGCACTCCTTCCCACATTCCTTTGCACGGCTTCCGTTTTGCCGCTTCATCCACAGGCATGAGCACACCTGCTCCATATTTCATTCATTACATTTCACTGTATATAATTTGCCCAGGAACAACTGTCCGGTGCCGAATTATTTCGTGCTCCAAGCCTAGTGTCTAGAGTACCTTTTGTGTCTAGTGTATCTGCTAAATATACCTGTGCCTTCCACGTTGCTGACCCTTTTTTCCTCTGATTACGTCCTTAGCTTCACGACTCGGAATTGTTTGCTGCGCTGATTGATAACCCGGCTTTGACCCTCTGCTTTCGTTTTTGTCTCCGACTCTCTTTCAAACGGCACGCCGGATTCGGCACGCCGGATTCGGCACGCCGGATTCGGCACGCCGGATTCGGCACGCGCGGCAGCCTTCGCCTCTCCACACAGCTGCGCTCACACGGCCGCTGCCCCCTTTCAACCTGCGTGTCGGATCGTGCACGCGCGCCGCATCTTTCATCTTTCCACACAGCCGGTCTCTTGCAGCCACTGCACTTTCTCAACCTGCGCGCTGGATTCGGCTCTCAAATTGTGTCCCACAAATTGTCTCCCAGATTCATCGGACCATTCACGGTCACCAAGATAATTAACCCTGTTTCCTTTAGACTTTCGCCACCTCTCTCTATGCGCCGCGTCAAACCGACATTTCATGTGTCGCATGACCCTCTATCCCAACCCCGCCCTCCCCTCCTCCTAAACTCATTGACGGTGGTGAGGTTTTACCGTGTGCAAGCTGCTAAGGCTCGATGCGAGGCAGAGGCCTACAGTACCTCGTCGTGGGATGGTTATGGGCCTGAAGAGAGAGAGTTGGGTCCCCGCCAGGTTCATTGTCGACCCGATAATCTCTGATTTCAACAACACCCAGAAGCACCAGCTAGGACGCCTGGTAGCACCCATAGGAGGGGGTTACTGCAGCGCCATGCCAAGACATGCCCTCTGCTCGAGCAAGTCATGATCACCTGCGGCTTCAGTTTTGCCGCTTCATTCACAGCATGAGCACACCTGCTCGATATTTCATTCATTAGTTTTCACTGTATATATAATTTGCCCAGGAACAACTGTTCGATGCCGAATTATTTCATGCTCCAAGCCTAGTGTCTAAGTATCTTTGTGTAGTGTGTCTGCTAAATATACCTGTGCCTTCTACGTTGCTGACCCTTTTTTCCTCTGATTACGTCCTTAGCTTCACGAC
>QNUK01001568.1:13689-31189 GCA_013621035.1 Clarias magur
CACACACACACACACACACACACACACACACACACACACACACACACACACACACACACACACACACACACACACACACACACACACACACACACACACACACACACACACACACACACACACACACACACACACACACACACACACACACACACACACACACACACACACACACACACACACACACACACACACACACACACACACACACACACACACACACACACACACACACACACACACACACACACACACACACACACACACACACACACACACACACACACACACACACACACACACACACACACACACACACACACACACACACACACACACACACACACACACACACACACACACACACACACACACACACACACACACACACACACACACACACACACACACACACACACACACACACACACACACACACACACACACACACACACACACACACACACACACACACACACACACACACACACACACACACACACACACACACACACACACACACACACACACACACACACACACACACACACACACACACACACACACACACACACACACACACACACACACACACACACACACACACACACACACACACACACACACACACACACACACACACACACACACACACACACACACACACACACACACACACACACACACACACACACACACACACACACACACACACACACACACACACACACACACACACACACACACACACACACACACACACACACACACACACACACACACACACACACACACACACACACACACACACACACACACACACACACACACACACACACACACACACACACACACACACACACACACACACACACACACACACACACACACACACACACACACACACACACACACACACACACACACACACACACACACACACACACACACACACACACACACACACACACACACACACACACACACACACACACACACACACACACACACACACACACACACACACACACACACACACACACACACACACACACACACACACACACACACACACACACACACACACACACACACACACACACACACACACACACACACACACACACACACACACACACACACACACACACACACACACACACACACACACACACACACACACACACACACACACACACACACACACACACACACACACACACACACACACACACACACACACACACACACACACACACACACACACACACACACACACACACACACACACACACACACACACACACACACACACACACACACACACACACACACACACACACACACACACACACACACACACACACACACACACACACACACACACACACACACACACACACACACACACACACACACACACACACACACACACACACACACACACACACACACACACACACACACACACACACACACACACACACACACACACACACACACACACACACACACACACACACACACACACACACACACACACACACACACACACACACACACATATACACACACACACACACATACACACGCACACACACACATATACACACACACACACACACACACAGCGTCTCCTCTGAGGGTACTGAACAGTTAGAGTTCACACTCTGTGCTGTGTGTAGTGGAGTGTTCATGGTGGTTGTTGTTATGTTGTGATGTTTATGTTGTTTGTTGTGTTGTTGATGCCCAGTGATCCTGCAGTGACTCTCACATACATACTTCTGTTTTTTTTTTCTTCTCAGCTTTATAACTAGATGCTTCTCTCTCTCTCTCACACACACACACACACACACACACTGTCCCCAGTGTAACCCTCAGTGTCTCAGGACTCACCTGTCAGTCACATGGTCCAGTGTTTCACGTCGCCTGTGTCATGTAGTGTCGAGTCGTGTTCAAACAGTTTAATGCGTCCAGATGTTAACATCAGGAACCACAAGCTGAAGGTCTGATTTGCGTCAGATCTCACACACACACACACACACACACACATTTTCCTTATGTAATCCCTGTCATGTGACATTATGAAATAAAAAAATTTATATATCATTCATTTTATTTTTAGTTTAGCACTGGTTCTCTTTTTTTTTTTTTAAGAATAAGATTTCCTGCCAGACAGGGTGTGTGTGTGTGTGTGTGTGTGTGTGTGTGTGTGTGTGTGTGTGTGTGTGATGTAGAAATCATCAGGCTATGAATCAGAACTTCAGAGCGAATTTCACAGATCTGTAATCTTTGACCCAGTGTGTACGTTGTTCATATGACTGGATCCGCGTCACTCCTGTTATTCACACACACACACACACACACACACACACACACTGCATTTATTCTGGTCACTGCATGAGCTCTTCATCCTCCAGTCAGCCGTAACATTAAACCTCGTGCCTGACACGGTGCCTGAGGCGTCGAGGCCGGGACTCCACCGAGCTCTGAAGGTGTGTGTGGTGTTTCTCACACACCGGATCCTTTAAGTCCTGTAATTGTGTGAGGTGGAGCCTCCATGGATCAGACTTGTTCCTCCAGCGCGTTCCACAGACACTCGATCCGACTGGAAGAGAATTTTGAGGCGGAGTCAACACCCTTAACTCTTTGTCACGTTCCTCAGACGGTTCCTGAACAGTGTGTGTGTGTGTGCGGTGTGTCAGGGAGCATTACCCTGCTGACGGAGGACATCAGTCTGTAACAGTGTTGTATAGGTGGGACGTCTCAGAGGAACGTCCACAGGAGCGGCAGGATCCGAGGTTTCTCATCACCCAGAGCACCACACTGCCTCCGCCCACCACATTGCCTCCGCCCACTCGTCTTTATCCCATAGTGCATCCTGATGCTGTCTCTTCCCCAACACACAGCCGTCCACATGATGTAAAGGAACCCGTGCTCCATCAGACCAGACCACCTTTTCCTGTTGCTCCGTGGTCCAGTTCTGATGCTCACGTGCTCATCGTACGAGCTTTTGGTGGAGGAGTTTGAGCTACAGTAGCTCCTCCATCAGACCGGACTACACCTGACTACAGCCTTCAGTCCCTCACGTGGTTCAGTGACCCCTGGGTGACCCATCACCCTCTCCTACAGAGCGGCAGGACACCACAAGAGCTGCTGTTTGAGACACTCCGACCCAGACGTCTAGACACGACAGTCTGGCCGCTCGTGTTCCTCCCACTGTGTGACTGTTACCTGATCGGCGGTGAGCTTCACTTCACTTCACCCAGCACTGGGGTTAATGTCAGGCCCATCCGTGCATGTGCGGCATTTGGACAAGCTGGATCTTTTTGAAGCCCCTCCCACTCCGCGGTGTGTCTGATGGCTTGGCTCCGCCCCTGAAATGGTGTTTAAGCGCTGAGAGCTGTTTCATCATGTTTCAGCTGCTGGTTGTTGATTTATGTGACTCTCTCATGAGCTATAAATGACTTGTGTAAATCTGAGGGGTAACACGAACATGTAACTTGTAGCTGAGAGATGAAATGTGCGTGTGTATGTGTGCGTGTGCGTGTGTGTGTGTGTGCACGTGCGTGTGTGTGCGCGTGTGTGCGTTTGCGTGTTTGTTCGCTCAAATAATTATTGTTGTTTGAATCCAGATGTGAAATAGATAAGAGAATTTCTACACCTCACACCAGTTAGTAGTGGTGTGTGTGTGTGTGTGTGTGTGTGTGTGTGTGTGTGTGTGTTTCCTTTTACTGAAAGACAAAATGATGAGGAAGTTGTGACAGAAAATAAGACTAAGATCCAAAAAAAGCTTAAGATGAACTCCTAGAGAAAGTGATAATCTCTAATTGTGATCTCTCTCACACACACACACACACACACACACACACACACACACACACACACACACACACACACTTTAGAATTATTAATGTGGACTCCAGAAGAGACACAGAACCATGCTCTGCTTTAGACGATTAAAGTTGGCATCACAATATATAATCAAACTTGGAATAAATGAAGTAAATCCAGCCTATGCAGCAGTTTACATTCAATAATCTATAAAAGGAAACCGAACTATGTCCGTCCGCTTGGCTCGTGTATTAAAACACATGGAAGCTGATTTAAACGTCTCGGAAGAGACACACTTTTGCAGAATTGCCCCATGGAATCTCAAAAAGACTAAAATTGATCTGGAATTAGGGGGAAAAAAAACAAAACCCATCCTAACAAAGATCAGCAGTAATTTCTGGACATAAGAGGACAATGACCAGCAGGGTTAGGGTTAGCGCTTCTGACTCTACGGAACTTTTATTTTACTTTTAAGTTATTTTGTTGACATTTCGAAAAATGATTTTAAACATGTAAACTCAAATGTAGTTTTAAAGTTGTTAAAAAAGATTAAGATTAAAAAATAATTGTTTAGTTTTAATATTGAAGAACAAAAACTGTCTCTCGCTATGAATATAGTTGTAGAAGCTGGAATCATGGTTAAGGAAGTGGACACCACACATACCCGTAATCCCTAATCCCTTAATCCACAACCCCTAATCTCTTAATCCCTAATGCCTTAATCCACAACCCCTAATCTCTTAATCCCTAATGCCTTAATCCACAACCCCTAATCTCTTAATCCCTAATGCCTTAATCCACAACCCCTAATCTCTTAATCCCTAATCCCTTAACCCACAACCCCTAATCTCTTAATCCCTAATGCCTTAATCCACAACCCCTAATCTCTTAATCCCTAATGCCTTAATCCACAACCCCTAATCTCTTAATCCCTAATGCCTTAATCCACAACCCCTAATCTCTTAATCCCTAATCCCTTAACCCACAACCCCTAATCTCTTAATCCCTAATGCCTTAATCCACAACCCCTAATCTCTTAATCCCTAATGCCTTAATCCACAACCCCTAATCTCTTAATCCCTAATGCCTTAACCCACAACCCCTTAATCTCTTAATTCAGAGCTCTTAATTTTTAACCGCTAATCTCTAAACACCTAATCCAGGATTTTTAACCCCTTAATCACTTAATATCTAACCTGTAATCTCTAATTCTTAACCCTTTCACAGTGAATCATCTGCCTCCATCTAACCCTGTCCTGTCCTGCATCCTCTTCTCTCACACTAACTAACCTCATGTCCTCATGAAGACCAGAGAGGCGTCTATAAATCTCCTCTCTGGTCTCCTTTGGCCCTCTTGCCCTGCAGTTCCAACCTCAGCATCCTTCTACAGATACACTCGCAGTCTCTCCTCTGAACACGTCCAAACCACCTCAATCTGCCTCTCTGACTTCATCTCCAGGACATCTCACATGGGTTGTCCCTCTGATGGACTCATTCTTGATCCTATCCATCCTCGTCACTTCCAAAGAGAACCTCGAAATCATCTCTGCTCCCTCTAGCTCCGCCTCCTGTCTTTTCTTCAGTTCCTCTGTCTCTAAGCCGTAGAGCTTCACTGGTCTCAGCACTGTCCTCAACACCCTTCCTTTCATTCTCACTGATGCCTTATCACACACACACCTGGCACTTTTCTCCATCTGTCCCACCCTGCCCATACACTACACGCCTCTTCACTTCCTTTCCACACTCTCCGTTGCTCTGGACCGTTGACCCTACAGTAAGTACTTAAAGTCCTGCACCTTCTTCACCTCTGCTCCCTGTAGCCTCACCGTTCCTCTCGGGTTCCTCTCGGGTTCCTCTCGGGTTCCTTTCATTCACACACATGTATTCTGTCTTGCTATGACTAACCTTCATTCCTCTGCTTTCCAGATCGTTCCTCCACCTCTCTAGATTTTCCTCCACCTGTTCCCTGCTCTCGCTACAACACACTTCCTCCTACAGCACCACGGCTCCTCTGTCATCACCCATCATACGCTTTCTCCAAATCTACAATGACACAATGCAGCTCGCTGTCACCTTCTCTGACGTCTCCATCAGCGTCCTCAAAGCAAATACTGCATCTGTTGTTCACTTTCAAGGAATGAAACTATATTACTTTAATCCCTAATCCCTAACCCCTAATCCCTAACCCCTAATCCCTAACCCCTAAGAATCAGTCATTCATTCAGTCATTCAGATTCACATTCTTTTAGACAAACTGAGAGGTTTTTGTGTGTGTGTGTGTGTGTGTGTGTGTGTGTGTCCTCACACTGGTGTCTTTAACCATTTAGCATATGGAAGTTAAAAGGAACGATTAGAAAACAAATTTAAAGTAATTAATTAATTTAAACTGGTCTCATCTTGGACCAGGACTCACCTTGTCTCTCCGCTGGACGGCTGACACACACACACACACACACACACACACACACGCACACACACTGTAATTTTGCTCCAGTTCAGAAGATGTTAACAAACATATTACATTGTTGCCAAAGCAATTATAAAACATTAATTACATTATAAATAACATCAATCTGAATTTATAAACATTATAAACATTATAAACATATTAGATATGAAAGAATATCATATTAGGTACACACAAACAAAACACACACACACACACACACACACACACACATGCAAAAAATAAATAAATAAATAAATAAATAAAAAACATCGATATTAACAATAACAACAACAATGTGAACAGTAGTGATATTAATCAGGGATGTTATTATCAGGGTGTGTGTACGCCGTGTCTCACTGTCTCTCACACTCGGCCTCACACACACACACACACACACACACACACACAGTCTCTGCTCTCTGTGCTCCAGGTTCTCCTGTCTTTTATTGCTCTGCTCTGTTCGGCTATAATCGGTGGGAATCGACCCAGTTCTACCCTGCGTGCACCGGTTGGTGTTTATCTCTGAATTTTGAGGAGATTTCTACAGAACTCTGCATGCAGGGACTCTGTGGGACGTTTGTCCCTCACTCCGCCACCGTCCCCCCCGTCCCCCTCGCACCCTTGAGTGAAATATTCTGTCTGTTTGTTGCCAAGTTTTATGCTGCATTTGTCATTCGTATTTCTAACGACACAATTTCTTTAAATCTAATTAACTGGTCTCTCAAGGTCGTGACCTCGCCTGTCGCCGTCCGCGTTGTACAATATGGCGACACATTTGGTTCTAGATAAAGTGCAATGTCATGTGTGAAAGCTCAGGTGGCTGTGCGTGTGTACGTGTGTGTGTGTAGATACACGAGTTCGGGTTTAGACTCGAGCTCAGGGTGAGGGAGCCGAGACCAGACCAGACGGAGAGCTGGGTAATGTCAGAACTTCACAGGATCAGTAAGTGTGTTACTAAAACATGTTACACAAGCTGGTGTTTGTTCAATTTTCCTTTTCTGGTGTGTGTTCCTGAGCTGTGACAACCAGTGTGTGTGTGTGTGTGTGTGTGTGTGTGTGTGTGTGTGTATGTGTATGTGAGATGCAGTTGTCAGAGTTTTGCTTGAAGTAACAGGAAATTAAATTCTAACACAGTAGGTGAAGTTTAACTTTTTCTGTTAATGTGTGATGTCTGTAGCGGGACACTTACACTCAGCGCCTCATTTCAGTCACACAACTCTGTGTGTGTGTGTGTGTGTGTGTGTGTGCGCGCGCATGATGTCACACAGTACACACACACATGTTTACTAGACAATAGTTTCTAATTTTTCATGGCTGTAATGACTCTATATTTGTAGTCCTGTGAGTTAAACCCTGGTTTTAAAGTTTCAAACTGAAGCAGATGAATCATTTGCGGCTTGCGTCTGTCTGTCTGCCCGTCTGCCCGCCCGTCTGTCTGCCCGCCCGTCTGTCTGCCCGCCCGTCTGTCTGCCCGACTGCCTGCCCATCTGTCTGTCAGCCTGTCTGTCTGTCCGTCTGTCTGTCTGTCTGTCTGCCCGCCCGTCTGTCTGCCCGACTGCCTGCCCATCTGTCTGTCTGTCTGTCTGTCCGTCTGTCTGTCTGTCTGCCCGCCCGTCTGTCTGCCCGGCCGTCTGTCTGCCCGACTGCCTGCCCGTCTGTCTGTCTGTCCGTCTGTCTGTCTGTCTGTCTGTCCGTCTGTCTGTCTGTCCGTCTGTCTGCCTGCCCGTCTGTCTGAGCTGCATTCTTGGTGTTGCCAGTAGTGGCGCTATAGCATATTCTCTATCATATTTATCTGGTCAGTCCAGAAATTCTGGAAGTTTCTGTCCTCGTCAGAACACATGGCTGTGACTCGGGAGATGAAATCCTCGTCCTATCTCACGTCCCGTCCTCATTCTCTCCTCCTTCTGTGCAGTGAGTACAGCAGGACGCGTCCCTAAATGGATGCCATGTTTGTTTACTTATCTGGTCATAGACTGAGTAGTAGCTTATAGTAGTTGACTCAGTAGCTTATAGCGCCACCTTGTGGACTGAGCCTGATCACCCTCGGAGGTGTGTAACAGCCCACGCTGAGTGTGTTTACAGGAGACGCATGCTGGTGTAGTCGGTGCCCAGTGCACACGTGTGTGAACCTTGAGTCAGTCCCTAAGGGAAAACACACACACTGTTTTTTAAAAAGCACAGGAGGTGACTGAATGAGTGTGTGAGACTTTACAAATAATCTCACTAAAGTTCTCCTACGCTGCTGTTTGTTTCCTGCATCAGCACTGAAGTTGTGCTTAGTCATCAGGATTTTAGGAATTTCTCACGTGTGTGTGTGTGTGTGTGAGAGAGAGAGGTTTGGACAGTTCTGTGTCTCTCCACACTGTTTAGACTTCACTCCACGGTTTCTGTTCTGCATCCTCACTTACTAAACTCTCACCACACGCACTGAACCTGAGTGTCTGCGTGTGTGTGTGTAAAGACGTTCTGTGTGAAGGTGTAACAACACTTTTCCCTCAGACCAGTGATCAGTGTTGGACACGTCTCTGGTTTAATTCTTCGTGACCTCGGAGTGTCTCAGGTCTGAGTGATCACTGCTACGTGCCGATCAGGTGTGTGTTCATGTTCTGCTCTTTATTTTAGGGACCAGCAGGCGTTTAAACCTTTGCAGTGTTTCGTCACTAGCTCTGGACTTTCCATCTGATCTGATCTGCCCCGTCCCCCCGTCCCCGTCCTAGTGCAGGACGAAGCTTTCAGACTGGAGTCACATGGTGGACTTTCAGCAGCTGCGTAAGCAAATAAAACTCATTACTCGGATATTTGCTGAAAGACTGAAACATCCTGTTTCTCTGGAAACCTTTAAAAGTACAGACACTGTAATAGTGAAACACACTGCAGTTACCCCCCCTGTTACCCCCCCTGTTACCCTCCCTGTTACCCCCCCTGTTACCCCTCCTGTTACCCCTGAACGTGGCGCGATCACTCCATGAGATTGTCACCGTCTGACCTGCTGAGAAACGTCCTCTCTCTCTCTCTCTCTCTCTCTCTGTCTGTGTCTCAGTGTGTAACTCGGCGGTTCTGAACTCTAACCCACCAGCTGCTGAAGCTCTACAGCTCTGATATTTCAGCGTAATGGAACTGGTGATTTTTGATGTGTGTGTTTGAGAAGCCTGTGTGTCATGGTTTCGCTGCATCTTCATCAGGATCTCGGAGCTCCATCACCTCTGCACGCGCGAAGCTCATTTAACACCAGACGCCACCGCAAGCGCTGCAACACTTCACTTCATAGTGTTGTTAAATGCAAAGTGTTTATCGTCGTCACGCTTGGACCGAGTGAGCGCTCGGCTTGTTAGCGGCGACTTCTGCTTCATTCAGCAGCTTTCAAATAATAACACTCGTCTTTTCACACTCATCTAGTTTAGTGTGTCTGTGTGTGTGTGTGTGTGTGCCCGTCTGTGTGTGTGTGTGTGTGTGTGTGCCCGTCTGTGTGTGTGTGTGTGTGTGTGTGTGTGCTGCCGGCTGTTGTGTGTGTGTGTGTGTGCCCGTCTGTGTGTGTGTTTGTGTGCCCGCCTGTGTGTGTGTGTGTGTGTGTGTGTGTGTGTGTGTGTGTGCGCGCGTCTGTGTGTGTCTGTCTGTGTGCCTGTCTGCGTGTGTGTGTGTGTGTGCGTCTGTGTGTGTCTGTCTGTGTGCCCATCTGCGTGTGTGTGTGTGTGTGTGTGCGCGTCTGTGTGTGTCTGTCTGTGTGCCCGTCTGCGCGTGTGTGTGTGCGCGCGTGTGTGTGTGCGCGCGTCTGTGTGTGCGCGCGTGTGTGTGCGCGCGTGTGTGTGCGCGTCTGTGTGTGTCTGTCTGTGTGCCCGTCTGCGTGTGTGTGCGTGTGCGCACGTCTGTGTGTGTGTGTGTGTGTGTGTGTGTTTAGACGTTGCAGTGGTGATGTACAGTAAGCTCTTCTGCTGTTATCTATGAGCTGTGGCTTTATAACACTTCCCCTCAGTTTCAGGATGTGCAGCAACTTCTGTTTGTTTGCTAAAACTTAATTTTCCGTCTCTCACTGGTGTGTTCATCATACACACACACACACACACACACACACACACACACACACACACACACATTATACATTAGTTCTGAAGAGCTCTTCAGTCTTTTCCTCGGTTCCTGGAGTTCGTGCTGCTTTTGAGTTCAAGGCTTCATTTCTAGGGTGTTTGGCTGGACAGTTCTGGACGGTTCTGGTTCAGTCAGTTCTGGAAGTTCTTTCGTACAGTAGAGGATGTTACGTTTCACTGGGACAGGATCTCTCAGGAAACATCACAGCACTTTTGTAAGTCCCTCCTGATCAGAGCTTCTGCCTCAGTGTCAATGAACAGCAAAAAAGTTTCATGTTGAGTCACTTCCTGTTTACTGACCTCTGACCCCTGGCAGTAAGAGGTGTTTGGTGATGGTGTTGCATGATACACTCTATGATTAATTGGCTAAGCTCTGTGTGTGTGTGTGTGTGTGTGTGTGTGTGTGTGTGTGTGTGTGTGTGTCTTTCCTTCCCCCAAACACAGGGAGTGAAATGTCTAAGCAGTAATCTTGAGGTGTGACTCTGTAACAGTGTCCTGCATCACGTGTTTCTGTGGATGTTTCTCTCTCTGTCTGTCTGTCTCTCTCTTTCTTTCACACACACACACACACACACACACACACACACACACACACACGTTTCTTACAGGTCCAGTTCCTTAATTTTGAGAATGAGGAACTGTGTGTAAACCAGTGAGAGGTAAGAGGGAGATAAAGAGCCGTGTGGTCCTCAGAGTGACACACAAGCAGCAGGATGAGTGTTGAACTACACACCTCATTTAGTCACGTACCCCACACACACACACACACACACACAGCGGAAAATATGATGCTCTGATACAGTATGAGAAGCATTAAGCTGGAGTCCACAGTTTGTCTGCGCTCCGTCTGCGCTCCGTCTGCGCTCCGTCTGCGGGATCTCAGCGAGACGCTCAGAAGTGGGCGTGTTTACACCACAGACAGTTTGTTAGATGTTGTCGGTCTGAGACTGTGTGGAGTAGTTTTTTTTTTGTTTTTTGGAAGGATAGATAAGTGAAGCAAGTTTCAGTGTGTGTGTGTGTGTGTGTGTGTGTGTGTGTGATGCGCTTGCTTCTTCAAAGCCACCGTTCACATGGACACAAAAATCTGAATGTGTGTGAGGGGATTTTGTTTTAGTTCCCGTCCGCTGCGTGCCAAACGACCTCACTTCCTCTGACAAGAAGAAGAACCTTGAACTGAAAACTCGACCTGATACCGTGTGCACAGGAGAGGAGCTGCAGGGACTCGATCAGGTGGAGGAGTGGTGTGTGTGTGTGTGTGTGTGTGGAGGTGAGGCAGCTCTGCTGTGTGTCATTGTTCACTAATTAAATTTTAAAAAAATATTTATAGACCTGACATCACATTTTCATAGAAGAGGTTGTGGGCTCACTCACACACTCACACACTCACACACTCACACACTCTCACACTCTCACACACACAATTGTCATCATCGCAAAGCAGCTTCACACAATCAAAAGTAAATGACAAGTGTGTGTGAGATGTGAGTGTGTGAGATGTGAGTGTGTGTGAGTCAGAATGATCAGATGGTCCCTGATGAACGAGTCGAGGGCGACGGTGCTGAGGGAAAAACTCCCTGAGATGTGAAGAGGAAGAAACCTTGAGAGGAACCAGACTCACCAGGGAACCCATCCTCATCTGGGTGATAACGGAGAGCAGGGATTTGATCTGCACTCATACTGTGTGTTAGGAGGCTGGAAGTTCAGTAGAACAGGAGCTCCAGAGGACAGAGGGGGTTTGGATCACTGGCAGCTCAGGAGCGACATGTGTAGCTCGACAGAGAGAGGAAGAGAGAGAGAGAGAGAGATAACAGTTCGGTCTGGTCACAGTCACATAATGTATAAGGTGAATGTATATTAGTGCAGAGTGCAAGCAGGGACTCCGGCAGGACTAACTATGACATCATCACTAAAAGGGAGGAGCCAGAAGGAAACACAGACATGAGGGGGAACTGAGATGTAAAGCAACCAATCACCTCACCGTCAACAAACCTGAGTGAACAATGAGAGTGGGGAGGACAGCATCTAAACATAGCAGTTCACCAGAATACTCTACGTCCATGAGTCCCCCAGATCTGCTCCTTTACCTAAGGCTCATCTATTTACAAACATGCGGCGCTAAATAAATAGGTTTTTAGCCCAGACTTAAACACTGAGACTGTGTCTGAGTCCCGAACATTAACAGGAAGACGATTCCATAACTTTGGGGCTTTGTAAGAAAAAGCTCCGCCCCCTGCTGTAGTTTTAATAATAGTGACAAGCAGCCTGCATTCTTTGATGGAAGTAGGTGTGGCGGATCATAAGACACTAGCAGTTCACTCAAATACTGCGGCGCGAGACCATTTAGTGCTTTAAATGTCAAAAGTAGTATTTTAAAATCGATGCGAAATTTGACAGGGAGCCAATGCAGTGTAGTGTAGAGGTCTTTTACTGTTGCACTTGATCTAAAGTTACAGTCTGATCAGAAAGCTTACTTCTAGCTACTTGTGGTTCTATGACTAGAACTTCTGTCTTATCAGGATTAAGCAGAAGAAAATTAATTAACATCCAATCTCATATGTCCTGCACACACTGCTCAATTTTAGCAAACTGGTTTTTCTCATCTGGTTTTGCTGAGACATATAATTGTGTTTCATCAGCATAACAATGAAAACTAATACCATGTTTACGAATTATGTTGCCCAGAGGAAGCATGTAAAGGGAAAAAAGCAGTGGGCCTAAAACTGAGCCCTGTGGAACACCAAACTCCACTTGAGAACATGAGGAATGGTCACCATCTAAATCTACAAACTCTCTCACACTCACTCGCACACACTCTCTTTAATATTACACAGCACTTCCTGCTACACTGATCCTCTGTACAGTCTTGTCCATATCACCTGACCCTGTGTGTGTGTGTGTGTGTGAGTGAGTGAGTGAGTGAGTTTGTGTGTGTGTGTGTGTGAGTGTGTTGGTGAGAGTCTGTGTGTGTGTGTGTGTGTGTGTGTGTGTGTGTGTGTGTGTGTGTGTGTGTGTGTGTGTGTGTGTGTTTAAACAAAACTGCAGCTTTTATTTAAAAACTAAACTAACTTAGAGTTAATTAATGATCATGAAGGAATGGACTCACCAGGAAAATACTGTGTGTGTGTGTGTGTGCGTGTGAGAGAGAGAGCACTAACTCATCTTGTTTGACGTGTGTATTGATTAAAGAGCAGACAGGATGTCTGTAGCACTTGTGAGTCTGTCCTCTGTTAAAGACAGAAAATATGAAATCTTACGTGGTTTTAATCCGAACACTCAGATGTTGTGGAGCGGAGCGTGTGTTCTTATGCCACTAATTAAGGAATAAGTCTCCTGGAGTGTGTGTGTGTGTTTTTCAGATCTCTTGCTCTTCAGGACGTTGTTGTTGTTTAGTCTGTGAGTTTCCTTGATGATGATGATGATGATGATGATGATGAGGTGATGTACCTGCAGCGCTGCCGCTTTGTGCTCAGATTGAGAAATTCTTTAGCAGTTGTTCAGAGCAGTGTGTACTTGTGCGTGTGTGTGTGTGTGTGTGTGTGTGTGTGTGTGTGTGTGTGTCTGTGTGTGTGCGTGTGCGTGTGTGTGTGCATGTGTGTGTTAGTGCTTCGGGCATCTCACACAGGGAGCACAGGGAGATCAGCAGTTCCGGGTCGAGAAGAGAAAGAGAGCGCCCCCCGCGGGTTAAACTGCGGTTAGAGCTCGAGAGGCACATGTGGTTTAGGAGGAAACCTGACTTGTGATGGTGGTCAAGACGGCAGTGTGTGTGTGTGTGTGTGTGTGTGTGTGTGTGTTTACTTCCTGTTGTGGCAGGCTACGGCTGCTTTGCACATCAAAAGAAACAGTGTTTCTTTATGTTCTTCATGTTGGTGAACTCTCCCTGTCTCTAGGAGACGTGTCCTGTGTCTCCGCTTGGTGAGTGATGGGGACACTGGTCTAATACCCGGGTTGATCTTCACACATCTCATTAACGCACCGCACTCTTGTGCTTCACGTTACACACGCCTGAGCGCTCGTCACTAGGGTACTGACGGTCGATGGCAGACTCTTCATCGGATCTGATTTCCTCTGGCAGGAGTTTGAGGCAGACCTCGACCACCAGGACCGGACCGGACCAGACCGGACTCTAGGAGTAACGATGTGGTTTGTAGCGTTAGAGCTGAAGTCGGCGTCACGTTTTGTGTTCGTTTCGTGGCTCGTGTCCTGAAAGATGTGATGCAGGGAAAGCAGGAAGTGTGGAGTAAGAAATGAGAAACGGCCCCCGAGGTGTGTGTGGGCTCTAATAAAGATTGTCAGGAGGTGAAGTGCGCGCGCACACACACACACACACACGCACACGCGCACAAAATCTGACTGTTTGTATCAAAATAATTTATCAGTGTGTGGTTTTCTCAGAAGGACATACACGAAAAGTGTGTGTGTGTGTGTGTGTGTGTGAGAGAGAGAGAACTAAAATACTGATGAAGAAATGTTTATTTATTATAATGTTTGTTTTCTGTTTGAGGTGTTATTGCTGAATCCTCTGTATGTCACAGTAACGTCGTTTACGATCGCTGGCTTTAAAACTCCAACTGTGTTTGTGTTCATTGCTAAAGGTTGCGTTGCATCATTTGGGGAAAAACACGACTCGCTGCTCAACAGAATAATCCTCTCTCACACCACAGCACGGTATTACTGTTGTACAGAGCGACGCCTCTGCGCTGTGTGTGTGTGTGTGTTTACAGTTGTAATTAACGTGGTGGAAGACGAGTTCCTCTTCTCACTCACAGACGGGTTGTGTTACAGTCGACGGGTGTCTCTGGTGTTGGTGGACAGTGAAAGCGAGACGTTCCTCTGGAGAGGCGAACAGAACGTACTGTCGCTAGATAAACTCAGCTCGCTAGGCTAGTTTGTTTTGTCGCTCGCGGTTTCCGCAGGAATATCAGTAATTAGCATTATGTTAGCGAGAGCTGCTAACAGTCACGGCATTGTTTTGATTTCATAAATCTGTTAGTTTATCTCGAGCGCGTTGGTGTTAATATGAGTAGTTAAAAGCAGAGCTGTAGGTGATGATGATGATGATGTTGATGAAGATGATGATGTCTTTTCTTCGTTTTTCCACAGATGATTATCTCCAGGCGGTGACCTTCACTCGTCCTTGCTGGAACAGAGTCTCCGCGTGTTCTACAGTGTTACCCGGCGGCCATGTCGTCTCCCTCAGCCGAAAGCTTGCAGTCCGTTCAGGAGTGGCTCGGAGCGCTCCGCCTCGAGCAGTACAGTCCGGCCTTCCAGGAGACGGGCCTCAGGACCGCGTGGGAATGCCGGCATCTGACCTCCTGTCAGTTGGAGCGCATGGGCGTGGCTTTGCCGGGCCACCGGAAGCGCATCCTGGGGAGCCTGCAGAAGCTCTTCCTTTTGGAACAAGGGATTACTGTAGAGGAAGAGGACGAGGGGCCGAGGCCTGTTCCGATGGTCCGGACCAAATTCCGTGCGTCTGCGGGGACCGACCCGGAGCTGAACGGCTCACGTCCTGCTGGACCGAGAGATCAGAAACAGAACCTTCCCACTACTAATTCGGTGATTCTCAAGAAAGGTCCGCCTCCAATCCCACCTCGGGCGACTCAGAATTGCCCGCCGGTACCATTCTCGACCGTTTGCGTTACCGCGGCGATGACTGGGGGCGTGTCTGCGACCCCTAGCGATCCCACACCTGTATCTCTGACCAAGCCGACTCGAGTTCCTGTTCCCGTTCGGCCCCAGCCGCGAAACTTGCCTCTTGCGCCGAGGCGGCAAACCAGGGACCAGAAGCCGTCACCTGTCTCGCCATCACAAGCCGCCTCCTCCTCCTCGACAGAACAGTTCCACCTGTATGAGCAGTGTTCTCCAGGTCCTGCTGAACCCGGCGTTCCTCCTCTCCCTCCAAAGTCGTATGCCGTAGTGACCCCCAGAGAGTCGAAACCCTCGCTGCCCACCAGGCCCTCCCGGAGACCCGCCATACCCCCCCGCGCTACGGCAAGCGCCACTAAAGTCACTCCGCCCCCCAGGAGCCCGGCAGCGCTCAGGTAAGGGAGTGGTCTCATTGGTTCAAAATTGTCTCATCGTTTGTGGCTTTATCATTTATTTTAAGTTAAAATTGTAAATGTGGTGTTTGGATGCGAGTCACAGACGTCGTAGATTTGTGGCAATAGAGAAACGAACACGGTGCTGCTTTCAGCCTCGCGGAGCTGCAGCGCTCAGATTTTAGCTTCTGCCTCATTTCCTTTTTCCTGCTCGGTGGTCTGAAGTGTCACATGATAAACACAATCTAATGAATCACAGGTTAAAATAAGCTTTAACTCCGTGAGTGTGTGTGTGTGAGTGTGTGTGTGTGAGTGTGTGTGTGTGAGTGTGTGTGTGAGTGTGTGTGAGTGTGTGTGTGTGAGTGTGTGTGTGTGAGTGTGTGTGTGAGTGTGTGTGTGAGTGTGTGTGTGAGTGTGTGTGTGAGTGTGTGTGTGAGTGTGTGTGAGTGTGTGTGTGTGAGTGTGTGTGTGTGAGTGTGTGTGTGTGAGTGTGTGAGTGTGTGTGTGTGAGTGTGTGTGTGTGAGTGTGCGCGTGAGTGTGCGCGTGAGTGTGCGCGTGAGTGTGTGCGAGTATGTGAGTGTGCGAGTATGTGAGTGTGCGAGTATGTGAGTGTGCGTCTGACTGTGTGCGTGTGTGAGTGTGTGTGAGTGTGTGTGAGTGTGTGTGAGAGTGTGTGAGTGAGTGTGTGTGTGAGTGTGTGTGTGAGTGTGTGTGTGAGTGTGTGTGAGTTTGTGAGTGTGAGTGTGTGTGGTTGGGTAAAGAGTCTGTGCATCACTGTGGACAGTCCGCTGATGCCATCTTTTGGTTCCCAGGAGTAATTACAAGATATTTCTAATGTAACCTGGTCACACACTGTGGAGGTCCGGCTGCTCCTCCCGTCAGGAACACACTCGCTCTTGTGAACTAGTGTAGAAATTTATCGTATGAGTTTACACACACTGTTTAAGTCAGCGTGTGTGCTGCAGTCGGGTTCGGCATCACAGCAAAACTTATCATGATGTAATGCTAACTTTAAACAACACCAGAACTCTGTGAGGACCTGTTGGGGGCGCCGTAGCTGTAAATCACAAGTTAACCTTTGCATTGGAAAGCACACGGT
>QNUK01001568.1:36189-42787 GCA_013621035.1 Clarias magur
TTTAAGAAGAACCGTAACTTGCAAACATGCAGATGTGAAGATGATTTAAAGACGAACAGAAATAAGGAAGCTAACCCGCTCGCTCTGCTAGCATCTGGCCGAGTCGTAGATTCCTATCTGACCCCAGGTTTAGTTCGTATCCACAGAGCACAAAGAGCTGCTCGCCAACGTGTACCGCGTGTCCTGCCAACAACCGGCTCAGGATGGGTGCTTTAGCATTAGCATTTAGCATTAACTAGCGGGGAAAGCGAGGATGTGATAACGGAGGAGTCTCGTTTTTGCACGTCATGAGGAAACGTGTCTTCAGCTGAGTCAGAATGTGATGGGCGGGGGATGGGGGAGGGGGGTGACACTGCTCGGTGTGACACTTTAGGAACACGATGTCCTTTATGAGTCCAGACACACTCTGCTCACCGCCGCGCTGCGCTGAGACACGACCTGTTAGTTATGAGAGTTCATTTGATGGAGTTGATCAGGGTTTAGTGCGGCTCGGGACGCTCCAGCACGGGCTGCATCACGTCACCAGCCACGCCTCACATTTATAATTACACAGGACCGGTGTCTGACGCTAATGTGGACACGTTTGTCCTCTGAAAACATCGACTTGTCCTCGCTCGCACCGTCTGGGCTTCGCTATGTAATACGAAATGTTTCAGTTAAAATATATTGTACATTAATATGTTAATCATCGGTTTTACATCTCAAGGTATAAACTCTGACCTGAAAGGAATTTGACTGATAATAAAAAACAATATAAAATATGAACAATATAAAAATTTACATTGTTTACAAAAACAATCGTGTAAACAAATGCTGATAAAAATAAAATCACGCACATATCACACACACAGGGAGTTTTTCCCTCAGCACCGTCGCCCTCGGCTCGTTCATCAGGGACCATCTGATCTTTCTGACTCGCACACACTCACATCTCGCACACACTCACATCTCACACACACTCACATCTCACACACACTCACATCTCACACACACTTACTTCTTTTGATTGTGTAAAGCAGCTTTGCGACGATGTCAGTTGTTAAAAGCGCTATACAAATAAACTTGACTTGAACTGACCATATTAAATAGTTTTAGTTCAGCGATCAGATCATAATAAATGCTTTGAACTGCACGCGGGTTTGCATGAGTGTTAAACCCGTTACACTTCCACCCTGAACCTCCTCCGATAAAATCACAGCATCAGACGGTTCGGCGTGAGGCCGGGTTCGGGTCCGGGTCGGGTTCGGGTCGTTAGCTTAGCATTTCAAGGCTAACATGGAGTCAGTCTAGGACAGTAGTACAGAATTACAATTTAAGAAGGTCCGGTCTGATAAACTTTTCTTGGAGTTGAGGTTTGAATTTCATGTTTGTGTCAGGATTAGATCTCCAGGACTCTGTTGTATTTCACTACATTAAACATGTGGACAGTTTGTGCTGTGTGTGTGTGTGTCCCTGCTGGTCTGTAAGTGGGTGTGACGGGACTCTGGGTGCTCCGTCACCCCGGGCTCTCGGGTCGGGTCGTGTCCTGTACACGCCCGTCTGCTCTAACCACAGCTGCTTATCTCATGGCGGCGCATCACATCACCGCTTGTTATTAGCGCAGCAGAACATGTGAGACAAACTGGTTTTAAACTTTCCACAGAAAGAACAAACATACGCTGATCTGTCTATTCATCTTTGAAGGTCCAGTTTCCACAGTCACAGTACACCATGCTGAGCCCCGCCTTCGTCCACACGCCGTCTGTACACATAAACTATTGAGATTATCGGTTCTATTGGGGGACGTGTAGAGGGTCCGGATCAGAACCGTCACATCAGGACCGCGGTCCGAGTAGAGTGAGTGAACAGCTGCTCAGCCACCAGGAAAGTGTCAGAAGGTCAACACACACACACACACACACACACACACACACACACACACACTTTAGGAGGATAAAGAAGCTGCGGTGAAGTTCAATATCTTTATTCAGCTGAACCTTTAAATGAGTAGAGCTCAGAGAGCGGCGCTGCTCTTACCACATGAAGAGGAGATTGCACGCACGCACGCACGCACGCACGCACACACACACACACACACACACACACACACACACACACACACACACAGCTGCTTCATTCTGAGGTTTAGAAGTTTCACCCTACAGACTTTTACCAGAAATTAAATTGACTGGTGTGTTTCTGCTCCGAAACGTCTGTATGTTTGAAGCATCTTCCCTGTAAGGAGGTGTTGTGTGTGCGCGTGCGTGTGTGTGCGTGTGTGTGTGTGAGAGAGAGACAGGCATTTCACCGCTGACTGTACTGCAGTGTGTCACAGAGTTATATTTAGTGAGTGTGTGCAGAATGACAGTTGATCTGAGGTGTTGTGGTGTGTGTGTGTGTGTGTGTGTGTGTGTGTGTGTGTGTGAGAGAGAGAGAGAGAGAAAAAGAGTGTGAGATCCTGTGTAAACACTTCACATGGTCCTTTTAGTTATTAAAACTGAACCTGTGAACTGAACCCTGTTTTTCCAATAATGAACTTTTTAAGAATGTGAATGTGAGACAGTTTTGGGCGTCTCGGCGTCTCGGGTGTCTCGGGTGTCTCGGGCGTGTCCACACTCCACATGGTCTGGTCCATTAAGACTCTGGGGCGGTTTGAGTGAAGTGTGAACGCGACACGGACCAGACACGTGTGTGATCCTGAGGACTCTTAACTGCTGTGTGTGTGTGTGTGTGTGTGTGTGTGTGTATGTATGTGTGTATGTGTGTGTGTGTGTGTGTGTGTGTGTGTGATGTAAAGGCAGAGATTGGACAGGCAGTGAGTGAGGAAAAGTTTAAGCCACTGCACGAGTTCCTAAAGCTGCTGAGATTAACAAAGGAAAGGAACAAAATATCTGAACAATATAATAATATAATAATCTGATAATAAATTAAACATCGTCAGATTAAACGTCGTGTTAATGAGCGTCCGAGCGCGTTTACTACAGACAGCACGAGATCACGCGTTCAGTCAGGAGCGCAAGAAACGTTCAGGAACGTACGAGTGTGGGGGCAGGGGTACAGGGGGGCAGGGGTGTGTGTGTGGGGGCAGGGGTGTGTTGGGGCAGGGGTACAGGGGGCAGAATTTACAGGGCAGGGGGGCAGGGGGTGTGTGTGTAGAACGGGGGTGTGTTGGGGCAGGGGTACAGGGGGGGGGCAGGGGGGGGCAGGGGTGTGTGTGGGGGGGCAGGGGTGTGTTGGGGCAGGGGTACAGGGGGGCAGGGGTGTGTTGGGGCAGGTGAAACGTGGATGTGTTTTTTTGGATGATTGGTGCAGCTGCTCGAGACAAATCAGACACGAAACTTTGGTGCTGTTGGATTTAATCAACACGTAAATCACAATGTGCAAAACTGGAGTTGATTTGAAGGTCCAGACTCGGAGTGAATCACGTGGTGTTGTGATCAGTAGTGACGGCTTGTGATGGTTTGCATCATCGGAGGAGGCTGCGTGATGGAGTAATGGTTACGGGAACAGATGCGTCTCAGTAACAGGAAGCTGCTGAAACTGAAGTCTGGGGGGTTTTTGGAAAAATGCAGGAGTTGTGCAATTATTCAAACGTATCAGAGCATGAGAAAGCAGGAACAGTTACGAACATCTCGACCAAATCCATTTCAAACCTTTTTTTTCCCCGTGATTCATGACGTAAACGTTCCCTGCCAGCGTATCGCTGACTTACTTTATGTGAATGTCAGAACAATAGAATAATAATAAGAGAGAGATTTATTTCATCTTCACATTCCCAGGGGCTTTAAATCGCATCAGTCTGGTTTTTGTTTTGTGACGTGCGCCGGACACTCCGGGGGTAACGACCCCACAACCTGATGGCTGCAGTCTGGCTCTCTGGTGCTTCTGGAGCCTCGCGGTACTCTGGCTGTAGATGTAGTTCTACCTTTTCCCTCCAGTGTCTTCAAAAGTTCCTTAGTTGTGTATTGTTTGTAAGATGAATGTGGGACCTTCAGTTATTCCGAGATTGTTTCTTAAGAGGAACCAGACATGGAAAGTTCACAAGTTTCATCCTGAGTTTTGGCTGATTTCTTTTGATTTTGCCAAAGAGGTGCTGAGTTTGAGGTCTGGTACATGCGCCTCCAGGTACCGGTACCTCCGACCGACTCCCATCATGTCACTTAGTCACGTCACGTCGGCTTTTATTGTCATTCCCACCATATACAGTTCAGTACACAGTGAGAGAAAACAACGTTCCTCCAGGACCGAGGTGTTACATACACACAACGACACAAATGAACTACACACTTTACCAGAACCAGCTCGCTGACTGACGGATCTGATTCACTGACCGGCTCTGATATGACAGATTTACATTATTTATTTTTTATTTAACCTAAAACTGTCTTTCTATACAATAAAGAGACAACAATAAACAACAAAGTGCAAATGTGCAAACAAACAGCTACAGAGTGACAAACACAACAGCGTAAGACGTCGCAGTACTTTTCGTAGTAATGATGTAGCGTTGAGGTTCTGGAGGAGAAACGGTGAAGATTCAACATTCAAAATACTGAGAACAAACAAAGTGAAATAAATAATGTGCAAATATTACAGAAGAGCAGCTCAGGTAGGCGAGTATGAACAGATTAAGATGGTTGTAGATCAGAGAGAGTGTGTGTGTGTGTGTGTGTGTGTGAGTGTGAGTGTGTGTGAGTGTGTGTGAGTGTGTGTGAGTGTGTGTGAGTGTGTGTGAGTGTGTGTGAGTGATGGGTGTGTCTGTTCAGCCACAATGCTGGTGCCTTTGCGGATGCAGCGTGTGGTGTAAATGTCTTGTGCAGAGAGCTGGTGTTGAGGGGCCAGATGAGGTTCTCCTCCAGGTCAGGTTCTCCTCCAGGTCAGGTTCTCTTCCAGGTCAGGTTCTCCTCCAGGTGGACACCCAGGGATTTTGTGCTCTTGATGATCTCCACATGGGAGCCGTCGATGTTGAGCGGAGAGTGATCAGTCCATGTCCTCCTGAAGTCAACAACCATCTCTTTTGTCTTATTGATGTTCAGAGACGGATTGTTGTCTTCACACCAGTCCGTTAGCTTCATCAGTAGCTTGACATTTTGTGGAATTTCCCAAGCTGTTAAAGGCTCAGTCAGCTGAGAGTAAACTGCAGTTGTGTTGATGTGAATTATAAGTGAAATCTGTAAACAATTGTTGTAAACATGACTTGTGTCATGAATAGCGAGCGTCCTGACCGACTCACCAGTGCGGTGCTTTATTACCCTGAACTCTTGGAGCGTTTACCAAAGTGTATGGAAACATCTGACTTTACCATCAACTGCATGTAGTTAAAATTAAAATGTGATTATTGTGTGTTTGAGTGACGGAAGCTGTGAGGTTACAGACGGCCTGAGAATCATCAGCTCTAGTGACGCTACAGTAAACACTGTAAAAGTCCTACAGCTCACAGCTCTTATGGCCAGTTTGTTAGGTACGTTACCAACCTCATGCTGTTAGCACGAAAAACAAACAGATTTTCGTCCCTTTAAAGTGAAACATGAGAATGAAAGTTGTAGAGGTTTAGAACTGAACTGTTTCACTCTTTCACACAGAAACGATTTTAAAACAAAACCACATTCATTTTTTTTTTCCCCTTAAAATGGCATCTCATAAACATTCGATAATGTAAAAGAATATTTATGTTTTTGTCTGAATGTTTATAGTAGTGAAAAAAACCGAGATGAAACATCATGTTTAAGAGAAACCAGTCCAACAGTGTGTTTCTGAAATCTACATTCAGGTCCAAAATGATTTCTGTTCTGACCAGAAACGTCACCTTTTTGAAGTCCTTCCTGTATATACGGTCCAGGTGTTGATTAATTCTCTGGAACACCAGTTCTGACCGCGGTGCAGATTTAAACTCATGTGCTCGAGCCGACGCATTACGGTTTCCATAGTAACGACTCATAGACCGGGACGAGTGCGGCAAACACTTCAGTGATGATAATACGAAGCGTAAAACATGTAGATTGTTGTGTGTCATCAGAGTAAGGAGTCTCCAGTTTAAGTGCTGTGACTATAATCTTCAGGACTGAAGGACTGAACGCTGCTCTGCGGTTTCTCAGTTTCTTACAGTTTATCCACTCGGGTCCATCAATATGTGTACAGAGGGACAGTGTCAGTGTGTGTGTGTGTCTCTGTACTCAATGTGTGTGTGTGTGTGTGTGTGTGTGTGGGTAAGCGCATATTTTGAAATCAATTAATTGATTTATTTAGGATGTAAAATCTTGCTGTTCCTCCGTAATCCTGCAGGTGGCGTGCTCCGAATCATGCACACAGCGCCCCGTGTGGTAGAAAGCAATGATGTTCCACGTTTGTTTAGGAACGACAGTTGGAGTGAGCGACACGCCGGAGACGCGGGCTGCTCGGTTAAACCCTCGCAGTTGTTCCATGTAAACGTCATGTTTGTGTCTCAATGTTATTTTGTATCGTGTGAAAGTGAAACGCTTCCAGGTTGAAGAGTTCGCGTCCCGTAGGAGTTTCAGATGGGGTTGATGTGGAACGTGTGTGTCTGTGTGTGTGTGTCTGTGTGTGTGTGTCTGTGTGTGTGTGTCTGTGTGTGTGTCTGTGTGTGTGTCTGTGTGTGTGT
>QNUK01001569.1:2500-5000 GCA_013621035.1 Clarias magur
GTAGTGTTCACTCTGTAGTGTAACACTCTGTGGTGTAACACTCTGTGGTGTAACACCCTGTAGTGTAACACCCTGTAGTGTAACACTCTGTGGTGTAACACCCTGTAGTGTTCACTCTGTAGTGTAACACTCCATAGTGTTCACTCTATAGTGTTCACCCTGTAGTGTTCACTCCGTAGTGTTCACTCTGTAGTGTAACACTCTATAGTGTTCACCCTGTAGTGTTCACTCTGTAGTGTAACACTCCGTAGTGTAACACCCTGTAGTGTAACACCCTGTGGTGTAACACTCTGTGGTGTAACACTCTGTGGTGTAACACCCTGTAGTGTTCACTCTGTAGTGTAACACTCCATAGTGTTCACTCTGTAGTGTAACACTCTATAGTGTTCACCCTGTAGTGTTCACTCTGTAGTGTTCACTCTGTAGTGTAACACTCTGTTGTGTTCACTCTGTTGTGTAACACTCTGTAGTGTTCACTCTGTAGTGTAACACTCTGTAGTGTAACACTCTGTAGTGTAACACTCTATAGTGTTCACTCTGTGGTGTAACACTCTGTAGTGTTCACTCTGTAGTGTAACACTCTGTAGTGTTCACTCTGTAGTGTAACACCCTGTAGTGTAACACCCTGTAGTGTTCACTCTGTAGTGTAACACTCCATAGTGTTCACTCTGTAGTGCAACACTCTATAGTGTTCACCCTGTAGTGTTCACTCTGTAGTGTTCACTCTGTAGTGTAACACTCTGTAGTGTTCACTCTGTCCTCATAGTCTCTGTGTGTGAGACATTTAATAAAATTCAGTTTTATTTGTATAGCGCTTTTAATAACTTTTAACACCGGTCACTGTCAGAAAGCAGCTTTACACAATCAGAAGAACATTATTGAAGTGTGTATGAGATGTGAGTGTGTGTGAGTCAGAATGATCAACAGGGAACCCATCCTCATCTGGGTGACAATGGAGAGCAGGGATTGATCTGCACTCATACTGTGTGTTAGGAGGCTGCAAGTTCAGTACGGTAGGTTGACAACATAAATACTGATATAAACCAGCCAGATAAACCAGGAGACACGAGACATGGACGGCTGAGACTGAATCATTCACTAATGTCTCACTGATTGGGGAATTAATAGTGCTGTATGTATGTGTGTGTGCGTGTGTGCTCAGCACTGAGTGAGTAAAGGGCCGCGCCGTGTCCTCCTCTCACCTCGATCTTTAGCTCCTCCTTCTGCTGATCGAGCTCTGTGATTCGCCGCTGTGTGCTCAGGGCCTTCGAGTCCACTCCATGAGGATGAGGAGGAGGAAGAACAGCCCCGCCCCTCGCTCTCGGGCAGGTGACCCGATGCAGGTCGGTAGTCACTCTCTCGCTCTCAGTGCTGCTGCCCTCCGAGTCTGACTCCGCCCCCGATGAGGCGGAGTTCCTGCCATCGGCTCGGCGCGTGAGCCAGGGTGGCGTCCTGCTGTCCTCCCATTGGCTCTTCCGTGTGTCCATCGTCTCTACAGGAAGAGAGGAGACACAGGGCGGGGTCAGAGTGGGGGTTTGGGGGGGGGCGGGGTCAAAGTGGGGGTTTGGGGGGGGGGGTCAGAGTGTATTTGTGAATGTGGAGTTATAGACTTAGGGTTGTGTTTAAGGGGTTTAGGGCAGGTGAGGAGGTTACTGAGAGGTCATGTGACTGTAGGTTGATGAAGGATGATTGGATTGACTGCGTGTGTGTGTGTGTGTGTGTGTGTGTGTGTGTGTGTGTTTAGGGGGGCTTTCCATCTGAAAAGCGGAGAAACTGAAACTCTGAATACAGAAAGTGAAAGAGACGCAGCGATCAGAAACGAAACCAGATCAAAGGGGAAAGATCTTCACTACCTGCCACGGCAAAGTGTGTGTGTCTGTGTGTGTGTGATCAGTTAGTGTAACTTTGATCAGAGAAACAGGACATTGCTTTAATAAAAACATTGTACTCCAGTAAACCTCTGGTTTCACACACACACACACACACACACACACACACACAGTAAGAATCCACTCTGCGTGGGAACCGAGTGCCAGCTATCTCGCGCACTGGCCCCGCCCCTCACATGCACTCCTGCGCTCGGCCTTATTAGGAGATTACGGCCTGTGTGAGGATAAATATAAAACCCAGACACACACACACACACACACACACACACACACAGTAAGAATCCACTCTGCGTGGGAACCGAGTGCCAGCTATCTCGCGCACTGGCCCCGCCCCTCACATGCACTCCTGCGCTCGGCCTTATTAGGAGATTACGGCCTGTGTGAGGATAAATATAAAACCCAGACACACACACACACACACACACACACACACACAGTATATACATGTATATACTGTACACAGTCCCGGGTCGGATCAGGCCGCAGGTTCAGGTTCTTAATCCTGACTCATCTGTAATAATACACACGTTACAGAGCGACAGGGCTGCAGCCAGGTGACGGGTGTGTGTGTGTGTGTGTGTGTGTGTGTGTGTGTGTGTGAGAGAGAGAGC
>QNUK01001569.1:10000-25000 GCA_013621035.1 Clarias magur
CCAGTTTGTTTCACCAGTTTGTTTCATCAGTTTGTTGCTCCAGTTTGTTGCTCCAGTTTGTTTCTCCAGTTTGTTTCACCAGTTTGTTTCACCAGTTTGTTGGTCAAGTTTGTTTCTCCAGTTTATTTCACCAGTTTGTTTCACCAGTTTGTTTCACCAGTTTGTTGGTCAAGTTTGTTTCTCCAGTTTGTTTCTCCAGTTTGTTTCACCAGTTTGTTTCACCAGTTTGTTTCTCCAGTTTGTTTCACCAGTTTATTTCACCAGTTTGTTGCTCCAGTTTGTTTGTCCAGTTTCTCCAGTTTGTTTCTCCAGTTTGTTTCTCCAGTTTATTTCTCCAGTTTGTTGCTCCAGTTTGTTGCTCCAGTTTGTTGCTCCAGTTTCTCCAGTTTGTTTCTCCAGTTTATTTCTCCAGTTTGTTTCACCAGTTTGTTTCTCCAGTTTGTTTCACCAGTTTGTTGCTCCAATTTGGTTCTCCAGTTTATTTCACCAGTTTGTTTCACCAGTTTATTTCACCAGTTTGTTGCTCCAGTTTGTTTGTCCAGTTTCTCCAGTTTGTTTCTCCAGTTTCTCCAGTTTGTTTCTCCAGTTTATTTCTCCAGTTTGTTTCACCAGTTTGTTGCTCCAGTTTGTTGCTCCAGTTTCTCCAGTTTGTTTCTCCAGTTTATTTCACCAGTTTGTTGCTCCAGTTTGTTTGTCCAGTTTCTCCAGTTTGTTTCTCCAGTTTATTTCTCCAGTTTGTTTCTCCAGTTTATTTCTCCAGTTTGTTTCACCAGTTTGTTGCTCCAGTTTGTTGCTCCAGTTTCTCCAGTTTGTTTCTCCAGTTTATTTCTCCAGTTTGTTTCACCAGTTTGTTTCTCCAGTTTGTTTCACCAGTTTGTTGCTCCACTTTGGTTCTCCAGTTTATTTCACCAGTTTGTTTCACCAGTTTATTTCACCAGTTTGTTGCTCCAGTTTGTTGCTCCAGTTTGTTTGTCCAGTTTCTCTAGTTTGTTTGTTCAGTTTCTCCAGTTTGTTTCTCCAGTTTATTTCTCCAGTTTGTTTCACCAGTTTGCTGCTCCAGTTTGCTGCTCCAGTTTGTTGCTCCAGTTTGTTGCTCCAGTTTCTCCAGTTTGTTTCTCCAGTTTATTTCTCCAGTTTGTTCCACCAGTTTGTTTCTCCAGTTTGTTTCACCAGTTTGTTTCACCAGTTTGTTTCACCAGTTTGTTGCTCCAGTTTGTTTCACCAGTTTGTTTCTCCAGTTTGATTCACCAGTTTGTTTCACCAGTTTGTTTCACCAGTTTGTTGCTCCAGTTTGTTTCTCCAGTTTGTTTCACCAGTTTGTTTCACCAGTTTGTTTCACCAGTTTGTTGCTCCAGTTTGTTTCACCAGTTTGTTTCTCCAGTTTGTTTCACCAGTTTGTTTCTCCAGTTTGTTTCACCAGTTTGTTTCACCAGTTTGTTTCTCCAGTTTGTTTCACCAGTTTGTTTCACCAGTTTGTTTCTCCAGTTTGTTTCACCAGTTTGTTTCTCCAGTTTGTTTCACCAGTTTGTTTCTCCAGTTTGTTTCACCAGTTTGTTTCACCAGTTTGTTTCCCCAGTTTGTTTCACCAGTTTGTTTCTCCAGTTTGTTTCACCAGTTTGTTTCTCCAGTTTGTTTCACCAGTTTGTTTCTCCAGTTCGTTTCACCAGTTTGTTTCACCAGTTTGTTTCCCCAGTTTGTTTCACCAGTTTGTTTCACCAGTTTGTTTCCCCAGTTTGTTGCTCCAGTTTGTTTCACCAGTTTGTTTCTCCAGTTTGTTGCTCCAGTTTGTTGCTCCAGTTTGTTTCACCAGTTTGTTTCTCCAGTTTGTTTCTCCAGTTTGTTTCACCAGTTTGTTTCACCAGTTTGTTTCACCAGTTTGTTTCTAAGGGTTTTGCTCCAGTTTGTTTCTCCAGTTTATTTCACCAGTTTGTTTCACCAGTTTATTTCACCAGTTTATTTCACCAGTTTGTTGCTCCAGTTTGTTTGTCCAGTTTCTCCAGTTTGTTTCTCCAGTTTCTCCAGTTTGTTTCTCCAGTTTGCTTCCCCAGTTTGTTGCTCCAGTTTGTTTCACCAGTTTGTTTCTCCAGTTTGTTTCACCAGTTTGTTTTCACCAGTTTGTTTCTAAGGGTTTTGCTCCAGTTTGTTTCACCAGTTTGTTTCACCAGTTTGTTTCATCAGTTTGTTTCTCCAGTTTGTTGCTCCAGTTTGTTTCACCAGTTTGTTTCATCAGTTTGTTTCTCCAGTTTGTTTCACCAGTTTGTTTCACCAGTTTATTTCACCAGTTTGTTGCTCCAGTTTGTTTGTCCAGTTTCTCCAGTTTGTTTCTCCAGTTTCTCCAGTTTGTTTCTCCAGGTATTTCTCCAGTTTGTTTCACCAGTTTGTTGCTCCAGTGTGTTGCTCCAGTTTGTTGCTCCAGTTTCTCCAGTTTGTTTCTCCAGTTTATTTCACCAGTTTGTTGCTCCAGTTTGTTTGTCCAGTTTCTCCAGTTTGTTTCTCCAGTTTATTTCTCCAGTTTGTTTCTCCAGTTTATTTCTCCAGTTTGTTTCACCAGTTTGTTGCTCCAGTTTGTTGCTCCAGTTTGTTGCTCCAGTTTCTCCAGTTTGTTTCTCCAGTTTATTTCTCCAGTTTGTTTCACCAGTTTGTTTCTCCAGTTTGTTTCACCAGTTTGTTGCTCCAGTTTGTTGCTCCAGTTTGTTTCTCCAGTTTGTTGCTCCAGTTTGTTTCTCCAGTTTGTTTCACCAGTTTGTTGTCTCAGTTTGTTTCTCCAGTTTGTTTCACCAGTTCGTTTCACCAGTTTGTTGCTCCAGTTTGTTTCTCCAGTTTGTTCAGTTTAGTCTCCATTTTCACCAGTTTGTTTCTCCAGTTTGTTTCACCAGTTTTCATTCAGTTTGTTTCTCCAGTTTGTTTCACCAGTTTGTTTCTCCAGTTTGTTTCACCAGTTTGTTTCACCAGTTTGTTTCTAGGTTTTGCTCCAGTTTGTTTCTCCAGTTTGTTTCACCAGTTTGTTTCACCAGTTTATTTCACCAGTTTGAGTTTCTGCAGTTTCACCAGTTTGTTGCTCCAGTTTGTCCAGTTTCTCCAGTTTGTTTCTCCAGTTTCTCCAGTTTGTTTCTCCAGTTTGTTCCTCAGTTTGTTTTCCAGTTTCATCAGTTTGTTTCCAGTTTGTTTCACCAGTTTGTTTCACCAGTTTGTGTCTAAGGGTTTTGTCCAGTTTGTTTCTTACCCAGTTTGTTTCACCAGTTTGTTTCATCAGTTTGTTTCTCCAGTTTGTTGCTCCAGTTTGTTTCTCACCAGTTTTCTCTCCAGTTTGTTTCACTCAGTTTGTTTCTCCAGTTTGTTTCTCCAGTTTGTTTCACCAGTTTGTTGTTGCTCCAGTTTGTTTGTCCAGTTTCTCCAGTTTGTTTCTCCAGTTTATTTTCTCCAGTTTGTTTCTCCAGTTTATTTCTCCAGTTTGTTTCACCAGTTTGTTGCTCCAGTTTGTTGCTCCAGTTTCCAGTTTGTTTCTCCAGTTTATTTCTCCAGTTTGTTTCACCAGTTTGTTTCTCCAGTTTGTTTCACCAGTTTGTTGTTGCTCCAGTTTGTTTCTCCAGTTTATTTCACCAGTTTGTTTCACCAGTTTATTTTCACCAGTTTGTTGCTCCAGTTTGTTGCTCCAGTTTGTTTGTCCAGTTTAGTTTGTTTGTTCAGTTTCTCCAGTTTGTTTCTCCAGTTTATTTCTCCAGTTTTTCACCAGTTTGTTGCCCAGTTTGTTGCTCCAGTTTGTTGCTCCAGTTTGTTGCTCCAGTTTCTCCAGTTTTTTTCTCCAGTTTATTTCTCCAGTTTGTTTCACCAGTTTGTTTCTCCAGTTTGTTTCACCAGTTTGTTTCACCAGTTTGTTTCACCAGTTTGTTGCTCCAGTTTGTTTCACCAGTTTGTTTCTCCAGTTTGTTTCACCAGTTTGTTTCACCAGTTTGTTTCACCAGTTTGCTCCAGTTTGTTTCTCCAGTTTGTTTCACCAGTTTGTTTCCCAGTTTGTTTCACCAGTTTGTTGCTCCAGTTTGTTTCACCAGTTTGTTTCACCAGTTTGTTTCACCAGTTTGTTTCTCCAGTTTGTTTCACCAGTTTGTTTCTCCAGTTTGTTTCTCCAGTTTGTTTCACCAGTTTGTTTCACCAGTTTGTTTCTCCAGTTTGTTTCACCAGTTTGTTTCTCCAGTTTGTTGCTCCAGTTTGTTTCTCCAGTTTGTTTCACCAGTTTGTTTCACCAGTTTGTTTCACCAGTTTGTTTCACCAGTTTGTTTCTCCAGTTTGTTTCACCAGTTTGTTTCTCCAGTTTGTTTCACCAGTTTGTTTCTCCAGTTTGTTTCACCAGTTTGTTTCACCAGTTTGTTTCCCCAGTTTGTTGCTCCAGTTTGTTTCACCAGTTTGTTTCTCCAGTTTGTTGCTCCAGTTTGTTTCTCCAGTTTTTCCAGTTTGTTTCTCTCCAGTTTGTTTCTCCAGTTTGTTTCACCAGTTTGTTTCTCCAGTTTGTTTCACCAGTTTGTTTCACCAGTTTGTTTCTAAGGGTTTTGCTCCAGTTTGTTTCTCCAGTTTATTTCACCAGTTTGTTTCACCAGTTTATTTCTCACCAGTTTATTTCACCAGTTTGTTGTTGCTCCAGTTTGTTTGTTCAGTTTCTCCAGTTTGTTTCTCCAGTTTCTCCAGTTTGTTTCTCCAGTTTGTTTCCCAGTTTGTTGCTCCAGTTTGTTTCACCAGTTTGTTTCTCCAGTTTGTTTCACCAATTTGTTTCACCAGTTTGTTTCTCAAGGGTTTTGCTCCAGTTTGTTTCACCAGTTTGTTTCACCTTTAGCCATGTTTCATCAGTTTGTTTCTCCAGTTTGTTGCTCCAGTTTGTTTCACCAGTTTGTTTCACCAGTTTGTTTCATCAGTTTGTTTCTCCAGTTTGTTGCTCCAGTTTGTTTCACCAGTTTGTTTCACCAGTTTGTTTCACCAGTTTGTTTCTCCAGTTTGTTTCATCAGTTTGTTTCACCAGTTTGTTTCTCCAGTTTGTTTCTTCAGTTTATTTCACCAGTTTGTTCACATGTTTGTTTACATTTGTTTAGTTTCATTCTCCAGTTTTTTCAGTTTATTGCTCAGTTTGTTTTCACCATTGTTTCACCAGTTTTTTTTTGCTCCAGTTTGTTTCTCAGTTGTTATTTTCATGCTCCAGTTTGTTTTCTCCAGTTTGTTTCAGTTTATTTTCCAGTTTGTTTTCCAGTTTGTTTTCACCAGTTTGTTTTCCAGTTTGTTTCACCAGTTTTTTGCCAGTTTTTTTATTTTGTCCTTTTTATTTTCTCAGTTTGTTTCCCAGTTTGTTTTCAGTTTATTTCTCCAGTTTTTCTCCAGTTGTATTTCATGCTCCAGTTTGTTTCCAGTTTGTTTTCCAGTTTTTTCACCAGTTTTTTTCTCCAGTTGTTTCTCCAGTTTGTTTCTCACCAGTTTGTTTCACCAGTTTGTTCTCAGTTTGTTTAGTTTATTTATTTCTTTTAGTTTGTTTCAGTTTATTTCTCCAGTTTGTTGCTCCAGTTTGTTGCTCCAGTTTGTTTGTCCAGTTTCTCCAGTTTGTTTGTTCAGTTTCTCCAGTTTGTTTCTCCAGTTTATCTCCAGTTTGTTTCACCAGTTTGTTGCTCCAGTTTGTTGTTGCTCCAGTTTGTTGCTCCAGTTTCTCCAGTTTGTTTCTCCAGTTTATTTCTCCAGTTTGTTTCACCAGTTTGTTTCTCCAGTTTGTTTCTCCAGTTTGTTTTATCAGTTTGTTGCTCAGTTTGTTTCTCCAGTTTGTTGCTCCAGTTTGTTTCTCCAGTTTGTTTTATCAGTTTGTTGCTCCAGTTTGTTTCTCCAGTTTGTTTCACCAGTTTATTTCACCAGTTTGTTGTTTCCAGTTTGTTTCCAGTTTGTTGCTCCAGTTTGTTGCTCCAGTTTCAGTTTGTTGCTCCAGTTTGTTGTCCAGTTTGTTTTCACCAGTTTGTTTCTCCAGTTTGTTTCACCAGTTTGTTTCACCAGTTTGTTGCTCAGTTTGTTTCTCCAGTTTGTTTCACCAGTTTGTTTCTCCAGTTTGTTTCTCCAGTTTGTTGCTCCAGTTTGTTGCTCCAGTTTGTTTCTCCAGTTTGTTTCTTTCTCCAGTTTGTTTCTCCAGTTTGTTTTATCAGTTTGTTGCACCAGTTTGTTTCTCCAGTTTGTTCCAGTTTATTTCTTGTCTTGTTCTCCAGTTAGTTCAGTTTCACCAGTTTTGCCTCTTTGTCCAGTTTTCAGCCAGTTTGTTTCTCCAGTTTCTCCAGTTTGTTTCACCAGTTTCTCCTGTTTGTTTCACCAGCAGTTTGCTCAGTTTGTTTCTCCAGTTTGTTTCACCAGTTTGTTTCACCAGTTTGTTTCTCACCAGTTTGTTCACCAGTTTGTTGCCCAGTCTTGTTTGTTCTCCAGTTTGTTTTCCAGTTTTCCAGTTTGTTTCTCCAGTTTGTTTCCCCTGTTTTATTCTCCAGTTTGTCACCAGTTTGTTTCTCCAGTTTGTTTCACCAGTTTGTTTCACCAGTTTGTTTCTAAGGTTTTGCTCCAGTTTGTTTCTCACCAGTTTATTTCACCAGTTTGTTTCATCAGTTTATTTCTCCAGTTTGTTGCTCCAGTTTGTTTCACCAGTTTGTTTCTCCAGTTTGTTTCATCAGTTTGTTTCTCCAGTGTGCGTTCTCAGTTTGTTTCACCAGTTTGTTTCTCACCAGTTTGTTTCACCAGTTTGTTTCTCCTTTGTTTCACCAGTTTGTTTCACCAGTTTGTTGCTCCAGTTTGTTTCTCCAGTTTATTTCACCAGTTTGTTTCACCAGTTTGTTTTATCAGTTTGTTTCACCAGTTTGTTGCTCCAGTTTGTTTCTCCAGTTTGTTTCACCAGTTTGTTTCTCCAGTTTGTTTCACCAGTTTGTTGGTTTCAGTTTGTTTCTCCAGTTTGTTCCAGTTTGTTTCTCCAGTTTGTTTCACCAGTTTTGTTTCACAGTTTGTTTCTCCAGTTTGTTTCACCAGTTTGTTTCTCCAGTTTGTTTCTCAGTTTATTTCACCAGTTTGTTGCTCCAGTTTGTTTGTCCAGTTTTCTCCAGTTTGTTTCTCCAGTTTGTTTTCCAGTTTGTTCTCCAGTTTGTTGCTCCAGTTTGTTGTCTGTGTTTGTTGCTCCAGTTTCTCCAGTGTTTCTCCAGTTTGTTTCTCCAGTTTGTTTCACCAGTTTGTTTCTCCAGTTTGTTTCACCAGTTTGTTGCCAGTTTGTTTCTCCAGTTTATTTCACCAGTTTGTCACTCCATATTTCACCAGTTTGTTGCTCCAGTTTGTTGCTCCAGTTTGTTTCTCCAGTTTGTTTCACCAGTTTGTTTCTCCAGTTTGTTTCACCAGTTTGTTTCACCAGTTTGTTGCTCCAGTTTGTTGCTCCAGTTTGTTGCTCCAGTTTCTCCAGTTTGTTTCTCCAGTTTATTTCTCCAGTTTGTTTCACCAGTTTGTTTCTCCAGTTTGTTTCTCCAGTTTTTCCAGTTTGCTTCCATGTTTCAGTTTGTTTCTCAGTTTGTTTCTCCAGTTTGTTGCTCCAGTTTGTTTCTCCAGTTTGTTTTATCAGTTTGTTGCTCCAGTTTGTTTCTCCAGTTTGTTTTACCAGTTTGTTTCACCAGTTTGTTGCTCGAGTTTGTTTCTCCAGTTTGTTGCTCCAGTTTGTTGCTCCAGTTTGTTGCTCCAGTTTGTTTCACCAGTTTGTTTCTCCAGTTTGTTTCACCAGTTTGTTGCTCGAGTTTGTTTCTCCAGTTTGTTTCTCCAGTTTGTTGCTCCAGTTTGTTTCTCCAGTTTGTTGCTCCAGTTTGTTGCTCCAGTTTGTTGCTCCAGTTTGTTTCACCAGTTTGTTTCTCCAGTTTGTTGCACCAGTTTGTTGCTCCAGTTTGTTTCTCCAGTTTGTTGCTCCAGTTTATTTCTCGAGTTTATTTCTCCAGTTTGTTTCTCCAGTTTGTTGCTCCAGTTTGTTTGTCCAGTTTGTTGCAGTTTGGTGTCAGTTTGTTGCTCCAGTTTGTTTGCTCGAGTTTGTTTCTCCAGTTTGTTGCTCCAGTTTGTTGCTCCAGTTTGTTGCTCCAGTTTGTTTCACCAGTTTGTTTCTCCAGTTTGTTTCTCCAGTTTGTTTCACCAGTTTGTTTCTCCAGTTTGTTTCACCAGTTTATTTCACCAGTTTGTTTCTCCAGTTTGTTGCTCCAATTTGTTTTTCCAGTTTGTTTCACCGGTTTGTTGCTCCAGTTTGTTTCACCAATTTGTTTATCGAGTTTGTTTCTCCAATTTGTTTCTCCAGTTTGTTTCACCAGTTTGTTGCTCCAGTTTGTGTCTCCAGTTTGTTTCTCCAATTTGTTTCTCCAGTTTGTTTCTCCAGTTTGTTTCTCCAGTTTGTTTCTCCAGTTTGTTGCTCCAGTTTGTTTCACCAGTTTGTTTATCGAGTTTGTTTCTCCAATTTGTTTCTCCAGTTTGTTTCACCAGTTTGTTGCTCCAGTTTGTGTCTCCAGTTTGTTTCTCCAGTTTGTTTCTCCAGTTTGTTTCTCCAGTTTGTTTCTCCAGTTTGTTTCTCCAGTTTGTTGCTCCAGTACCTCCAGGTGAATATTGTGATGTAGTTGTAGTTGTCTTTCACTATATTATAATTATATAAGTATACTCCTTTTGTTATTTTCATTTGTATTTTATTTTCCATTTTCACTGTAATATTACATGAATGTAATGTTTATAATGCTTTATATATGTCTTGCTAAATTTTCAAAATACACAAATAAAAAAAAAGAGTTCTGTATGAGCCTAAGCTACTGTATGTGTAACTATGTGGCTAACATGTAATGAAAGTGTGTACAGTAACTAACCTGCAGAGGTAGTCAACAGGTACTCTCGTACTATTTTGCATCACTCACTCTTAAACGTCTTTTATTATTATTATTAATGTTGCTTATTATTATTATTATTATTATTCTAGTGTAAGCATGTGTCAACAGAGTTTGTAGAAATAGTTAAAATGTTCAATCTAATAATAATCTGCTGGAATAATATTTAATGTAATGAGTGACATTATTATTATTATTATTATTATTATTATGATTTGAGGTTGAAGTCCACGTCCATGTGTCTCTGTACAGCAGAACTCTCTGTCTCACTTATTAACAGACAGAAATCACATTCTGTAAGGTCGAGTATCTGACGCCTTGTTTACACTAAGTTGGACTTCTTTGGTGCTCAGACAAACACACTCCCTGTTCGGTAATCGGAGAGAGAATCACAGATGAGAAATGGAAAAAGTCGATCAGATAAAGATGAAGTTTCGTCTTAAAACGACTCCGGCGTGTTAAAATTCACTTCTACCACTTCAGCGCTGTTATTTCAGCCAAAGTGAAAATCTGAACTAATCCCAGTCAAAATATTCACTTTATCTTTTCTCATTAATATCTATTGGTGCAGGTGTTTGTTTACATTGAGACAGTTGCGCATTAGTAGATTATTTTACAGTAGATGATTAAATCCCACACGTAACTGTTCATAACGTCACTTTTACTCTACATGTAGATTCACTGATGGTGCAGATTAAACTTCAGCCAGAGATCTAAGTGCTGCAGGAGATTCAGTCAGTTCTGTACAGACAGTTTTGTGTGATGCTGAGACAGAATCTGACTAACACACACACACACAGACAGAATTTTTTGTGACACTGGTTTCTCATCCTTTATTGTCTGAAACACAAAGGTATGACCAAGTTCTAACTACTGTAGAGATAAAAACCTTTCTTTTATTTATATAGATTAATTTATTCAATATGAAGAATTTTGTTTTATTTCTTAAATATGGATATGAGAGCAGGGTTGCCAAATTGAGGTTCCATATTCCATTGATGGTCCACACACACACACACACACATATTAGTCACACTTAAATAATTGAGCTCATCCTCCCCACCCCCCAGCTAAATCAGGAACTACTGCCACACCTGATTCAATCAAGAAATCATAAATAGTTTGACAAAGTACAACATGCTTAAAGACCTAAAAAAAAAAAAAAAGGCATCCATGGGAGAGTTACAAAAGTTATTTCTGACCAAAAAGAGCACAAAGGCTTGTTTCACACCAAAAACATCTTGATTATCCTCAAGACTTTTGGGAAAATATTCTGTGGACTGAGACAAAAGTTGCCCTTTTTGGAATGTGGCGTTACATCTGGTGTAACACTAACAGAGCGTTTCATAAGAAGAAGATCACAGTCACAGTGACACATGGTGGTGGTACTGTGAGGTTCTGGGGCTCTGCAGCTTCAGGACCTGGACGACTCGCCATAATTGACGGAACCATTCCGCGCTCTACCAGAAGATCCTGAAGGAGAATGTCCGGCCGTCGGGTCGCGACCTCGAGCTCAAGCGCACTCGGGTTCTGCAGCGGGACGACGATCAGAAACACACCAGCAGGTCCACCACTGAATAGCAGAAAAAACAAAATGAAGGTTTTGGAGCGGCCCAGTCGAAGTCCGGACTTAAATCCGATTGAGATGCAGCGGCGCCACCTTCAGCAGGTTTTAGACCCTCAGATGTGGCTGAATTAGAACACCTCTGCAAAGAAGAGTGGGACAAAATTCCTCCACAGTGACGTGAAAGACTCATTTCACTACAATCATTTCACACATTTCAAGTCCAGTCTCACATGATACACATCAGAAAATCTAGTTTATATGTGTGTTTCTGTGTGTGTATGTGAGGGAAAGAGAGAGAGAGAGAGAGAGACAACACACACACACACACACACACACACACACACACACACAATAACATCTGAGTGAATTTAAACCACCAACATCTAAACACATGAAACACTCATGAAGTTCAAACACTTCAGACTTCTGTTGTGTGGTTTAACATAAAGACAGTGTGTGTGTGTGTGTGTGTGTGTGTGTAAAGGGGTGGGGTTTACAGGTGTGGTGAAACCTGAATACTAGAATTTCCAGATTTTTATGAGAGAACAGGTGAATAAAAACAGCGCGCACACACACGCGCGCACACACACACACACACACCTGTCCTGTAGAGCACATGAGAAAAAAAGCAAAGGATTGAGAAGAACAAAGTGCACACTGCTGAAGTGTGTGTGTGTGTGTGTGTGTGTGTGTGTGTGTTTCACATTATGCAGATTTCAGAGCCTCTTTATTCAGGATTAATGACAATAAACACACATATTTTATTATTACATGATTTCTAAACACACCTGTATATAATCAGTGTGTGTGTGTGTGTGTGTGTGTGTATAATATCTGTATCTAATAAAAGGACGTCTACTGTTGTCCAGAGGTTGATTGATTGATTGGTTGACAATGATTTAAAGTTGTTTTCTCCTCAAACATCATGAACACCGCACACCAGGTTAGCGGGAACGGCCACATCTGTAACAAAACACACACATCTGTAAACACCACAAACACACACAACAACAAACTACACAACACACATCTATAAGCAACACACGTGTCTATCAACACACACAGACACACACACACACAGACACAATGTACCGATCTTGGCTGGTTTCGGGAGATTCAGATTCTCCATGATTTTCACGAACTCCTCCAGTGAGCGGGTTAATCTCGGGTTAAATGTCCGCTCCTCGTCCACTGTGGACACGGTCTGTCCTGCTCACACACACACACACACACACACAAACCTCAATCTCAAAGATCAGGAAATGTGATTGATCAGTAAGTTAAAACCCACACACACACACACACACACACACACACACACACACACACACACACCTTTGTAGTCATGGCCTGGATAAATGAGGCAGTGAGGCGGTAAGGTGAAGATCCTCTGGTGGATGGACTCGTACAGTCTCCTGGAGCAGCCTGAGTCAGAGAGGAAACACAGCTGTGACTGGAGGCTCATCTCTGATCCAGATGTTTCTGGAAGTCCTTCATCATTATTCTGAACACTGAACCTAGCTTAATGCCAACACTGTTGACATACAACATTGAGCACAGACATCCGTCATGACGCCACCTACAGGTGTGTGAGTGTAAGAGAAAGTCTTAACAGACCCTCCGAGCTAGCGTTAGCGGAATAAACAGTGAGGGAGTGAAGCCGCGTGGACGATGAAGAGAGACGCGTGTCCCTCCGCCCCCTCAGTGTGCTCCGTCTGGCCCCGCCCACTACACCACTACACAGGAGACTTAAAGGTTAAACAAAGGGGTGTGGCTAACTATCAGAGCTCCTCCCATATTCAACTCAGTTGACATTCAAATTTCCCCCTGTGAAATCTGTGCAAAAATCAGACACAGAAAAGGACGTTTATGAAAGTAGAAGAGAACGAACCACGACATTACACATACACACACACACACACACATACACACACACAGAGAATAATTAAAAAAATTTTAATTTAATTTGTGGTCCCTCCCATAGTCCAAATGCGGATTAGGATAACGGGTCCTTCTCAAATTGTGTGTGTGTGTGTGTGTGTGTGTGTGTGTGTGTCCTGCAATGTATTGGCACCCTGTTCTAGGTGTACCTCGCCTCGTGCCCAATGAATCCTGGGACCGCGCGACCCTGTACACAGGATATCTCGCTATCGATAGTTCAGGACTGGAGTTTCCTACAGTCTACCTGAGTCTCCAATAACCAACTGGACTCCATATGAACTTAAACGCGTCTCCTGTTCTACTGAACTTGCAGCCTCCTGACACACAGTATGAGTGCAGATCAATCCCTGCTCTCCGTTATCACCCAGATGAGGATGGGTTCCCTGCAGGTTTCTTCCTCTTCACATCTCAGGGAGTTTTTCCCTCAGCACCGTCGCCCTCGACTCGTTCATCAGGGACCATCTGATCATTCTGACTCACACACACTCACATCTCACACACACTTCTGTCATTCTTTTGATTGTGTGAAGCTGCTTTGCGACGATGACAATTGTTAAATGCGCTATACAAATAAACCTGAATTGAATTATATATACACTGTATGAATAGTGGGGGAGTGAGAGTTTGGCACATTATGAACTCGGTAAAAAAATCTGTAAATGTAAAAAATAAACTTTGATTTAATGCCCATGACTCATACTCCTAACAATTCGACTGTTAATAATTTACATTTCATTTACACTCATGTGTAATACATTTTTATGTAAATTACTTTTATTTACAAATTGTTTCATTTGAAATAATTGACACATTATGAACTCTGTACACTTCTGCCACCATGTGGCTGTGTCGGGTATTGCACACAAGATTTAACTTTCTCTTTTAACAATACCAGCACAAGGTGCCTGCAGGGTGTATCCTCTGTGTGTGTGTGTGTGTGTGTGTGTGTGTGTGTGTGTGTGTGTGTGTGTTCGTGTCAGTGTGCACGTCCTCATAAGCATTACAGTGCAGTTTTGGTGTAAAACTGGTGTGTGTAGTACCATGTGACACTGAGTGCACACAGGGCACAGCACAACAATGAAATGCAGCATGGTGTGTGTGTGTGTGTGTGTGTGTGTGTGTGTTTGTGAGTGTGTGTGAGAGAGAGAGAGACCTTGTTGGAAGTCGGTTCTCCCGCAGCCTCGGATCAGCAGGGCATCTCCGGTGAAGGCCATCGCCTTGTCTCCGGTCACATACGTCACACAGCCATCAGTGTGTCCTGGAGTCTCTGTCACTGTTATCCACTGACACACACACACACACACACACACACACAGTATTTAGTGTGAATGAATAAATATAACAGACAAACATAAACCCTGTGATTTGAGTTCTTACGTATTTTCCAAAAGTGATCTTGTCTCCGTCTGACAGCTGGATGTCCGCACGCGCTCCACTGTGTTTGGAAATCGCGCTCTTCACCCCAACCAATCGCTTCTTCAGCAGCCCGGTTCCGGTCACATGATCCGCATGGCAGTGTGTGTTTGCTGCGGGCGGAGCCATGCAAACGAGTAATGTTTAGTGTGAGAGTTTAGTGCACTAGACCGAAGGGTGAGGGTTTGGTGCACTACAATGAAGAGTGAGGGTTTAGTGATAAAATCGATGGCCGGGGCCCCGGGGGCCTCCACTCATTTGAGACCAGGGTCTCAGTACAGTTAATTGGCCTGACGTCTCAGTGCGAGACCCTTCAGTGTAAAATCTCGGATTTTCGGTTCCCCGAGGCCTCCTGAATCCTGAATCCCACGCCCATGGCACCTTCCTCAAACCGATGAACCTCGATTCGGCGTATGACACAGAGTGTAATTACTCAGCACAGAAGCTTCAGTGCACTGAACAGACAACATGACACCAGGGACATGATCATAGCGCTCAGAGTTACTCCCGCCCTACATCACGTGACTCACATTAGGGACGGGCGATGGGTTCCGAGCGCGGGGCCGATTGCTCCGCACCCCGGGCTCTGCGATAAGCCTAATATTAGCAATATTTAAAAGATAAAGAGCGACACTTTATCTGCCGCGCATTCCTACTGGATCAGCTCTGGCTGTGTAGATCTGAGGACAAGATCAGAGTGTACCACACACACACACACACACACAGATTTCAGAGGAGACAGGCAGCACTGATGACATCATCCATAGACTGATGTCTTCCATTTCTGATTCGATCCGGGCCCGAGGACGCTGTATCGCACCCGAGACCACGTCTTCACACGCCGTTACTCCACATGCTCGTTGATTACAAGTGTTACAGATTACAGCTCTGTGTGCGTGTGTGTGTGTGTGTGTGTGTGTGTTCACCTGCCACGGTGAGTTTCAGTCCGAGCTCCTCGATCAGCTTCACATCCCGGTCCACCGTCTCCAGAACCGGGTCGATCAGCACGGCCTCCCGAGAACTTGCGTCCGCCAACAGGTAAGTGTAGGTACTGCTGGAGTGCTCGAACAACTACACACCATGAATGAAGAGGATCAGAGACGCAAATCACCGGCATTAAGGTTTAAATTATTCATCAAATTATTCACCAGAGTGTTTTATACTCAGTGTGTAGTAATAAACTCTGGTGTGTGTGTGTGT
>QNUK01001569.1:27500-42770 GCA_013621035.1 Clarias magur
AATAATTGGTAAAAAGGATAGATAAATAAATAAATAAGACATTTAAAGACATTATAGTTCCTTTTTTTAAAGAAAAAACATATATAGTTATTGTGCTTTTAAAAAAAATTATTATTATTATTATTTTATTTTATTTATTTTTTTTTCAGTTAAAATATGCGGCAAAGATGACTTCGTCATTTTCTACCGCGCACAAGGTCTCCTCACAGCACCATATGGTTTTAAACATATTTATGTCTTTCATACTTTTGTAAAAATTAAAATCAATTAAAATTCTTGATTTAACAAGTCTGGAGAAGATCTTTTTGGGGTCGCAGTCTGTGCTTTGTGCCAGCTTATTCTTTCTGCTTATATAAATTGCCATCTTGGCCTGACCAATGGTAAAATTAATAAGCTGGCATTTGAACCTGTTTCTCCGGACGTATTTAAAACCAAGAATAAAAAACTGATGAGTAAAATCTACATTCAGTGGTAAAAAAATGTGCTTTAAAAGGTTAAACAAAGGTGACAACCTGGAGCAATGTATAAAAGCATGGAAAACAGTTTCTCTCTGTGAACAGAAGGGGCATTCCTGTGTGACGTCAGGATTTAAAATGGAGATAAAAGAGTTCACAGAGACAATTCCATGTAAAATCCTCCAATTGAGGTCAGCAGACTTTTTGGTTAATGGTGGTTTGTACAGTGCCCTCCACTCTGGTTTAAAATCATTATTAAAACCCAGTTCAGTGCGCCATGGGGTGTCTACCCTCCCGTTCAGTTTTTTCTTGTTTAAGACCTTTACACATGCTTTGTATAAAACCTTACCAGACACTGTCTCAAAGTTTATGTCCTCCTCACCCTTGAGCTCCAGGAGGGGGCCGCCATGACCCTCTAGGTCCGGAGTTATCGTCAGCTGTGGAAAAGGTTCTTCTTCTGTAGGACTGGTCTCATTACTTGCGTGTTCCATCAGCTGAACGCGTTCCTCCGACGTTAGGGCGGGTCTCCAGCGGTGTAGGAGCTGGTTGGCGACCCGTTGAGACCGAAGTCCCATCTGTGCTGCCAGGTTCTCTGCTCGAGACAGGTCTGGTCCGGTGATGTTCACCAGCTGCCGGAGTGTCACGATCCCTGCTTTTATCAGGGTCTTGGATAGTGCTGGGGTGGTTGGACTAGAGATGTCCAGCTGCCCTCCACAGACTAGGGGCTCCTCCAGCAGCCAGTGTAACGTTCTGCTTCTTTTGTTTTGTTTTTTAAAAAAGGTCCAGATTTTAAAAAGTCTTTGATAAAATACGGGTAATCCAGTAGTGTCCAGTGCTGTGGGGTCCATTAAAAACAGAGTTCTGTCCAGCCCAAGACCTCCCACCGTGCGTAGGAGTGTGTAGGCTGCCGCTCTCCATCCTTCATCACTCGCTCCGGTGAGAAGTCTCTGGATGAACTGCAGACGGAAGGCTGCAGTTCTGCTGGCTAGCTGCACCAGGCCCTGTCCTCCTTCCTCTTTGGGCAGGTGAAGTAGACTTTGTGGTAGCCAGTGCAGTTTGTCCCAGAAGAAGTCTACCAGTAGGGCCTGTATGCTTGCTAGCAGGTTTGGTGGTGGGTCCATGCATGCCAGTTTGTGCCACAGGGACGATGCTGCTAGGTTGTTGATGACCAGCACTCGTCTTCTGTAGGACATTTTTGGGACCAGCCACTTCCATCTGCTTAGTCTGCCTTTTATGTTTTCAACAAGTCCATCCCAGTTTTTGTTTAAAAACTCAGCGCTGCCCAGGTAGACACCCAAGTATTTAAAACCAGTCTTTTTCCACATTAAACCCCCTGGTAGTGTGGGCTGGTCGTCTCCCCATTCTCCTACTAAAATGGCTTCACTTTTAGTCCAGTTGATTTTAGCAGATGATAAAACCTTAAAATCTTCTAAAACACCAGTTAAAAGATTCACATCTGCCTGTGTGTTGACCATTACAGCTAGATCATCGGCATAAGCTGAAAGACAGGTTAAAATATTAAAATGAGGTATATTAAAACCAGAAAGCTGTTCTCTTAGTTTGCATAAAAGAGGTTCGATCGCTAAAGAATATAGCATTCCTGACAGAGAGCAGCCTTGTCTAATACCTCTGTGTACTTTAAAAGGGACACATAAACCACCATTAACCTTCCGTACACTCTCAATGTCACTGTACAGTGTCTTTATCATTGTGGTGAATCCTGGGTTGAACCCGAAGCTTTCCAGCACCTTCCACAAGTATTTGTGTTCAACCCGGTCGAAAGCTTTTTCCTGGTCCAACAAAATGAGACCGGTCTTTAAGCCTAGCAGTCTAGAGACATCCAAAATATCACGTATTAAATGTATGTTATCAAAGATGGACCTACCAGGCACGCAGTACGTCTGGTCGTGATGAATGACCTGCTCCAGTACCTTTGTCAGCCTTGAGGCTAATGCTTTTGAGAGTAGTTTGTAGTCAGTGCACAGCAGTGATACCGGGCGCCAGTTCCCCAGGTGCGTCAGGTCTCCCTTTTTTGGCAGTAAGGTCAGGACAGCCCCCCTGCAGCTCACCGGGAGCTTTCCTTCTTTCACGCTGTCCTGCAACACCTCTAGTACATCCTGTCCTATTACGGACCAAAACGCCTTGTAGAACTCTACAGGGAGACCGTCTATACCCGGCGCCCGCTTGGAGGGCCTTCTGAATCTCTGCCAGTGTCAGTTCTGCCGCCACGTCAGTGGCAGCTTCTTCTGACAGCTTGGGCAGGTTTTTCAAGAAGGTTTCCTCCATTGCATGTGCTTCTGACCATTCACTACTGTACAGCTTTGAGTAGAAGCCGTGTGTCTGCTTGCGAATCTCAGTGGGCTCTGATACGAGATCCCCTAACTCTGATCGCACAGCATGTATGATTCTTTTCTGTCCATTTTTTTGTTCCAGACCAAAAAAGAACTTAGAAGGAGCATCCATTTCAGTAGCGTGTTTAAACCGTGAGCGGACCAGCGCCCCCTGTGCTGCAGTGCCCAGTAGGTCGTTCATTAGGGCTTTTTTGTTTTTCAGGGATTCAATGTTTCCTCTGTTTTCTGTGGTCTCTAAACACTGGAGTTCTGCTATTTCGGTCTCTAGCGCTCTCATTGATCTAACAATGTCTTTTGTTACATAGAGTGTGTACTGTTGACAAAAAACTTTTATTTGTGCTTTAGCTAGATCCCACCATTGCTGTAGAGAGCTAAAATCTGCTTTTTGTGATTTAAGATTGGTCCATAAAAAAGTAAAAGACTCAATAAAATGGGCATCTTCTAAAAGTAGGGTGTTAAAATGCCAGTAGGTGCTCTTAGGCTTAAGGTTTTTCCTACTGACAGCGCACTGCACCATACTATGATCAGAGATGCCTACTGGGACGATAAAACATTTAGTAAAATAAGACAGTTGATGTTTAAAACCATAAAATCGATCAAGTCTTGCCAGTGAGAGTGTGTTCTCTATGGAGTGGGCCCAGGTGTACTGTCTTTGTTCCTTGTGTAAGTCTCTCCATATGTCACTTAAGTCCTGGGCCTCCATCATCTTCCACATGCGTTTACGGGAGGCCATGTGAGGTTCTCTATGGTTTCTGTCCAGGTTGTCGGTTGTGCAGTTAAAATCCCCACCCAGAATTAAAATATCAGCAGAGTTACAGTCGTTAATTACGCTGTTTAGATTGTCTAAAAACATCATCCTCTCTACTGCCTTGGTGGGAGTGTACACTCAAATAAAAACAAAAACTTCATTTTCATAAAACGTTCTCACTTTTAAAAGCCTCCCATTTAAAAATTCTTCTACTGTATAAGAGTTTGGTATAAAATTGCGAGCAAAGAGCAGTGCGACTCCACCACTCAGTGGTGTATTGTGGCTCAGAATCGCGAGCCCATCCCACTCCTTCGACCAGTCTGCTGCGTTCTTGGAGTCGCTGTGTGTCTCTTGAAGTAGAGCCACATCAACATGTTTCTGTTTTAAAAGTTCGTATAGTTTGGCTCTTTTTTCACATGTTCTTGCCCCATTAATATTTAAACTCACAATATTTACTTCACTCATTAAAAAGTGTGTAGATAAAAAGACAGTCTTATATAAAAGAAAACATACCAGTGTCCAGCAAGGAGTAAAAATCCTTCTAGAATTCCTCTTCAGCAAGCTCCTTGTTTATTTTGGTAATCCATTTCTTTAGTTTTAGTCTTTGATGTTAATTTAATTTTTTTCTGCTTAATCTGATTAAGACAGTTCAGTATAGAACAATATGTGAAGTAAGACTTTCTGTTCTGATCAACTAGTCTTTTAGATGGCCTTTCTGTTTCATCAAGTGCAACAGTTAAAGACCTCGTGTGATTATAGATTCCAGCCTTTCGTTTGAAGCACATGTAGATAATATCACCAGGATAGCTTTCTTTCACCTTAGAAATATTGCCAAGATAAGAAACATATTGTCACTAAATGATGCAGAAAAACTAGTTCATGCTTTTATCACCTCTAGGTTGGACTATTGTAACGCCTTACTGTCTGGTTGTTCAACCAGGTGTATAAACAAGCTTCAGTTAGTACAGAATGCAGCAGAGGAGAGTCTCATAGAACAGAAATACGATCCATAACCCTATCTTATCTTATCACTGCATGGCTCACTGTCAAATATTCGCATCGATTTCAAGATATCTTTTAGACATTATAATAGCACTCATGGTCTCGCTGCCGCTATATTGAGTGAACTGTTTAGATGGTCTTACATCGCGCCACGCCTACTTCCATCAAAGGATGCAGGTTGCCTGTCAGTACCACGTATTATTAAAACTACAGCAGGGGGCGGAGCTTTTTCTTACAAAGCCCCAAAGTTATGGAATAGTCTTCCTGTTAATGTTCGGGACTCAGACACAGTCTCAATGTTTAAGTCTAGACTAAAAACCTATTTATTTAGCGCAGCATGTTTGTAAATAGATGAGCCTTAGGTAAAGGAGCAGATCTGGGGGACTCATGGACGTAGAGTATTCTGGTGAACTGCTATGTTTAGATGCTGTCCTCCCCACTCTCATTGTTCACTCAGGTTTGTTGACGGTGAGGTGATTGGTTGCTTTACATCTCAGGGAGCCCTCATGTTTGTGTTTCCTTCTGGCTCTCCCTTTTAGTTATGCTGTTATAGTTAGTCCTGCCGGAGTCCCTGCTTGCACTTTGAACTAATATACATTCACCTTATACATGTTGACTGTGACCAGACCTAACTGCCATCTCTCCTTATTTTCTGTTCTCTCCTTTTCTGCTCTCTCTCTCTCTCTCCCTCTCTCCTTTCTCTCTCTCTGTCTCTCTGTCGAGCTATACATGTTCGCTCCTGAGTTGCCAGTGATCCAGACCCCTCTGCCCTCTGGAGCCGTCTAACCCGTCCTGGAGTCCTGCTTCTGGTTGGAGATCCCGTCGCATGGATGCCCCGTGTGGTCTGCCTGGATGCGCTTGGTGGCTGGGGATGGTTTCCATGAAGACTGTCCTATCATCGATTGATGCTTTGGGGACCTGTGACTTCAGTTGTTCGATAGCTCAGGACTGGAATCTCCTACAGTCTACCTGAGCCTCCGGGAACAAACTGGACTCCTTTTAATTTAAATTTTAACACATCTCCTGTTACACTGAACTTCCAGTACACATTATTATGCTGATCATTCTCTGCTATCCGTTATCACCCAGATGAGGATGGGTTCCATGTTGAGTCTGGTTCCTCTCAAGGTTTCTTCCTATTGCCATCTCAGGGAGTTTTTCCTTGCCACTGTCGCTCTGCTTGCTCAGGGCACTTATAAATTTGATTCATAACATTGCATAAAATTTATTCTTTTTAATGTGTAAAAGCATGCTTTGACGACATGTCAATATGTAAAAAGCGTATATAAATAAAATTTGAATTGAATTGAAATTGAATAGTCGAAATATTATAGTTAGCGAAACTTTTGTTTCTTGTATATTTACAGTCATGGAGAACTGCTTTGCTGAGAAGTTGGTTTCTATTTTGACCCCTTTGTCTTTTCTAAAAAACATGTATGGGATTCTGTGTGATAACTGACATTCTTTCTCACTATGCGGGAGGACACACAGAGTTGAGTGTACCCATACTGTCTGACTCCGTTCCGGGTCTTTTTTTGGGAGTTTTTTTCCTCCTCCTTTCCGGTCTTTTTTCCTTTTTGGTGCCTTGAAGGAGGCCTCCTCTTCCATCTCTATGTCCGCCTCGTCCCCTTGTGACAGTGCGGCTGATGCTTCCATTTGACGGCTCCTCGCCCTTGTACCCATCGCTGAGAGCACAGGTAGCTCCAGCGCTGCAGCCGAACCCTCTGTGATCTTATCAGCAGTGTTCGGCCTCTCCGGCGCCGGCTGGGTCACGTTGGGCTCCCCTCGGTCCGGTTTGGCCGAGCTCGTTGTTTCTGGTGTTGCCTCAGTTGACTCTTGGACTGCAGGCTGGGGTTCGGTCCCCTCTGGCTCTGGGTCAGCAGCATTGCCGGGTCCCTCAGCAGACGGCCGAGCTGTAGTCGCAGGGGGAGCGGCCTCGCCCGGCACGGTCGCGTCGTGACCCGCTCGCTCAGAAGCACCAGGATCGCTCTGTCTTTCGGGACAAGCACGGACCAGATGTCCCATTGCACCACATTTAAAACATTTTATATCAGTGTCTGAGGAGGCGAAGATACTGTAATCAAAGTTTTCAACCCTGAATTTAAAAACAGCATTTAGCTCTTCTACGCCCTCTTTAAAGATCATAAAAACAACTCTCCTAAAAGACACCAGGTGTTTAATCAGTGGGGATTTACAGCCCAGGGGGATTTTCTTTATAGGGGAGACCAGTCTTCCATATCTGGACAGTTCTGTAGCGATGACACTATCAGGTATGAAGGGAGGGACGTTGGACAGAACTATTTTCTTGGCTGGGGAGCTCAGGGGAGAAACCCGGATGTGCTCGTTATTTACACTGATACCATTCTGTACAAGTTTAGCCGCTTTATCAATACTATTTACAAACGTGACAACAGCGCTGTTCATGCGGGAAGCAGAGACGATGTTCTCATGTCCCACCACATCACCAACCGCTAACACACACTCTTCTAAACTCGCCGCGCGCGCACCACGCGCACACCACGTGACACCGCGCCGGCGAGTTAAACTTTCAAAACGCTGTGTGTTCTGAGCTGCCATGCTCCAGCAACACACGCGCACACACACACACACACACACTCAGTCGCGCGCACACACACGCACACACACACGCACACACACGCACACACAGGCACTCACACGAAAAAGATAGATTTAGCCAAAAAGATGTTATAAATGGCGAAAAAAGGCAAAAAAGAAAATTGGCAAAACGCCAATCGCTCTCACGCGCTCTACACGCCACACTCGCTTCCCTGCCGCACCGCGCATGCGCAGAGAGACAGAGAGAGAGAGAGAGAGAGAGGAGAGAGAGAGAGCAGAGAGAGAGAGAGGAGAGAGGTTTTTTTTTTTTTTTTGAGGTTTTAAACTCCCTTTATTGTAACAAATTTATGTATTTTATATACAAAAATATACATAGTGTGTACATACACATATATATATACACACACACACACACACACACACACACATGTACATACACATGCATACACACACAATATATTGACATATATACTCTTTTTAGAGAGAAAGAGAGATTTTTTTTTTTTTTTTTAAACTCACTACATATACACATGCACACATACATACACACATACTATATATACACACTAGCACACACTTACACACAAACACGCTCACTTACATACACTGGGATACACACTCATACATATACACACACACAGACACACTCATACATGCACCCATACACAATATTTAGATATAATTTTTTTAAGTCTTTTTTTTGTTTGTTTTGTTTCAGTCATTCAGTCTTCTTTGTATTCTTTGGTTTTGTTCAGTTTCCGCCCATTTTCTCTTCCTCCTGAGTGTCAGTGGGTTTTTGATCTTTTTTCTTTTCTGCTGCTTTTGCTTTTTTTAGTAGCGTTTTTACTAAATGTCTCTTTTTTTATGTCCGATATGTGTATCTGATATACTGGAGGGTTCTGTGTTGGATGACTCCTCTCTCTTCCTCCTGGTTTTTTCTGTACTGCTTTTTTTTTTGGTGTCGGTGGTGGTACGCTGGCTTGTGGCTGCTGTACCACTTCTGGGCAGATTTTAGGGGCGGGGTCGGCGTTGGGGGCGGGGTCACTGTCTGTGGTGGGTACTGTACTCCTACTGTATACAGTAGTGTCGGTGTTGTCATCTGCTCCCGGCGCGGTGTGTGTCTCTGTGGTGGTGCCGTGTTCAGGGCTGACCTGTTCGAGTCGCGGCTGCGGTGTGTCGATGCGGTCCTCTGTGGGCTCCGCCTCCCCACTGTGGGCTCCGCCTCCCCGCTCTTCTCCGGCTGGCTGTCCTCGCGCCGCTGCTGCTGCTGCTGCTGCATCTCGGCCATATCGCCGCGCGAGCTCCCCGGCTGGCTGTCCTCGCGCCGCTGCATCTCGGCCATATCGCCGCGCGAGCTCCCCGGCTGGCTGTCCTCGCGCCGCTGCCGCTGTTTCCCCGTCATATCACCGCGCGAGCTCCCCGGCTGCACGGCCCCGTGCGGACAGCTCAGCCTCTTGTGTCCCACGTCCCCACACTCAAAGCACCTGAGCGGTTCCGTGGGGGCGAAGACGGTGTAGCCGCTGTCCCCCTCTTTACATTTAAAATTAACATTTAAAGTCTGATCTTCATTGTTTAAAATCATGAGCACTTGTCTGCGGAAAGACAGGATGTGCCGCATGTTGGAGCTCTCACACCCGAGCGGGATCGCTCTCATGGGGCCGACGAACTTCCCGAAACGGGCCAGCTCCTTCAATATCGCCTCGTCCTTTATGAACGGAGGCACGTTAGATATTACCACCCGCGTGGCGGGGGCAGACAGAGGGGGGACTTTAACCGCGCGCGGCTCCTCTCACACAGATCCCGCTCCGCGTCAGCGCGCTCGCGAGGTCGACCCTGCTCACCAACACCACCACGGCCTTGTTCATCCGGGAGGCAGAGTAGATGTTCTCACACCCGATCCTCTCCCCCACCGCAAACAGTACGTCCTCGACCGGTACCCCTTCCTCGGGGACACACCTGACGCCCTGCCGGAGAGACAAAGTCTCTACACCGGCCTCAGAGGCCATGGTGCCCCGCTCGCTCGCTCTCTCTCTCACTGTAAACTTTATATTTTTAAGGTGAAAACCATTCACTGACTACATAAATATAGCTAAATAGATAGATAGATAAAAAAATAAACAGTCTTCCGAAAAATTTGGCAGGACGCCAAACAGTCTTTCACGCGCTCCCTCACACCCAGCGCATGCGCAGAGAGAGAGAGAGAGACAGACAGAGAGAGAGACAGAGAGGGAGAGAGAGAGAGAGAGAGAGAGAGAGAGAGAGAGAGAGAGAGAGAGAGAGAGACAGACAGACAGAGAGAGAGAGAGAGAGAGACAGAGAGAGACAGAGAGAGAGAGAGAGAGAGACAGAGACAGAGAGAGAGACTTTTGACTTTTAGGTGTCTTTAATTTAGAAAACTTCATAACATTTCCATCTTATTTGAACATGTGAAAGAATTAAGTGAACTTAGATTTTTTAGATATTTAGATAAATAAGCAGCATATATACATATATATATACACATATACATACACACACACATACACATACATACATATATATATATACATACACATACATACATACACATATACATATACACACATACACACACACACACACACATACATACACACACAAATATAGATGCACATACATAAATACATATATACACCTACATACACATATACACATGCATACACACATACACCCACATACACACATGCACATCCATATAATAAAAGTTTTACATTTTCACATGAGTACGCTGAGTTAAATAAGATGAAAAAGGATATATAGGATAAAACCATCAATAAATAAATAAATAGGCACAAGATAGAAACTATGATGGTTTGATTTCGTTATGGTACATAACATAAAAACACCCATAAGACCGGAAATGATTAATAAATAAATAAAATAGGTCAATAAATAAGTAACTAAAAGGGGTAAAATAAGATGCCTTTGTAGCTCCATATACTGTGCATGTTCTCATAAAACTTCTGCTAAAAGGTTAAAATTAACAGATCGTTCTCTACACAGCATAAAATGTCCCCCTGTCCCCAAACTTTACAGAAATCCTGCAGCCTATCCGTCATTGTTGCATATGTGAATTCGATTTTTAGTCTGGTTTTTACAAGAGTTTTAAACATGAGCTCTGGGTTCAGAGTGCCATCATTTTTAATTTTGTTTTTTCTTGTAAGCCATGTGGCCAGTTTTGCTTTGCCAATTAAAAAGTTAGTAATACAAATCCTTTCCTTGTCTGCAGCCGAGTATTTCGGGCCAAGAATGTACAGGCTTTCTGTTAGGATTTGATCGAAACTTGCTGTCCATCCTCTCAACGTGTTAAACATCGGCCTTAACCTTTCACACTTTAAAAAGAGGTGGTCTAAAGTTTCCTCCCTCCCACAGAAGGGGCATGTTGTGGCTACGGTGGAGTCGATATGTGCTACGTGTCTGTTTGTGGCCACGGCCCCGTGCACGATCCTCCACTGCAGATCAGCTGTGCGCTTCTCTACAGGGGGTTTGTACAGGGACCTCCAGCTACCTCGTGGGGAAGAGCCCGGTGCCAGCAGATCCGACCACCTCGACTCCTTCACCCCGGCCAGAGAGTTCTGATGGGACACCTTCACACTGACTGTGTACAGGGCACTCTTGGTGGCGTTTTTAAAGTCCGTCAGTTGAGGTATCTTGTAGGACAGTATTCCTCCGTCGGTTTCTGGTTGCTCTGCTGCTGCACGGATGGAGAGAGGGGGAAAAGGTTGCCAGTCCCCTCCAGAGTCCCGTTCTAATGCCTCCTTAAACTCTGGAGGCAGCGCTAGAATCACCTCTCTCAATATTCCCTGCAGCAGTCGATGAGACTGGATTTTTGTCTCCTCCCTAAGTGTGGTTGGAGTTTTCCATGCTTTACCAGTCCTCAAGTCCCCAAGCTTTGTAATTCCAGCTTTTTGAAGACGCTGTTGTAGGTTCCTTGATGTCAGGATTTTTGCTGGTATCAGTGGGTTACTGAACAGGGGCTCTTGGTTTACGCCGAGGCATGGTTGTTCTCCCGTTCTGCTGCTTCTCAGAAGTGAAGACCACACCTTTAAAACTGTCTGGTAAAACTTTGTTGTTTTTGATGTATTGATTTCATTTAAGTCCATTATGAATAAATGTCTGTCGTATTTTAAATCTTCGATTTTGTGAAGTAGAAGACATGCTATGTGAGTCCATGTTGCCTCATTTTCGTAAAGCAGCCTTTGTGCGGTCTGAAGACGGAAGGTTTTTATTCGGCTTGGTAGGTCGATCAGGCCCTGGCCTCCCTCCTGTATTGGCAGGTAGAGAACTGGTGCCGTGTCCAGTGCTGCCCATTCCAGAAGAAGTCCACTATCCTTCTCTGAATCTCTCTGACTGTTGTTTCTGGTGGTTCAAGGGCTGTGAACTTATGCCACAGCATCGAGGCAACCAAATTGTTGGTGACCAGTACTCTCCCCCTGTAGGACAGTTGGGGCAGGACCCAGGTCCATTTTGACAACTTTGCACTTACCTTCTCCACCAAGCCCTGCCAGTTTTTCTGCAAGTATTCCTCGTCCCCTAGGTAGACTCCCAGGTATTTAATACCTGTTCTTCCCCATTGCATTTTTTCTGGAAGTTTGGGAACTTGCTTTCCTTCCCACTGACCTGCAATATAGCTTTCACATTTGCCCCAGTTAACACGTGCAGAGGATGCAGCCTGGTACATTCTTAGACTACTGGAGAGGGCATAAATGTCCTCCTGTTTAGTGATAAAAACCAGTATATCATCTGCGTAAGCTGATGCCACTACTTTGTTTGGAATGCCACACTCTGATAACCCCCTCATGTTTCTCCTTAGCTGATATAAAAATGGTTCAATCGCCAGGCTGTATAGTTGCCCTGACAGTGGGCACCCTTGTCTGATCCCTCGTTGTATTTTAAAGGGACAACTATGTCCTCCTCCAACTTTAAGCATGACACAAGCATCTGTGTATAAAAGTTTGATCCATGCTATAAACTTTGTTCCCATCCCAAAAGCATTTAATGTATTAAAAAGATAGGTGTGGTCCACTCTATCAAAGGCTTTTTCTTGGTCTATAGATAAAAACCCCATGTCATAAGAATTCATTTTACACAAGTCTATCAGATCACGTACAGTAAAAATATTGTCCATTATTGTGCGTCCAGGTATGCAATACGTTTGACTTGTGTGTATTATTTCGCTTATGTATTCTTTTAGTCTGTTTGATAAAACCTTCGATAATATTTTATAGTCTGTACATAAAAGAGCAACAGGTCTCCAGTTCTTTAAAACGCCCAAGTCCCCCTTTTTTGGGAGCAAAAATAAAACCGCCCGTGTGCAGCTTGTAGGTAGTCTTCCATTGTTTATAGACCAGTTAAAAACCTCGTGCAAATCTGCTCCCAACGTTTCCCAAAACTGTTTATAAAATTCTGCTGGGATTCCATCAATGCCCGGTGCTCGTCCGGTGGATAGCTGCTGTACTGCAGTAGTTAGTTCCTGAAGTTCAATGTCCGTGTCTAAGGCCTCCTTTTGCTCCTCTGTTAGCTTTGGTAGTTCCTTTGTTATTTCCTCTCTGTGTTTTGGATCAGTAGGCTCCTCGTGGTATAAGTCTTTGTAATAGTCCACTGCGATGGCTCTCATTTCTTCACGAGATGTAGTTGTGCTTCCATCAGGACGTTCTAAGTCCAGCATTTGGTTTTGTCGTCTGGTTTTCCGTTCCAGGTTAAAAAAGTAGGTGGTTGGGGCATCAATGTCTTTGATATTGGAGATCTGTGATTTTATAAGGGCTCCTTTGGCCTGCTCGTGTAGATAAGAGCTTAGTGTCTTCTTTTTTGTTTCTAAGGAGTTCCTTTTTTCCTTTTCCTTTTTCTCCAGTACTGCATTCTCTAGGGCTCGTATCTCCCTTTCTAATTCTTCAACTGCACCTTTTTTTATTGCGTTTGTGTGTGCTGTATATTGCTGGCAAAAAGTTTTAATTTGTGCTTTCCCCACCTCCCACCATGTGCCTAAGGATGCGAAGTCCCCTTTTCTTCTTCTCCATTCTTCCCAAAAGATTAAAAATTTAAAACAGAAATGTTGATCTTGAAGAAGTTTTAGGTTAAAACGCCAGTAAAATCGAGGTTTTGCTTTGTCAGACAATATAAAATCTATTGTGACCATGTGATGATCTGAAATCCCGCTGGGGTGAATGGAGCTCTTCAAGATTTTGTTTCTGTCCATTTCTGTGATGTAAAATCTGTCCAGTCTTGCAGCACTTATTCTTGTGTCGGTGGTTTTAATCCATGTGTATTGTTTTATTCCCTGGTTCTTTTCTCTCCAGGGATCTATGAGTCCACATGTTTTGATTATGTCACTTAGAACCTCAGCAGATTGAAAGTGTGGTTCTTCTGTGTTCCTATCTGCTGTAAAGTCTAAGGTACAGTTCCAGTCTCCGCCCATGACTACAGTGTGGTTACTACCATGTTGTGTGATTACGTCTCTTATTTTATAAAATGTGTTCACCCTCTCACTTCCTTTATTTGAGGCATAAATGTTCATAAATGAGAAATTAAGCCCTTCGATTTCAGCTTGTACTAGTAGAACACGGCCCTGTTCTACCTCAATGCTTTCAGTAACGTTTGCTTTTACTCTTTTTGAAATTAAGATTGCTACCCCGGCACTGAAATTTGTCCCGTGACTAAAGTAGATTGGGTCTTCCCACTTCATCCCCCATTCTATAATGTTTTCTTTGTCACTATGTGTTTCTTGTAGAAAAGCAACGTCTATATTTTTCTGTTTAATGAGTTCTATGACTACAGCCTGTCTTTTTCTATCCCTGCCCCCATTAATGTTTAATGTACCTACTCTTAGCTTTTCCATGTAAAAGAGAGGTAAGAGGGGAAAAAAGCATGTGAAGACAGCTGTAGACAGAAAGGAAACACCCCTGTGATGTGACTTATTCATTTTTCAAGTTTTTTTCTAAGAGTCTTTCTTTTTTCTCTTTTCGTAGCTTCGTCGCCATTTTAGCCAGGCGAAACCTCTTTTTTTTGCTCAATTGTGCTAAAGTGGTAGTTTTTTGCACTTTTTCTATTGAGACCAGAAATTTGTCTGTATCTGAGAAGTAGTCAGATACTTCTATAGAGTCTCGATATGTTGTATCGAGAAAGTTATTGATTTCTTCTAGTGTGTACATTTCAGTGGTTATGCTGTTCTTCTTTCTCTTCTTTGCAGTAGCATTGTTCTCTGCCTTTTCTTCTCCAGACTCATCGTCTTCATCATCCTCATCGTCCATGTCTGTATCTGTTAGCTCCAAATCAGGTTCACCATCCATGCTAGCTTCTTCTGTGGCACTTCTGGGCTTCTCTTGAAACGTTTTTTCATTGTTTTTCTTACTGTCAGGCTTTTCCAGAGTTCTATCTGCATTTTCTTTAGTTGTGTTTATTTCAGTTTTTTTGACATTGCTATTATTTCTTTTTTTCCTTTTATTATCCGTATTACTTACTGCTGGACCCGTTTGTTCTATTTCCACACCATTGTTTTCTGTTGTTACATTCTTACTCTCCACCAGTGCGGCTCCACCTTCATTCCTCTCCATCACATCACTGCTCTGAGTTTCCATCTCAACACCATCCTCATCTACACTGTGCTCCATCCTTGGAGTCTGACTGACCCCCCCTGCCTGCTCCTCCACACCATTAATCCCAGCACTACCCTCAGTAACACACACATGTTCACCCTGACTGACCCCCCCTGCCTGCCCCACCTCACCACTGATCCCAGCACTGCTCTGTGTTACACACACATGTTCACCCTGACTGACCCCCCCTGTCTGCTCCACCACCCACTGATCCCAGCACTGCTCTGTGTTACACACTCTGCAGCAGCAGCAGCTCGAGCATTGGCCACGCCCCCTGCACGAGCCCCGGACTGTGCTGCCCTCTCCTCCCGCACACACACACCGCTCGGTCCTGCCTCTGCACTGTCCTGTGTCCTGTGTCCTGTGTGGACAGAGCACCCTTTTGTGTCCTATGTCTCCACACTCCAAACACCTCATGTTCCCGGTGCTCGCGTACAACATGTAAGATTTCCCCTCGTGCGCGACTCTGAAGGAAATCTCTAGACTGGGTTCCTTCAGGAACATCAGCACGCGCCGCCTGAACGACA
>QNUK01000157.1:0-232500 GCA_013621035.1 Clarias magur
TGTTGAATATGCAAATCAGTTGCTAGGAATGAATATTTCAAATTTATGATTATGATTCAACAAACACAATTATTACTGACTCTTGTTATGGTTTCTCTGAAAAAAAGCTTAACTTGCATTCATTTGACCATTTTCATCACATATATTAATATTAAAACAATGTCTGCGGAGTTTCTGTTTTATGGTGAAGTTTATTAATACCCTGTTTTACCTTGCAGTACAGCCACCAGTCCAGTGCTAACTCCAGACACAATATCACCTAGTATCCATTCTTTGACATTGTAGATTTTCATCCACGCAATGACAGGCAGCAAAGACAAGGCTGCGTTCTTTGCACGATTTGAATCACAACTGCACACACGCACACGCACACGCACACACACACACACACACACACACACACACACACACACACACATATGTCACATACTATTTACAGTTTTACATGAATATCATGTAAAGACCAGTATTCATCTATTTTCAGAAGCACATTGATGGTTATCTGAATGTCTCAGATACAATATAAAACATTTCAAACTTACGTGAAGTATTGTTTAACATGATCCAGCATGGTCTTGTGTTGCCGGCAGATTTTCTCATGCTCATCTGTAAAGGCATCCTCTGTGTAAAGTGGTCTGGACACCACATACTGTGCCATGGTGTGGCTTTCAAAGCTGTTGGAACTTGAATCTTAGTGGAACTCTGTATCAGGAGATGATATTTATTAGGGACCAACACCACAACAGCTGTAGACCACAAAGGTGTAGAAGAATCTCTGTACTGTTACTGAAGGATGTTATCTGTTCCGGCCATATCAGTATGTTTAATAATGCTTTACTCAGCACAAGTAACCAAAAAAAAGGAGGAATGAAAAAAAGAAAGAAAGGAAACAAAAGAAAAAAAATGAGTCATGAATCTTATATCGTTCCTCGTGATTTTGTAATAACCTATCTACTATGGTTTTCCAAGCTACATGTGTTGTCTAGCTTTTCTCTTTAACCTCCTTTATGCTTCTGAAATACAAAGACAAATTACAAAATGTATTTAGTTTGTTTCCTGACCATTCACAGGTAGGACAGATAGGGACTGTCCTCACGTCACCTTTTAGAGGAAGAAGATATTCAAAGGCATTTTCGATACCGGATAATAAAGTCTTGTTGATTTTCTCTTTATTCTCAGAGCGCCTTAATAAACAGTCAGTACATCAAAGGTGCTGTCTTGTCACTACTATGTGAATTATTTATGTCTGTTCTCCATTACGTGTATATTATGTCTGTTATCTCACTACAAGTGGTAAATCTTTTGCAAGAAGTGTGTTTCTTTGACCACACCAGCCTCAGAACAGACACAGCAACCAAGTGTACAGTGCAAACTATCCAGTACAAAACGATACAAACCATTTTAGAACTGATGGGTTTCACTGCCAAAAAGTATACATCCATTCAGGCAGTTTTGAACAAAATGAGTTTTTGCGAAAAGTGTTACAAACGAATAGAGAATGTTTTGTTCGTGCTTTCTGAGTCATACGGGTGTTAAAAAATAACAATTGTTCAAATACCAGGGCAAAATACAGTAGTTTCAGTCATATCAGTGCAATTTTTGTGTTATTTTGTCAAAACTGATAATTCAGGCTACAGATGTTTTTTGTTCCAGTGCACATTTGCATTTTTTAATCAATAATATGTTGATTGAGGTTTAATTTAAAAAAACACTGATCAGCCATAACTTTACAATGCAAAACATTATGCCCAGTATTGTGTAGGTTCTCCCTGTCCCATCTGGGCACCTCTGGCCCCTTGGATCATGACTGGAAAAAGATCTCTTGTGGTCTTCTGTGGTATCTGGCACCACAGCAAATCATTTGGATGCTATGAGTAGCAGCATGGGTCCTAAATTAGATTCAAATCTGAGGAGTTTGAAGACTGGTCTTTTCCTGCTAGATGCCATGCATGGTGTGTGCGGTGCAATGATAAATTGGTGCTGCATTGGCTTTTCTTGTGGGAACCGATCGGATGAGAAGATTTTTGCTTCCAGTAAGCACGGGTGAGTATTGGCTACATGATCCTGGCACCAGTTTACTGGTATATAATTGATAATCAATATTAATATGTTAATGTTATGTTGTGTTTTTGTTATGGGTGATCAGCGTATAGCAAAGTCATTTTTTATGTTGCCAATCATACTGGCAGCAAATTGGAACAAGGAAAAACATTTTTCTTTATTGCGGAACAAAAAAGCAATGAATTGATTGCCATGCATCACACTGTAAAATGCGTCACTCTTTGAAATGCATATTAAGAAAAACAGTCATACATTATGGCCTTTTGCCAAAAACACATTCAAAGCTTTTAAAAGAAGCACATTGTCAAAAAAAAAAAAAAAAAAAAAAAAAAAAGGACACAATTTACAAAAATAAATACTTTTGTTCCAGACAACTTTGTGTGCCAGAGAAAAATAAATTGAGTGAATGTCCAAAAAATAGCAATATTATTATTTATTTATTTGCAATGAAACCCATCAATAACTGTTTATATCCATCTTTGAAGTCACTTACTTGCAAAATTAGACAAATAAAAGGACAACTCAGATGGTGAAATAGGAACGTCATACTATTATGAAGCTATGCACTTTGACAACATATAAACCTTTATTTATAGATCCCTTAATAAAATCTGTCAAGAAGTATTCAAAAGAGCACAGCAATCAGAAAGAGTCACAGGTAGAAGCTAAAAAAATCAGGTCAGCGTTAAAACCAGTAAAGAAACCCTTTCTAAGATCATACCTGAAATCCTTTGATTTAGGTATCCGTCTCTGATATCCAGTACGTATTCCTCTTTATTACACCTTCATCTTGCCAGAAGGATTTGACTTTATCTGAGATCCTTCTTATTAGTCCTATCCATAAATCTCTTCCTGTCTGTAATTATTAACAACTGGTCTTTCTTTATTTTGATATCTCCTTGACCATTGCTCTTCCAGATAAAGGCACTGATAGTAGTCTGTAGGCTGGGTGTCTTTTATGGGACACCGCTAACACTTTATTCACTCACTGGATCAAGGCATCTCTGGCTGGTATAGAGCAGGTATTGCAAAAAAAATGATGTCATAAGTGGTTAATGAAGGTATATTCCTATAATATTGTTGTACATAAATTTTGCCTGCTTGGCCTGTTTTTTTTTTTTTCCCTGCATTGTGTTAGTTTAAAACCTTTGAACCATATATTTTGTTCAAAACTGCCTGAATTAATTGCATTTTTTTAAAGCGTCCCAGGAAATTTGCAGGAATATTTTACCATAAACAGAACCACAGGCCAGAGCCTGCTTTTCAGCTCTTATCTACAACTGCTACTATCTACTTATAACTGGAAAATAAATATGATCTTCAACATTTATTTTCTGTGACACAATTTAATGCAACACAGAGTACTATTTTACATGCAGTTACTTTACAGTGGTCATTTCTTTTATTTTCTTCTCTAACGAGCAATATACTGGACAATAGCAATCCCCATGATATTTATCTACATACTCAGAATTAATTTTATTTTTTATTTAAAAACCTCGGTTATGTAAATATTGCCATGTTTTTTTTTTCTTAATGAATGGCAACAAAAATGCTAAATTCATTTTCTAGTTATTCCCGAAGATATCCTCCCCTGACTTTCCTGCTGTATTTCTTACTGTAAATAGACACTATAATGGCACATTTTTAACAAGTTAAAACAGGACTCAGAGATCAACTAAATGTGTCTGTAAATGCTACAGCTGAAATACTCCTCAGATAATGCATTTTTCATATCTCAAACACCCTTTGAGAAAAATACTTTAAAGCATACAGACCTGGATTCTACTTAGAAAAGTAAGTAGAATCCAGGTCTGCATGCTGGAATGTATTTTTCTCGGATGTATTTCCACTACTTTATTCTCAATGCCCAGTGGTATTGATATCAACAGAACAGAGATGAAGTGGATGTGAGGTTATGTTAGCATGATTATAAAAGGGTGCTATAAAATATTGCATATTGGCAAGGCTCAAAAGTCACTCAGTTTCTATTTGGCAATACTTTCCATCATTACGTAATGTTCAAATATCTCAATTTGTAGCTGACTGATGCTGAATGCCTAGCTCTTGGCTTGATCTACAACTATTTGATCCAATTTTCACATAATTACCACTTTGAATTGCCCTAAATGCTAACACTACAAGATATTTTGTAGGATACATATTTAACACATGATGCATGATGCTCATGAGTGCCCCAACTATAAATATTAAATGTAATAAGTTTTAAATGATTTTAATTGACTACAACATATAAAATTTTAGAAGAGGCTATATACAACAGACTATGACGACAGAGCCATAATCTTTATCTATCTCCTGGAGATGATCGTAAAGTTTAGCAATCTAGACAATTGACTATTCATACCATACAGAGCATCCTTAGTTTAGTATAGAGCTTAGTCTTTTCATTAATAATAATAGTAATAATAACAGTGAATGTGTAATCAATATGTGGAGACGCACCCTAGTAATTCATACATCTCTTTCTGAACAATTGAGCATGAACAAGTACATGACTGCTTTAGTAATTTTATAAAAGGTAAATTTATATGTAAAATGCTACTTGATCGGTCTGTTAGATGTTCTTCCAATAAGTTCTGCAAGTCATTCTAAACTAACGATTGCGGTGTTCATTTGTAACAATTCAATATTAAACTGTGACTTACCTTACATCAGTCAGGCAGTGAAGTTTGGCATGATAGATTAAAAGCATGCCTTCTCTTACATTAAAGAGTGTGTGTGTGTGTGTGTGTGTGTGTGTGTGTGTGTGTGTGTGTGTGTGTGAGAGAGAGAGAGAGAGAGAGAGAGAGAGAGAGAGAGAGAGAGAGAGAGAGTACAAAAGATAGCTCATGTATGTTTGCTTGTGTGATTAATGCTTTAGTCGACTTTCACTTTTCACACAAGACCTTCAGAGTAACCAACAGAAAAATGCCAGGAGAAACACAAGTGGGTTATTGTAGCAGAGTCTTGTCCATGTTAAACACAAGCTTAAAAACAGCTATAAATTCTGTGGATATTCCAAAACTGGAAACAAATTAACACATCCTGAGTCATACAGCAAAAACAAAGATTTTTATGGCATCCTTTAATTCATATTAATACACCGAATCATGTAAATAGACTGGAATTTATCTATGCGTATTATGTTTGTACACTTGATGACTCACTTAATGATTTTGTCATGTCATGTTTAAAAAAAAAAAAAAGAAGAAGTCAAATTAAATATAACAAGGGCTTAATTGACTATGTCAGGAAAATGACCACAACAAGTCATAAAACTGTGTTTGTTAGTGACACATGTTCAGTTCATTTGTGACATTTTATTCTGAAACACCTTCCAAAACTGAGGAAAGCATAAGATGACAACATAAGAATTTATATTAAAATCTGTCAAATTCCTTTTCTACATTATTTAAGGCTTTAAATGGTGTGCTTGCACATATACAACATGGTGCTGTCATTTATCCTGGGATTTTTTATGTCTTTAGTCATTCTTCTCACTATTGAATAGTATGATGGGGAGGAAATAAAAATGACAGTTTATGTGGATATCCTCTAGGTAGTTTTTAATAAGCATTCCTCCATAAGGCACTTGAATGTGGTTTACCTCCGCTGGCATTTCTGCTTAAACAGGTTGTACAAAGGAATTAATGTTTAGTATAAGGATATATGCATGTTTATGTTTTGTAAAAGGTTGATTCAGTAGGAAGTCTGCACCTTCTTCATTAATTAGTGTATACATATTTTGCTCACCTTCATATATAGAGTTCATGAATAGCTTGAGGTGAAGAAGAGAGGCATTGATTATTAATTTGTGTTTGTATCATTAATATGATATTAAAAACATTAATATGATGTTAAAAACAAAAGCTCACCAGGTGTTCACTGTTTGTCATATCTCATTTTCATCTTCAGTGAATGCAAATTATTCCTTATTATCCTGCACCTTTGATTCTATGTAGACATACAGTAAAAAAAAAAAATCAATATTATAAATCAATCATTCACTCATGCACAGCTTAAGATCAACACAATCAAGATGCCAACTTTTATATCTGCTAAACCATCCAAGACAGGAGTCCATGAAACATGGCCAGGGGGTTTGTGATTTTAAATTTAGCTACATTTTTTATGAATATTAGCCTGTTTTCCTAGTCTACTGAAATAAATGGGTTTAAACAAAAGCTCAATAACTGAACCATAGACCCACTTGGACCTAACATGTTCTGTCAGTGGAAAGGTAGAAAATGTGTTTTTTCCTGATTAGGTTCATGATCTACATCTAGGCATTTGGCAGACGCCCTTATCCAGAGCGACTTACTTTTTTTTTTTATCTCATTATACATCTGAGCAGTTGGGGTTAAGGGCCTTGCTCAAGGGCCCAACAGTGGTAACTTGGTGGTGGTGGGACTTGAACCTGGGACCTTCCAACCCGTAGCCCAATGCCTTAACCACTGAGCTACCCCTGACCTACTCCTGACCTACCCCTGGCTTTCTCAATTTAATGCCAACCTGCATGCTTTGTAGAATACGAGAAAAGCATTGAACGCTGAGAAATCCCATGCAAACACAAATATACAACAACTGCATACAGACAGCATGAGAATGATGATTGAGCTTGAGCTCTATGTACTGTACTGATAGCATTTGTAAAAAATTTTATATTTATAAGACCCCAGTGTGCATGAAGTTTGCATGTTCTCCTGGTGCTTGGTGCGTTTGGTACTCCAGTTTCCTCCCATAGTCCAAAGACATGCAGGTTAGTCTAATTGGCATTCCCAAGTTGCCCGTAGTGTGTTAAGTAAGTTAACACTTGGATTGGTTTCAGGAACCCTGCAGCCCTGTATACCATATAATGCAGAATAGATGGTGAGATTGAGTGAGTGAGTGAACTTTCAGCCCTTCTGCATGTGGCAACCCTGAGTACTGTCTTACTTTGACTAACACATATTATAAATATATCCTACCTTATCTGCAAGGTATACTCCCAGAGGAGGTTTCCAGATTTCTGTTCGCCAGATCTTCCTCACAGAATCATATATTAATTCAGATGTGGTACATGTATACAGTAAATAGTGAAATTATTTATTAGTGTCATAAAGCTGACAAAACAAATGCAAAGGTTATTACTTAAAGCTGTATAATGCTTATCTGCAGTTATGTGTGATTTGATGCAAGTAATGTCATCACAGCCAACAATATAGATAGATGCTGACACCAATGCATTAAAATTCCTTTATGACCTGTGAAGGACACAGAGTTGATTAATGAATGACCAGAACCAAGCAAGGTGAGACCTATCAATAAATGCACAAAGTTCATGATAAATAGTATGCTTTTTATCTCAAAACTCTCCATACACCAACACAGTGTAACTTACTGTACAACGCAGTATTGTCTGACTCCGACATTCAGTGTTCTAAAATTTGCTCAAATGTACCAAAAGCATGAACATACCAGGTGTCATCCTGAATACAAATGGTCTGTTGATGTGTCACACAGAGTAGAAGACACAGAAATGACCGTAATGTATCTAAAAATCCACCTAAATCCTCACAAAACACCATCATAAGTGTTACATAGCAGGGCTTACTCCAAAAGAAGACAATAACACTATGAAAACTGAACCTTCAAAGGTGAATGGATAGATCAATATTCTTCCTGCAGGAAGTTTAAAACCACTTCATCTCATAGGTTGCAAAACCATGGGTGTAATAAAAAGCAGTGATGTGAAGCCCCATTATGGGTCGTTAAAGCAAACATATCCGCAGCTGTCTGAGCTAAGGGTGTGTAAAATAGTCAAACTCACAAAATGTTGAGTAAAAACGATGTTATGAACAATTATGTTCTGGATTTAATAGTCTACTTTAAATTAAACTACAAATAAACTACTTGCTCTGTCATGCACACTCATAACACGACCGGCACTAGGACCCGGAAGTAATACGGTCGGGTTTCAGGAAGCATAAAAGGAAACAAGATGACGCATCACATCGCTCAGTCATTGAGTTATGCCCATGCTATCGCCGACGCCTCGCTCGTCCAAACGTGAGTACTCACTTTCTTGGGTTATCGCTTCTGATTGGGTGTGTATATTTAGAACGCGGGTTTATTTGTGTAAACTCTTGCTCTCGCTTCGGGAGAGTTCTAAGAATAACTAGCGTGGTTATCCTGCCTACTCGCGCTACTTCCGCGTTTGGGTTTACCATCCACGCTACAGGGCTAACTGCTAGTCTTCTGCTTCATCTCCGGTTAGTCCGTGACAGAATGACTGAGCCACCGGCAGTAAACCCAGCGGAGTTTGCTCACCTCTGCGATGTGGTTGACCGGCATGCTAAGCTGATCGATCAGCTCCGTGGTGAAGTCGCATCGCTCCGCACGGAGCTCCAGGGCGTCGCGGCCTTGCGCCGCGAGGTGGCGGAGCTGCGACAGGAGAATGCGATCCTCCGCGGGGCGGCCGCTCAGCCGGCTGTGGCCACGCCCCATCGCAGCGGCTGCTGCGCCGCCAACTCCCTCTCCACCTTCTGATGTTTTCTTATCTTTACCGGATAAATGGAATGGCACGGATGGGAAGTGCAGTGTTTTTCTAACTGCATTGGATCTTGTGTTTGAGTTTAATTCCACCAGATACTCCACAGACCGACTGCGCATTGCTCTTCTCGTTTCGTTGCTATCCGGGCAGGCAGCTGAGTGGGCCACGGCGGTTCTTTGTTCAGACTCAGATGTCGCCTACTCCTACACCGAGTTCACCCGCCAGCTTAAACTCACCTTTGAGCATCCGGCTGCTGAGGTGGAGACCGACTCTAAGTTATACCATCTAAAGCAGGGAGGGTCGTCCGTGAGCCGTTACACCGCGGAGTTTCGCACTCTCGCCGTACAGACCGACTGGGGAGACTCCGCACTCCGGACGGCCTACTACGAGGGACTGGCTGCACGGATAAAAGATGAGCTCGCCGGACGAGAGCTTCCAGCGACCTTGGAGGGGTTAATTCAACTCGCCCTCCGGATCGACCAACGGCTGCTCGTTCGCCCCAAGCCAGCTCCCCGTACCCTGCCACCCACCATGACAGCCCTACCTCACACCACGCCCTTCCTCTCCCGCTCTCCAGTTCCAGAAGTCCACGCCTCATTCACCGCAGCACCCACCAGGACCGTCGGTACTCCACCTCCCGCCGTGGTTGACACAGGAGCCGGGGAACCCATGCAATTAGGGCGCGCCTCCTTAACCGCTGCAGAATGGGAACGCCGCTTCAGAGAGGGGCTCTGCGCGTATTGTGGATCCTCTGCACATCATCGGGCCATCTGTCCTCTGCGGCCGGGAAACGCGCAGCCCCGGTGAGAAATGGGAGAAACTCACCGGGTCCCATGTCCCTCTCCACCACCCTGACCAGTGATTCCCGTCTCACGGTGAAAGTACATCTCCAGTTTGGCCACAAATGGGTCGGAAGTACCGCGTTCGTCGACTCCGGGGCAGCGGTAACTTCATTGACTCTTCCTATGCCAAAAAATTGGGGATAAAGATCGAGGCGTTATCCCAGCCTGTAACCATTACATCAGTCGACGGTCGGCCTCTCTCCTCCAGCCCCATCTCCTTTCAAACCCAACCTATCACCCTCATCATCAACCAGCATCGAGAACAGATCCAGTTTCACACCACCACCATTTCATCACCACCCATCATCCTCGGACACCCTTGGCTGCTGCAACATGACCCGCTCATATCCTGGACCCAAAGCCGGATCCTACAATGGGGGCCGACCTGCACTGAGCTTTGCCTACGGGCCGAGGCTGGGACGTGCTCTAGGGAGCCCGAGGCCCCCGATGTTGACACAGACAAAATCCCGCTAGACTACCGGGACCTGGCTGAAGTCTTTTGCAAAAGACGCGCGACCCATCTACCTCCTCATCGCTCATACGACCTGGCGATCGATCTTCAGCCAGGTGCGACACCACCCCGCGGCCATCTCTATTCATTGTCCAACACCGAGACGCAGGCGATGGAGGAGTATGTTTCCAGTGGACTTCGCCATGGTACCATCCGGCCCTCCTCCTCACCTGCCGCTGCGGGGTTCTTTTTCGTGAAAAAACGCGATGGTAGTCTACGTCCCTGTGTCGATTACCGGGGGCTCAACAATATTACCATAAAAAATCGACATCCACTGCCTCTTACCAACTCTGCCCTGGACGCCCTCTCTGGTGCCACCATCTTCACTAAGTTGGACCTCCGGAGCGCCTACAACTTGGTGCGCATCAGAGAGGGCGATGAGTGGAAGACGGCCTTCATCACCCCTACAGGACACTACGAAAGTCTGGTCATCCCGTTTGGTCTCTGCAACGCACCTGCCGCTTTCCAACAGTTCATTAATGACGTTCTCAGAGACATGTTAGGCCGTTGGGTGTCGTCTACCTTGACGACATCCTCATCTACTCCCGAACTGTCAACGAGCATATCCAGCATGTCAGAGCGGTTCTAAAGAGATTGCTCGCCCACCAGCTGTACTGTAAGTTGGAGAAGTGCGCTTTCCACGAGCGCTCCACCACGTTCCTGGGTTTTGTCATCTCGCCCCAGGGTGTGGCCATGGACCCGCAGAAACTGGAAGTTGTGAGTCATTGGCCCCTACCCAAGACTCTTAAACAGCTCCAGAGATTTCTCGGGTTTGCCAATTTCTATCGCCGCTTTATCCGGGACTACAGTACCGTTGCAGCGCCACTAACCGCTCTGACCCGCACATCATCTCACCCCTTCAACCTCACCCCAACTGCCGTCTCTGCCTTCCATGAGCTCTGTCGCCGCTTCACCACTGCTCCCATCCTCCTTCACCCGGATGCTGACAACCCATTCGTTGTGGAGGTGGACGCTTCGGATGTGGGCGCCGGGGCTGTTCTCTCCCAGCGAGGTCCAGACCAAAAACTGCACCCCTGCAGTTTTTTCTCCAAGAAATTTGACGCCACTCAGCAGCGATACGGAGTAGGGGACCGCGAGCTGCTGGCCATAAAGTGGGCCTTGGAGGAATGGCGACACTGGCTCCAGGGCGCCAGAGAGCCGTTCATCGTCTGGACCGACCACCAAAACCTCATTACAATCCGCACGTTAAAACAGCTGAACCCCAGACAGGCGCGATGGGCACTATTCTTCGAAAATTACAATTTCCACCTGTCATACCGCCCGGGGTCCAAGAACACCAAACCCGACGCCCTCTCCCGACAACACGAGGAAGACGTCCCCCGGGCGGACCCCGCGCCTGTACTGCCACCCACCAAGATCCTCGCACCGCTCAGGTGGAACCTGGAAACGAGGGTTCGCCAGGCACAAGCTACGGAGACCAAACCAGCAGGTGTGCCGCCTGGCCGACTCTATGTCCCCAATGCCATCAGGGCCGAAGTACTCCAGTGGGGACACTCCTCCCCCCTTTCAGGACACCCCGGGAAACGGCGGACCCTACTGTTTGTACAACGTGCTTTCTGGTGGCCCAGTATGAAAAAGGACGTGGACGAGTTCGTCCAGGCGTGCCCAGTGTGTGCCAGGTCCAAGGACAGCAACAGACCATCGCCCGGGGAACTTCAACCACTCCCGGTTCCCCGCCGACCCTGGACACACATTGCCGTTGATTTCATCACGGGCCTGCCGGTTTCTGAAGGAAGGGACACCATCCTCACCATCGTCGACCGGTTCTCCAAAGCTGTTCACCTGGTGGCCCTCTCCGGCCTCCCGTCAGCTAAAAGGACAGCTGAGCTGATATTAGAGCACGTAGTCCGCCTGCATGGGTTCCCAAAGGACATCGTCTCGGACAGGGGGCCCCAGTTCACGTCCCGGTTCTGGAAGGCCTTCTGCCGTCTGATCAATTCCACCTGCAGTCTGTCCTCCGGTTACCATCCACAGACTAACGGTCAGACGGAGCGAACCAACCAACAACTGGAGCGCTACCTGAGATGCTTCATTGCTGATCGCCAGTGCTCCTGGGCCCGCTACCTCATTTGGGCTGAACTGTCCCACAACCTCCACCTATCTTCTGCCACCAACCTAAGCCCATTTGAGGTATGCTACGGCTTCCAACCTCCGATGTTCGACCATCAAGAACCGGAGGTGGAGGTGCCGTCGGCCCAACAGTTGGTTCGCCGGTGTCGACGGCTTTGGAGACAAGCAAACCACGCCATTCAAAAGGCCAACCGCCGTTACACCCTGCAACATCGCCGTCGACACCCACCGGGACGAATGTACCAAGTAGGTGATAAGGTATGGCTATCGACAAAAAACCTACACCTGCAGACTGAGTCAAGGAAACTGTCACCCAGATTCATCGGACCATACCGCATCAACCTCCGGATTAACCCTGTCACCTACCGGCTCCAGCTGCCTGCGGCGCTCCGGATCCATCCGGTATTCCACACCTCCCAGCTCAAACCCTTCATCACCTCACCTATGGTTCCACCCACCCACCCTGCTCCTCCTCCCCGTATGATTGAGGGTGGTCCCGCCTACACCGTTCGCCGGATCCTTGACTCACGTCCTCGGGGCAGAGGGCTCCAGTACCTGGTGGATTGGGAAGGTTACGGTCCCGAGGAGAGATCTTGGATTCCGGCTCGGTTTGTCTTAGACCCCGAACTCATCCGGGACTACCGTCGTCGGGTATCCTCCACCCCAGGACCGTCGAGAGTCGGTCCTGGACGGGGGGGTACTGTCATGCACACTCATAACACGACCGGCACTAGGACCCGGAAGTAATACGGTCGGGTTTCAGGAAGCATAAAAGGAAACAAGATGACGCCTCACATTGCTCAGTCATTGAGTTATGCCCATGCTATCGCCGACGCCTCGCTCGTCCAAACGTGAGTACTCACTTTCTTGGGTTATCGCTTCTGATTGGGTGTGTATATTTAGAACGCGGGTTTATTTGTGTAAACTCTTGCTCTCGCTTCGGGAGAGTTCTAAGAATAACTAGCGTGGTTATCCTGCCTACTCGCGCTACTTCCGCGTTTGGGTTTACCATCCACGCTACAGGGCTAACTGCTAAGTCTTCTGCTTCATCTCCGGTTAGTCCGTGACATGCTCAATGTAAACAAACACAATATGTATTCATTAGTGAAGCTAAACTAAATATTTTTACTGGGATTAGTGCTCACTTTTGTTGCCAGGGGTTCAGCTATTATTGGCTGTATTTTTAGTTATCTTGAGGGAACAATACATTTACACTGCTATACAAACTTTACACTGACTACTTTTCATTGTGTCAAAGAGTCATGTGAGGGGTGTACTCACTTTTGTGACATACTGTATTTTCACTGCTGAAATAACAGCATTTATTAATGCACTGGAGTCATTTTAAGACAAAACCTTTTCTTTATCCAATTTTACTGTACATGCATCTGTGATTCACTCTACGATTACTGAAAAAGGAATGCATTTGGCTGATGACGAAATAAGTACAATTGATCATAAATAAGATGTAAGATATATACAATTGTATTTCTGTGCATTAATAAGTTCGGCAGAGTTTGCCATACAGACAGACAATCAAACTTGTATGTGGGCTGTAATTATAATATCACTGGTTACATTAAAGCTGATCAGATTATTTTTAGCTTTAGCAGTTTACCTATTTTTATAAACTCTTTTCCCATCTATGACAGGCTCCCACGCTAGTCTATAAATATGTTTAATATTCAACATACAGTATCACTTAACCACTCTTTGAAGTGACCAACTTTGGCAAAATACTTTATATGGACAAGCTTCATTTGAACAATTTTATTCCAGAAAGCTCATTAGTCTGTGAAGGAGAGAGAGTTAGAGATTAGTCAGAGTTATTATTCCATGTGTATTAACATTTTCTTACTTTTTTGTATTCTTTCATATTCCTCTAGCTAAAATATTCCCAAGTGTTTGTCCTATTAGCTAACTTAAACTGAGTCCCATCATGTAACAATGAACTCAAAATAAATGAACATATGAAACAAATAAACATTTGGGAATTAAGTATTTGATGTCAATATTAATAATTCTTTAGCAGCAATTTCAACCAAATTAATTATGTGCATCCCCAGCAGATTTTTTTGTTAATAATAAATATGCAATATAGAATCTCTCAATAACTCAGTAATACAATGAGAAACACTGGCATACAGTATAATATACAATTTGCAAACAACCCAACTGTAACTCATGAAGCATAATAATTAAAATGTTTGTTAATGCTTTATTAACTGATAATATTCAAATAATAATTTTTAAACAGAGATTGTTTATTTGCCACAAATGAGCTACTCACACAATACTGTTCTTATCTGATTCAACAATTTGGACACATCATTGAGTTGCATGAACAAGCCCATCGGGTTAGCAATGACATTGCCAGCTGACAGTTACTAGACGCCAGAAATGGAGAATAGAAATGTCAGTATAATAACAGTATTATTAAAAGCAAAGCAAGTGTTTTTCACTCACTCTGTCATTATCTGTATTGCATTATCCTGCAAACAAGGTTGTGGGGGACCTGGAGCCTATCCCAGGAGACTTAGGGCACAAGGCGAGGTACGCCCTGGATGGGGAGCGAGTCCATTGCAGGTCACTGGCTTGTATATATCTTTGGAATGTGTGAGGAAACCATAGCACCTGGAGAAACCCACCAAGGGAGAACATGCAAACTCACGTCCTTCTAAAATAAATTTAAATTGCTCTAATAATACCTCACACCAACTGCAACAGGCCCGAGGACCATGACTACTATAAGCACCATCAGGGCTGAAATCAACCCTGCTAGCTACCTGCAACAAACAATTCAGAATATCAAAGAGAGAGAGAGCGAGAGAGAGAGAGAGAGAGAGATTTCTGTACCTGATTTTTTCTCCTGTACTCTCCTGTATCGTAGCCTCAAAGCCTGAGAAGTAGCCACAGGAAATGTTGCTGATCCCAAACACTATCAATTGCTATTGGACAAAAAATTATTAAAAGTAGATTAGATTTACATTCCGGAGCATCTGAGTCATAAGACGTCCTGTTCTCTACCAGCTTTTTATCTCTGTTCCAGAAAGTTAGTGATAGCAGTTAGTGATAGATAATGGCCGATGTCATTCAAATTCTTTCTTACATTATAAAGGTTTTTTTCACTATGTGTAAGAGCTCATTTAATTATTTCATATCTAAAATAAGGCATCCAAAGTAATTCTATTTCTAATATGTTGATTTTTTTTTTACACATTCCTGATTACCATCAATTTAATAATCATAATTTGTTGCATTCATGTTATGTTATGGATTCATCCATTCATCGTTTGTTTACATTGAGCATGTAGCTTATTAGTAGCTCACTAAAGTAGTAATTAAATCTGGCACATAATTGGTCATAACATTACTTTTACTCAACATTTTGATTTTAGTGCATAACAATGTTCTCTCAGTTTGGGTATTTTACACGCCCTCACCTTGGACTGCTGCAGACTCATGTTTTATTTCATAGTGGTGCTTCACATTACTGCTTGTTATTACTGCCATGGTTTCGGGAACATACAGACAGACAGACATACTGACAGATATACAAACCAAAAATTTTCTGACACTGGTTTCAGATCCTCCAACACATGAAAAATAAATATATAATTAAAAGAGCAAGTTCTGACCTACAGTATGTATAGGCAAAAGCTTCCTTATACAGAAATCAGGGTTGAATAAATATTAATAATATATATACTGAAGTACAATGTTTTTGTCAGTACTCACACAAACTTATCAAAAGCAGTGTTCAACTGATGCAATGCTGGTGTAATAAATAGTATCCAAGTCCAAGATCCTGGCATCAGCTGTTGACAGAAGCCACTCACACATGCAATTAAAAAGAAGCCATTGTGGCTGTGTGTGGAAACAGACAACAGTTTTGAGCTGAGAGATGAACAATGGAAAGCAGGTGCTCTGGTGAAGCCTCCTACCAGCAGGTCAGACAGATAGTGGACCAAGAAGCCCACAAAGAAGCCTACATGGAGCATTCCCATTGTCAACTGGAGAAAATAAAAGAAATCAACATTTGATCAATATATTGCATAATATATTGAAAGTTCCAATATATTAATGATATAAAAGATGATCTCAACCAACCAGCTATTATCTTTTCTAAAGTAAGAAACACAAATATGATGTGACCAAACTACAGAATCAGCAGTAACTAGGGTTGGTTACTTGGTCCTTACTTGCCTCAGATTGTGGATATACTGAATTTCTGTTCTCCAGGACTTTCTCTTGTAAGGAATGCCACTAAAAGGCTAATTCCCATATACTATCTGTACAAAGCACTGAACAGGCTAGTTTATGAGTGCTTGAACAGCCTTTTAAACATTCAAGAAAGGACTTGCTGCCACCTTATGGAAACAACCTAGTTGAGAATGCAGCAGGTTGTGTCCTTACCAGTAAATGAAACGTGCATGTTCATAGGCTTACAGTATTCAGGATATGATGGCTATGTCTTAAGTTTCACTTTTGACTTAAAAGTTATTTTTATTTTTAAAACACTGAACAGTTAAGCTCTGACATTTCTTGTTGAACTCCTGAAACAGTAAAGCTCATCCTGAGCATTTTTCTCAGCTGAGGCAATTAATCTAGAGTGTCACTTATAGCTCAGTTTAAATGCCTAATGTACTTATATATTTTTTTTATTGAATTTTGATATATTGTACATTTTAACCTCAAAACTAACAATAAAACTCGCTTGTAATTGAAAAATACCAATAATTTATTTATAATATTTATATAATAATTAATTTATTAGCTAACTTTGCCTTTATTATCTTAGGCAGTAGGTAACGTCTTACTTAGCCAAAATATACTGCATAGTATATTAACATAGTAACATAGTTGGAGGACAGATTATAAATATGAGATACTAAATAAATAGAGAGAGAGACATGCAAACATATTGTTAGGAACCTCCACTAGAGGTCACTGTTCATATCTGTCTGTCTTTCTGTGTAGTTCACTCAGTTTCCCAGAAGGCACCTCAGTCAGGTGATGAGGCTCCCCTGAACTGAGGTGGCTCATTAAAACCTCCTATAAATAGCAGTTTGTTCTGGGAAACTGGGTCGAGCATTGTTTGTTTGTTTGTTTGTTTGGTCGGTCGGTCGGTCGGTCGAGTTGTTGGGTTTTGTTTGTTGAATGTTTGTTTGTATTGCCGTCATGTGGGCATTCCTTTTTGTTACTTTTAAGTTTATATTTGTTTTGTAGCCTTTGTTTTCAGAGGGCTCTAGTTTTGTTTTCTTGATGTTCCTTGTGTCTGTGGATTCATGGAGCTGCTCTGTTCAGTGTGTAGTTAGGCTGTGTCTCCTCCTGTGTCCAGTGTAAGTACTGTTCTGTCTTCCCAGTGTCGGTCTTCTTTGTTTAGTTCTGTGTTTAAAGTATTTCCCTTGTATGTGTAGCCACATGAGGGCTTAGCCGCTAGTAGGCCTTGATGGCTAGTAGGGTTAGCCCCAGTAGGCTAACCTCTAGTGGGATTGACTGCTAGTGGTTCTGGTCACTAGTAGGTTAGCTGCTAGTTTGGTATAGCCTCATGTGTGCCCTGCCTTTTGTCTTCCGGTCCCCTAGGTCAGTACTAACCCCATTAGCCACTAACCCAGTTAGGTCAGCCTCCAGTGTCCCCAGGGGGGTATTCCAGAAAGCAGGTTATGTGACATACCCGGGTAAGTTTAAGAGTAAGTTAGTGGATATCCTCAACTTTCGGTTCCAAAAACGGAGGTAAGTCTCTGGGTATGTTTGTAACCATAGCAACTTGCTCTCTGAAGATAACCTGCTCGGTAGAAGGTTATGTTCCAGGGTAAGTTTGTTTCAGAGGTTTATTGAGCATGACTTGCGCTTTTAATGAAGATCCTGTGGACGTGGAAGCACAAATTATGAGTTTTGTTTTTCGCCGGGAGAGAGTTATAAGACCGCGTATTGATGTCTTTTAATTTCCTAATGATTATTTGAAAGTTGTCGGTTTTCAAGGAAATCGTTAATTTACTTAACACATCTCTTGAAACTGCATATTGCTAATGCTCAAATTAAACACACTGAGTACTTTTGACTTAAATAATTGCAATTAGGTCAAATTAATAGAACCTTTAACCGACCTTTTTGAGTATTCAGAACTTTTTGATATTTTAAGTAATCGTGAGTACGTAAGTAACAGTAACCGTCACCTTAAAATTCCACCAAGTCAAACTATAGAGCGCTGGTGGCTCAGTGGTAAAGGTTTCGCTTGCCATGTGAACGGCCCGGGTTCGATCCCCAGGCCGGCTTGTCTGATGTGGTGACAGCACCAGCAATTTATTTGATTTGCAACAAATTCAACAAACTCAAATTTACAGTTCTGTTTACTTAAAATTGGAAACATCATCACTTTAAAAATGTATGTAACTTATTACAGTGTACGTAGCACTTCTGGGGGTTTTTTTTTTGCGTCATGGCATTTTTTTATACAATGTGGGTGATGCAGAGCATGTGGGAAAGGCAACTGTGTAGAGCCATTCACACAGTATGTTTGGCACTTAAACACTTTTTACACACACCGTAAACCCGATTAAGTTGTTAAAACTCGAGGTTGCAAAACTTAAGGTAATCAGTTACATCAATTTTTTAAGTAATGGTGTTTCCAATTTTAAGTAAACTATATATATTTTTAAATAAATTATTGTGGCAGTTGTTGGGAATCGAACCCGGGTCATTCGCATGGCAGGCGAAACACTTACCACTGAGCCAGTAGAAAACGCTGTAGAGTTTAAGAAGGTGGAATTTTAAGGTGACGGTTACTGTTATGTACTCACGATTACTTAAAATATCAAAAGGTTCTGAATACTCAAAAAGGTCTATTAATTTGACCTAATTGCAATTATTTAAGTTAACGGTACTCAATGTGTTTAATTACTTTAAGCATTAGGGTTTACAGTGTATAATAAAAGGGAAACCGATGTCAAATGTGCTATTTAATGCACTCATGCATTTACTCTGTTCGTTATTTTTTGCCAAGCCAACTTTCTTTAGCCGATGCAGACGTGTTGTGTTTTTCATTATTATTGGCTTAAATTCTTCATATGCTGCATTTAAACCTCCAACTCCGCCTCTGTGAAGTATGCCGCTCGCTTTTTTTCACTTTGATTTTTCATTTTGACTCGTGAAATCGGCGATCCATTGAAAATGTCTTTATGCATGCACCGTGCACGCGCATTAACTCTGGGTAACCAGTAGGAGGTTGATTAAACTTACTTTTCTCAGGGGTTTTGGAACCGACATACTCATGGTATGTGGGTTTGGAGTAAATCAACCCTGAGGTTAAGTTTTACCAAATGGTAAGTTAACCCAGCTTTCTGGAATACCCCCCAGTACTCCATGTAGCTACTAACCTCACTAACCCAGCCAGTCTAGTTCTTGTCTAGCCCTGTCTCTCCAGTCTCTGTGCCCCTTAGTCCTGTCTCTCCAGTCTCTGTGCCCCTTAGTCCTGTCTCTCCAGTCTCTGTGCCCCTTAGTCCTGTCTCTCCATTTCTAGTTCCAGCCACGTCCTGTCCAGTCTTGTCTCTAGTTCCCCTATGTGTCTCTAGTTAGCTCCAGCTCCATGTTTCCTCATACCTAGTTCTGTCAGTTCCCTGTATCAGCTCCTGGTTTCCTGTGTTTAGTTCTTGTCCCTGTGTTTTTCCTGAGCCCTAGTTTGAGTTTGTTGTTTTAGTTTCTTTGTTCATTTGTCTGTTTTTGAGTTGTGTTTAAAATTAAAGACTCTCTGTTCACTCACCCTTCTGCCTTCATGCCTACCTTTATGCCCACGGCAACATCAGCCGGTCTGGCCAAACCACCAGCTAGACCCATGACACATATAGATGTATATATCGTGTGTGTGAAATAACAGATCAAAAGAGAGACAATTTAAATGAACAAATAAATCTGTTATTTAAGGGTTTCCAAATTATGTTTTAGTATTTCAAAACTGTAACTAAACATTCATTTTGCATGAACAAATAGTAAAACATTTTACGATTGACTCTGATAAAAATTTCTCATGGACCTAGCTCTCATCAACAGTTACATCAGTATCTCATTTATAACCATCAGTTAATCTCCTTGCCTATAAGCTCTGTAAAGCACCAGGAGAACACAGAGGATATACACTAAATACTGAGTTGTTGATTTTCTGTCTTTTTTCTTTTCAGTAGTTCTTTTTCGCTTTACTTTTGTGGTTTTGTGGCAACAGATCTGCCTGTCCAGAACTCTTATAACGTTAGTATGTCCTTACGTCACTGAAGATGGACAAGCTGTTTAGAAATCTTCTAAAGTTTCTCATGCTCTACAGCATTCCTGAACACAGATTGTAACTGACCAACCGATGCAGGAAACCTTAAATATAGGTCAAATTGTCTTTATTTAAAATTTTTTTTTTTTTTTTTTTTTTATTTAACCAAGTCTATACCTGCAGGTGAAAAAGTTGTATTGTTGTCCACAATTTATCACAACCCTTACAAAACCATGACAATTGATGGTTGTTTCCACTTCTGGAATTTTGTACTTTCTGCATTTTATATAATTTTATCTACCTTTTAAAGTTTCCCTACAGTGTACGGAATAAACTCCTCCACAATTGGGTATTGGTGATTCTCAAGGAAAAAATGTTTTACCAGGCTAACTAATAGGGGTACAAATTTTTTTTTTTTCAAAATAGAGACATTTCAAAGAACATTACCACATTATGAATGTTAATCACCAACTACCTGAAACCCAAAGATGAAAACCTAAGATGGTCTGTTCTCAAATGTAGCTTATCCCCAGCATGGTTATCTCACATACAAACTGAGTTCTAAATGCTTACAATATTAAAATCCCTTTTGAAATCTTTTGGGTGGAAAGAATACACTCACACAAACAAGAGACAAATCAAGAAATTATATGAACCACCATGTCTCCAGACCAATGGTCCATTCAGTATAACAATCTCACTTATTTTAAAGTAGTCATCTTGTAACATATGCTCATTTAAAGTAATTCTTTTTTTATTATAAATATTTGTTTCTATATTAAAGAAATAATGGGAATAAGGTGGATACAGCAAAATATGCTTTGTATTTGGGATTATAACAACAGAAGAAATATAGAATACATTGGCATTACATGAATTATAATGTAATTAAAACAAAGACAAGAAAAGCAGAACTCCAAGACCGTTGTTAAATACAGTATATGCTTTTGTTGGTGTCAATAATTTTCGTCCAATTTTCTTGTAACTTTATATCCTGTTAGATGAAAAAAAAAACTAAAATAAATATATTAGCAAAATAAGTGAGAAAGCATCAAGACATAAATCTATATGCCTCAGGAATGTACTAGATACAGAAATCAATGTTAAATCATATGTACTGTATTCAAATAATATTGTGCTGAACTGCATTTAAAAACTAAAGACAGCAGAATTTTATATAAGTATATAATGAGCATTATTGAAAAGTTGTGCAGAATGTGTGATAAATGCTTGGCAGTAAAAAAAAAAAATACAATAAAATATCCGTGTGGAATGAGCAATGCATATACTGAATGAACGAAGAAAGTGCTGTAAATGTCTTAAAGTATTTGATGTAGCGTGGTACTGTATTGTTCTAAAATTTCTGTAGCATTTATGTATACATTTTATTGAATTAAATAAAATAATTCATAGTTCTTACCAAATAATATGCTTTAAGACTAATATGTAAGCAAAAAATTTAAAGGGTTAATGATTCATCCCTAAAAATCCTTGTATACCAGAGATAAAAGTGTAGCGGGAAATACTTTTTATATAATAACTAAGCATATTCAAGTGTATCATCTGAATATATTTCCTGTGTTTGCTTAAATGGAAGACTTTTTTGGCTTCTTCCTAGGTCCAAAACCAGATCAGATCAGGCTTAGCTTGAGAGCCCATGGATAGCCTATAGATAAAATAGAGAGAGATTTGTACTAAATCATGACATAATGAAAAACATTTACAGTAGATTCCTAACATTAAGCACTTTTTATACTATAATAATTTTACTAAAAATATTAAAACATATTGTATGGTCTACTTAATTGATGTGTTAAATTTTATAACAATAAATTGAGTCACTCACCCTGCGCTGGTTGTCGTATGTCTCAATCAGGTCTTCATCATCAATGAAAGGTTCTTTGTCATCCTGCAACTGTGAGATCTGGACATTGGAAGAGAAGTAATGTCGATTTTAAAAAATATATTTTTATCATAGTTGTACGACAGAGGTTTTAGCCTTTTCGAATCTTAAGCCATTAGGGAATACCACTTGATGTTTTTAAAAAAATATATGAAGAAATGCAATTCCACCCTTTGGTCAGGGTGAAGTGTTAGTTTTTATTTTTCACTTATTCATATTACAGACATCCTTGCATTCATATTACTCATAGGTTATTTTTCAATTTTGAATCTAGAACAAAAAATGTATGTGAAAATTGTAGTTATATAAATTACATAAATGTAGTAATAAATTATAATAGGTACTTGGGTTTAAAGAAATACTGCATAGGAAGTATGTGGCCTTGACAATGCTGAAGCCTTCTGATACAAAAAATTACAATACTTAGATTACAATTACACTATATAATATATAATATATTGTATGTTTTAATTATTACAAGACATATGGGTGTATATGTGCATAGTTCTTTAATCACACTCTTCAGTGTGATCTTTCTGGATATAAATATAGGTTAATCCTTTGTTCCTGGTTACAATAGGCTCATGGCCTTACTGTGTGTCCAATCATATCAGAAGAGTGTTACTTTGCTCATTTGATTTTGCATGCAAAAGTGGAAAATAGAATAATAATGGTATAGTCTGATGATATGCTCGGCCCTGGAAGCTGGTGCTAGATTACTGTGATTTTATAACCTCTCAACTTTTAATAAGACAAGTCTTTACAGACACGTTAATCTTTTTGCGTTTTTAAGCATATTTGAAAACTACAACTACAGTCTCACAAAAGGAGTTGGGTTTAGTTTGAACCTTTTGGCACAAAAAAAAACATTTCTTATTTCTTAGTAGTTAAATGTAGTTATATACTATATGTCGTTTTAATATTCTTTGGCCATCATTTATAAAAAGCAACTCAGACTTTCCTAACTGGAGCATTTTATTTTATACCCAAACTATATCTGTCATCAATACATACCTTGTCCATCATCGGGTCATCTGTGATATCACTAGCAGTCTCAATCTTGATGTAGAGAATGGCATCATGGACACTGAGGAAGAGCATACCTCTGTGCACCATTTGATCAAAGAAGCCCATGGCTTCTAACTTCATGATAAGCTCATCTATAACATAATGTGTTTATTAAGCATAATATAAGTCATATTATATATTTTAAACTAGGAAGCACATGTCAGAATGCCACATGATTATTTCTGCTGTGTAAACCCTTTACAATTGTATTTAACCACCATGTATCATTAACTATTACAAAAAAAAAAAAAAAAAAAAATTTTAGGGAACCAGGAACCAGAGGTGGAAAGTAACAAATTACCTTTACTCTCATTACTGTAATTGAGTAGTTTTTTTTTGTGTGTGTGTACTTCTAATTTTAAAGTAGTTTTTAAAATCTGTAATTTTACTTTTACTTAAGTATGTTTTGTTTGAAGTATTGTACTTCACTAAATTTGAAATGATTGAAAAAGAAAAATAATATGCAACGGGGAAGGAAAAAAATGCACCCTAGAAACCACTGCATGATTGATTGATGGGCTGGGAGAAAAAATATGCTAAATTCACAAGAACGATGGAGACGGACAAAACAGATGCCAGTGATGCCACTAGCATCCCCCAGCCCACCCTTTCTGTTAAAAGAATAACTCAGTAACTTTTAATATTTTTTAATGAGCTACTTTTTTCTTTTACTTGAGTAGATTTTTATAATGGTAACTTTGCTTGTACTTGTCACTGAAGTAACAGTACTTGTACTTGAGTAGATACATACCATCACAGCCAGCTATATATACATTGACTCCAATGCGTATGAATTCCTTTATTATCTGAAAAATAATAAATAAAGAGACTTAATGAATTCATGACTGTTAAAAAATCCTGATGAGTCCAGAAATTACACATAGTTTATTTTTTTAAGTTGATTTAAATTTCAATTAAATATGGTATAAAAAAAAAACTTCTTTTTTATTTATTTATTTATTTTTTTACAGTTTTGGGTAGATGTACATTGGTAAATTTGTACACATAACCTAAATGGCTTAAAAGTGTATTAATCAAAATTAGTCAGGAGTGGAGCTGTGGCTGTAGAAGCTGAACATCATTAAAGGATTTTTTCTCCTTTAATCCACACTCCTTTTCTGCCCAATTGCTGAAAGACATGAACACATTGGACAAGCAGAGCTAAAATGGGCATAGGTTCACTTTTAAATATGAGTTATGCTGTATATTAAGAGTACTGCCTCACTTTGGTATTTAGAAATAGCTAATAGGTTATACCACTGCACAAATGGACAACTTCCCAGGCATGCGGATCTCAATTAATTCTTTCACTATTTACACAGATTTTGTTGGTGGATCCCACTCCTAGTTGCAAGACTTTTATAGGCATGTCACCCAAGGGCCTAACAATGGCAACCTGGCAGTGGCTGGGAGGCTAACCCTCCAATCAGCAGTTCAGAGCCTCAACCGCCTGAGCCACCACTTCTCAATTAACAACCCTACCACAAAGTGTACATTGTGGTTTAGAGTTTCCAGAATTCCTTAAATGTTATTTAAAAATGGGTATTCTATTCCTATTTTTATTCAGTGATTCAAGTTGAAGAAAATCATTTAGAACATCATGGTCAGATGGCTCTACTTAGAACCCATGAATAATGAACTGCAATACTTTTAAGCACATTTAAATTTAAGCTATCCTGTGCCTAAAGCAAACCTACCAGTTTGAGGGACTTTGCAGCCATCACATCCACAAAGGATACAGCAGTGAAGTCCATCACCAAGCTGTGAATGTCGACATTGGGGACGTTGACCTTGACAGGCAGTGCAGCTGTCCAGTCCACTTGTACCTCTACAGCTCCTTTTTTCACTGTCTGATGTGGTTCCACTTGCTCTTCAATCTCAAACGCCTCATTGATCACTCCATCATTGCTCATAGTTGGGTCCACTGACACCAGACCATTCTGCAACAGACAAGTGATTGGTAAAGAGATAGAAAAATGGTTTCAACAGCAGGGTTACAGTGTAAAAAAGGTCTTTTGTTTTTTGTGTACCAGAGGTTTGGAACATATTTACAATACATCTTTTTCAGATTAAAAAGCAGATAAATTATTTAAGCTTTACTTTAACCTTTACTCATACCGTACGTTGTGTATTTTAACTAATGTTCTAAGTTGTAATATTCTGTCATTCTTTTAATATTTAATGTTTGCTCTTTATTTCTGTTTCTCCTCACACTGTAAACCACTTTGAGCTGTTCTGTATAAATAAAATTTTTATCATTAATTGGTATTATTTGTTACTATTATTATTGTTATTGTTATTATGATTATAACTAGTTTAAGTAGTAGTAATGTTTTAGTACAATAAACGGTGTAATTATACTGTCAAATGATTATACGAATCATTTGAATGTCATCAGAACATTGTTTTCTGTTTAATTTGTGTACCTGTGTGACTTTAAGTTTCCCCTTCTTGATTAGACCGTGAATCTTCTTTAATGCTTTGTTCCTTTTCTTAAACACCTGCACTGCATCAAATCCCATCTGGTCATGTAAAGTTAAAATGTTACCAGTTCAGCAAGAATGTCTACAACAAATACAAATAATCAAGCTGATCCTGTAATTTAAAAAAAATACAGTACATGCAGACACATGCAGAACTTACTGTTTTCTTTAGCCGGTCTCTCAAGTACTCAATGTTGGCAAAATATATTGGTGCATTACACTTAAAAATCTTTGTGCCAGGACATGCGAGAATCTGAGAGGAACATTTATTACCAAGCAAAGAGAAATTTGATCAATCAAAAACTGAATTGTTTATTTAAAAAGCATAGGTTATATGTTATAAAAGTACATGGAATGATATTTTATTGCTTACATGTTTGTAGTCTTTCATATTCTTGTAGATGTCTGTGTTGGGTATGTTTCCAAGTGCTGAACAAGTTGGGCTGAAAAGAAAGTGGCACATTTATTTAATATTTTTTTTTTCATTTCAATAATTTGTAATTATTTATTATATAAAATATTTGGGAAACACTTCTGGCTTTGTATAGCATGACATATAATAATAATCATCATCATCATAAGGGGACAAGTCTACTTACAATTGTGTCCTGAGAACCACAGTGATAAGTTCAAACACTACACCAGCCAGCAAACCAATATCCAGCCCCAGAAAGATGCAGGCAGCGAATGTAAACACCCAGATAAACTGTGAGAAAGTAAATACATAATCAGCATGTATTTATTAAATTGCAAAAATTTTATTTTAAACAACTGGCAAAAGAAGTAAAAAAATTTTACTTCTTTTGCCAGTTGAAAAATCTTATCTTTTCACAGACCTGGAATTTTTGTTTGTATTTTTGTTGTTTAATACCTTTGATATAAACCTAATGTTTTCTATACAGAAAGTATTTGATTACATCCTGAGCTCAGGTTACTGCTTGTGCAGTTTCATCATGTCTTTGTGACTTTCCACTCTCCTGCCATTTTCAACTTAAGCACGATTAATATGTACTACACCTGGGAACGATAAATTTCCCTCCCCTGGCCAGCATTTACATAATTTTTGTATGCTTGCATATTTACACCCACTTTTGTGAGCCACTATTTAACACTAGAGAAGAAGAGAATGAGCAAGTTAACCTTCACACTATGTCTAATGTTATTGATATTTGATATAATGATATAATTTTATTTTCAGCAACACTCTTCTGTGCCTTCTCGCGTGACTACCTAATATCAGCTATGGCTGTGTATATCAAAGGATGAGATTGTTGCATCTATGTGCACAAAAAGATTTCAGACAGCTCTGATGACATTGCATCTAAACAGCGATCTACTTATGTTCTCAGGTATGAGTGTCTTCCATATCTGCCTTGAAACATGCCTGTACCTTTTTTAGCAAGCAAGTGTGTTCTCGCTGATCAAAATGAACCAGACTTTAAAATGAATTAAAAATGAATGATTATGGTCAGAGCACATTGTTGATAAAAACAGTATATATTCCCATCTCACTCCCAGTATCTCTGGAACCACCCCATCCTGACTAGGATAGAAAATATAGTTGGTGATGAATTAATGGATGAATTAATGAATTTATTTATTTATTTCAGTAACTGGTGCTTCTGTTTCACTTGTATAACTAAGTTCATAATACTTTGTGGCACATCATGGTAATCCATCCTATTTCCAATGAGGATAATGTAGTTGGATTTCACTTGATGTCATACAACTAAAGTTATACAGAAAGGTAACAAAAATTGGCCTTAGTTTGGATTGAATGTATGTTGCTATGAATACTTACACAATCAGCCTTGTTCTTCCTCCATAGTATAGGTATATCATGCACCTGCATAAACATGCCTTTCAAGTTGGCAACAATAATGGCCCCCAACACTGCCTGGAAATTTAGGAGAGAGAATAGTGGTGTAAATTGCTAGAGGAATTCTTGCATTCGTTCATTTCATTTTGACTACATGTTTGTTTGCATGTAAACTATGTGGGCAAATTCATTAAGTTTCTTCAAGTGGCTGCTTTATACACAGTGCACTATGTACAGTATATTTATAGTTGACATCTGTTTATGTATTTATAGACCTTTAGATATTTTACTTGGATAAAACTGACCTGAAATATTGTTTATATCTGAAAAAACTTGTAAAATTTTCTAATAATAAATAAAATAAAATAAACAAAATGAAACCTTCTGATTACATGTTCTGCAGATCTTTGGCATACCTTTTGTAGTGGCTGAAGTAGAGGCCCAAGAGCCACGATCACTATCAGCACTATCAGAGCCGAAATGATACCTGCAATCTGCACAGTCAAAAACACACAAAAAAGAAAAGGAATGAATAGGGTTACTGTTAAGGATTGTGTTGTTTACATTACATCCATAAGCGCACATTAGTAGAAGCACAGTAAGGAAAATGTGTATACCTGAGTTTTGCCTCCGGTACTTTCCTGTATTGCTGTACGTGAGAGAGCAGTGGTGGCCACAAAGCCTGAGAAACTGCCACAAAAAATGTTGCTGATTCCAAAAGCTATCAATTCCTGTAGGGAAAAGGGAAAAGCTTTTTAAAATTGGTACTCGGTCACTTGTCTCTGTTCTTAAAAAAAATGATACTGGTCAGTTAGTCAGTAAGCGCTCTATCTTATATCACCGTGAGTAAAATAATTCCCAAACGCACACATGCACACACATACCTGATTTCCATCAACCACAAGGTCATGTTTTGCTGCATATACTTTAGCCACTGAGATTGCTATAGCATAAGACACCACTGCAGTGGCAAAGCTTGAGCCCACCAAACTGGTAAAGATTGTTACGTCTGGCGATCGAGGTGGAATAAATCTATTTCACACACACACACACACACAACATCAAATCTCATGTGACATTTTATATTTTGCAACAGTGGTAAAATCATGTTAAAGTCCTATTCTCACCCTCTTGGGACATTTGCCACAATGCCAGAACCATAATTGCCACTAAGGTTTAACGCATAAGAAACTCCTGCATCAATTATTGTCTGAAAAACAGAGAAAAAGCAGAGTTAATAACTGAGAAACACATACTGTATACACTTCAGGTTTGTATTTGTAATTAAATTTCCTGTTATATATTGTACTTTTTAACTTTACTTTTTACATTTACTCGTGTTACTGTAATTGTGTAGTTTTTGTGTACTTCTACTTTTTAAAGTACAGTAGTTTTTAAAATCTGTAATTTTACTTTTACTTAAGTATGTTTCGATTGAAGTATTGTACCTAAAAAAAAAAAAAACAGTACAAATTTTATGCTTTGTATCGCGTGTGTGTATCGTGTCCTGGTCGCGCGCCGCTCCAGACTCCACTCCAGGTTTTCTGACTGTCCCCACATCGGCAGCTACCTGACACGGTCGCTTCCGCCCTGAAAGTGACGTCATCAATCAGCGCGACCGTATATAAACCGGAGAGAGACGCGGGAAAGAGGAGGCGTTTAGTCGAGGTGTTGGCTATGTTGGAGTGATTGATTATTCTTGGATTATTCCTGGACTTTATTTTTTGCCTCCCGTTAACTTTGAATATTGTTTTCCCCTTTGGTTTGGTTGCTTGGCACTTCATATATATTTGTAGATAATGTCACTGTACTCACCAGTAGTAGGGGTGTGGCTGCCATTTATTTAGGGAAAAGTGAGTTTATTCACAGTGTGTTTTGTCTTTTTTTTGTTGCAGATAATCTAGCACATACTACAGATTCCCTTTTGTTTATTATTTTGGCCTGGGTCCACCCTGAAGCTGAATGTGTGTGTGTGTGCGCGCGCGTGCATCACTATTTCATCAGCTAATGACTGGATCTACTTCCATATATCAACATTTTTCATGCAGTTTAAACTAGAACCCTGAACCATTCTTTTGCTGTACGGCCCAACCCTAGACTGTGATGTAACACTGTATTTAAGCGACCACTTTGATTTTCAAGAACAAGAAAGGCAACAGCTTTATTATGCAGAGATGTTTCTTCAATTCAAAACTAGTTTGAGATTTATATTCGCATGTCCTTTTTGAACTAAACTCAAATCTCCCATACCACCACCCTTTTACTCTGAGTACATTTTTATGAACTACTTTTACTTGTGTAGATTTTTAGAATGGTAACTTTACTTGTACTTCAGTAAAAAAATTTACTAAAGTAACAGTACTTTTACTTGAGTACAAAATGTTATTACTCTTTTCACCTCTAGTTATAGAATACGTTTACTTCATGCTTGGGCTATCTGCTACCCCCCAAATGGGGATGGGTTGCTTTCTGAATCTGGTTCTGGTTTCTTTCTTGCCAAATGATGAGGCCAGAAAAGTATATATATATTTTGTTTATGTAATGCTGCATTGCTAAAAGCACTGTACAGATATAATTACATTTTATATAAAGGTTTGTTAATAAAAATTTACTGTAGCTTTTGCGAGGAAAAGATTTTACAAAAATTAAATAATGCAGATACCTACCACAAACACTTCAATGGGGATGGGCACTGGAAGTTGTTTCTGAAATCTGACGTTGAACTCTTTTACAAGCATTACCACAATGATTGTTAGTACTCCAGCAATCAGGTCAACTATGTTGGTTTTCTTAATGTTTTTAAATATGTCCCCAACCGTCTAAAAACAAATTACAAATGGGACAATTAATTCATCATTCATCATTACATTCACACATTATAGTAAATAATTGTATGTTATAAAAATATTATTGATAATGACAGAAAATTGGTATAAATTACTCTTTATATTGTCTGCACTGCATATGATGCTGTAAATCCTTTCTTTTTTTTTTTTACTTAAGGCATTTTATAATGATTCATATGCCTGGTCAATGTTCATTTCAGTCATTTTAACATTTTATTTGTTACTAAAAGAAAAGGTTGTTCAAACACCAACAAAAATACATAAGCTGCTGAAATTACAATTATCATCTCATTGCACAATTTTGGACAACATTTACGGGACAGGAATTCCTTTTTTTTTTTCTTTTTTTTATTTATGGCTTAATAATGTACATAACTGAAAAGCAATAAGAAACTTTAGTGCATCCTATTATCTACTGGGAATGGTCAGCAATGCGAATGCTTGTTGTGTTGCATACTTACATAAAAATTTGCCAGGACATCATTGTAGTTTCCAGTGGGAACATTAAAAATCAATTTGAGCTGAGAGACTACCACTTGTACAGCTGCTGCTGTGGTGAAGCCTCCTACCAGTGGGTCGGATAGATAACGCACCAAGTAACCTAACTGGACTACACCCATCCCCAGCTGGAACACAGAAATAGGTAGGGTATTTACATCAGAAAACATAGATAGTGCCTTAGAAGCATTGGACCCGATTATTAACACTATGAAAGTGATCGTACACTCAAGTGCACAAACACAGAAGCATCCATAGCCAGATTAAAAGATAAGACTTTGAGATTATAAGCATACAGTATGAGTAAATAAATGTACGAAACATATCAGACACTCTGCGGTCAGTGTGAGGAGTGTTTGAGGCGTAGAATAGTGGGAGCAATTTTTCCTTTACTTCAAAACAGCCATACCTGAAACAGTCCAATCAGCACAGTCATGGAGATGCTTATTGACACTCTTGCTGCATCTCTAGCGGTTGTATTGATCACCATTGCAGCTGTTCCATTCACACCTGTCCCATTCCCTGGCACCATGAACAGTTGATCAGGAGCAAGATTCAACACCTGTGCTCCCATCATCAGGCAGGTAACTGGAAATGGGCCTGCCCCGGATCAGACAAGAAATACGGAAAAATGTATTTGATTGTTCAACAATTCAAATGGTTCTCATGTTTTATAAAAGTCCTAGTCTTTATGAGTTCATCATTATTTGGTGTAGAACAGAACCCTACCTACAGACAGGTGTCTAGACGTGCCCAAAACGAAGTAGGAGAGGATTGGAAAGAAAGCAGCATAAAGTCCATTTATAGGAGGAACATTAACCAGCAGTGAGTAGGCCAGTCCTAACAGGAAAAATGTAATTAATAAATGCTGTAAAAACCAAGGGATCAAACTAATTATTTTCCCTAAACAAATCTCACCTTGCAGAGCACACACCATTCCCACAGTGATTCCTGCTACAATGTCGCCAGGAAGCCATGGTCTGAGTTGATATTTTGGGAGCCAATCAAGAATTGGGAAAAACTTCTTAATAATTCGCATGATTGATTTAAGAGGGGAACTGTAATGAGAAAATTACACATAATGGTGATAAGACAAGAAAATTGTCATGGTAGTTAACACTGCACATAATAATCAGTTCAATCAAGACATAAATCAAAATAAAACAGACTAACCTGAAGCAATTTCGTAGCTTTTCTTTGAAGCTCTTCTTTTCTCTGACTTGCCTTTCGTGAACATGTTCAAAGGCACGCGTAGAGTAGATGGGCCGAGATACATTATATTGGTTCTGGCTGTCCATTTTGAAGATAACCTGTTTAAGTCAATGTGCTGACTTTTCTACCAAAAAATAAGGAAGGGAATGACAAAAATTAAAATAAAATGTGTGTACATTTTATTTTATATAATAAAATTTTAATTTAGCAATTATGCTTATATTTTGTCCAAAAAAAAATCCATGCAAACAGTCAAATCCATTTTAGATGCTGATTTTCCACAAGAGCAATTTTGGTAGTAGTGTGAGTAGACAGTGTTTATTGTAATTAGGTCATTTAATATGTTATTCTATCTATAATTTTAAATGAATTGCATATTATTATTCAATTTCTTTAAATTTGTAATGAATTTGAAAATGTGTAAATTATTATTGTTGTGTTGTTATGTATTATTATTATTATTATTATTAACAACAATAATATCAATAATAATAATAGTAATAATAATAATAATAATAAATTCACACATTTTTGGTGATAAGAGAAATAAGTGGTATAAGAGAAATTGCATCCTTCAGATAGAACATGCTGTTATAGGTAAATAATAAACATAATGTTTTCTATCACAGCACATCTCAGTGTTTTGTTCCTTACACAATGTATTCTATTTTTCAACTGAACTTAATATATTAGTTTACACTTTACACCAGTTTCAAACATTGAAAGGATTTACACTACATTTTGTCAATAGAATGTATACCATTTTATCATTCTTACCTGGCAATTAAAATTTTACTTCTTACACCTGCTTGAGAATCATTAATCACCCATGACTTGATGTAAGTATATTTGTAAACATACTCAATGTCATCAATTCCAATTTTTCTATAAATGCAGCCTCACTCGCTTCTTAACACTTTTGTTGTTGTTCTTCTTCTTCTTCTTTTATTATTATTGCATGTTATCCTATTGCTCTCCAGCTTCTCCTCTCTTGTGTCTTCTTACCCTCTCTCTCTCTTTGACTACTTGTTCTTTCAGAACATCACCTATATTCATGTCATTAGCCTTTATTTATAAGCTGAGTAGCTGTGTCGTGGGAGGTGCCAACTTGAGGGCAAGCAATAAAGGTGGCTGTCAATTTGTGTCATTCATTGCATCTTTTAAGTTAACGTTTTCTAAGATCAGTTTTTAAAACTAAATCAAGCTATTCTTAATCCCAGATGAGCACAAGTTGATCTAGTGTGGAGAGGCAACAAAGTAATGGCAATGATGTAGAAGAAGATGTTTCATAAATAATGTTACATTTTGCAAAAAAAAAAAAAAAAGTTTCCCTTAGACATTTGGGACACATGTTATTGTGCCATGAAACTTTAGATACTGTTAAGTATTACATTGGCAATGCCTTATAATGATGACTCCTCATTTTTTAAATCTTCAAGACTTGATAACTTGCATTGTGTTCTGTTTCCTAGTAGGGATTATTCTGTTGTTTTTTTTCTCTTCGTGTGACACTTTCCTAGTATGTGCATTCTATGCTTTTTCGTTCTGGTTGCAGAGTTTTTTATGTTTGTGGATAAGCTGTTCCAATCAGCAAATGCTTACACAAAAATAGTGGTTTAAGTTATAATAATACATACGTTTTTCCATTATCTAAAACTGTTATATCAAACATAGACAAAACCAATGTCACATGTATAAATTATGTATAACAATAGCCAGTGGTCAATAGCCAGAAATGTCAAATTTCAGTTTCAAACAACTGAGGGGTTGGGGCATTTTTATCATTAACCATGTGGAAAGATAGGGACAAGGAGGTTATTGTTTTATCTAGGAGTTTTATTTTCCAGTCAAAATCCTCAAAAGAACAAAGTTACATTAGAATTTTATTTTGTTAGGGTACAATAAAGCACTTATTTATGGATAAAAATTAAATTCTCTAAAAGCAATTAATTAGTTAATATATTTTGTACCTAGACACTCTACTAACGCAACTGTGTAAAGTTCACATAAGTAACACAAAATATTTAAATATTACTAATAGCTATTTAGCTGTTACTAAAGACAAATATGTGGCATTAAATTTAATCCTCATTCTGATTGAAAAGTGTTTTTCATAATTATAGAATCACATAATCTGATTCACAGTTTCAAGGTCCCTGGTTTGACCCTGAGCTAAATTGGCAAAATTGCCTCTACTGTAGGTGTAAATCAGTGTGTGGATATGTGTCCAGGGTGTCATGACATAAATCAGGTTTTAAATCAGGACAAAGGTTTAAAATCCAGATTTAGGTTTTAAATCATCTGTCTGTGCATGGAACAGACTTTAGGAACATCCCTTTGACTGATAACTTTCATAAATATTTCTATGATATTTGATTTGGTTAATGATTCACCATGAGTGATGCATCATTCACCAAATGTCACTGGGAGCTCAAAATCTATATGTTGCTAAACTTAAAAAGAAACATGAATTAATCAATTGGATTTCAATAAGAGGATAATGGATTGAGAGTACAGTATATGGTACACTTATTTACAGTACATACACTTCAACATTTCAGTGTTTCTGTGAATGTAGTTACATGTACTGTACAGTGGTTCCTAAAACAAGTAAAGAGTGTGTGGCAATATAGACAAATCTTGCTTTATAGTAGTATAGTATAGTATAGTATAGTATAGTATAGTATAGTATAGTATAGTATACGAAGGAGTGGGTGATGCACTTCATTCATTTAAATATATATGTATTTGTATGAATTGAAATATAGTTTATGACGACAATCAATGCTTAAAGTATATATCCTTAATGAAGAAGCAATGTGATGTGAATGAATGAACAAATCTTCTATTTGTTAAAAACAGTGTTGATGTGTATTTTTTATCACTTAGCTACAGTCAAAATCTATTCCTTAATCATTTGTTTCTGCATTTCCAAAGGATTCAGCATTGTCTTTTTTATGTTTGTCTGTTCCCTTTTTATTCCTCCTTTCTATTATATTAATATGCAAATTATTTTCGTATGCCATGTGTTTGTGTAGGGAACAGACTTTAGGAAGATCCCGTTGACTGACAACTTTCATAAATATTTCTATGAAATTTGTGACGAAAATGTGGTGCTAATGTTCCAAAAAAAATTAAACAGGTCCACTAATTAGCACACTGCATAACATGTTTACTGTCAACACAAGAGAGTGTGGGTATTACAAGTTCTTAGTACCTATGTTTTCCTTTGACTAGCAACATTATTTTTTACCACAAACTACACATGGAATGAATCAAATTTATGGGTGCAACTTGAGACACTGCAAAATTTTATATATATATATATATATATATATATATATATATATATATATATATATATATATATATATATATCAACATATTAACAACAAATATTTACATATTTTCATAATAATAATAATAATAATAATAATAATATATTTTTATGCTACTTTTATGTTTTTTTTTAATACTGGACTGAAAGAATATATATTTGCATGTTAATCTTGTTTATTTATACACCGTCTAAGGAGGCAGTTTTCATTGAACCGATTAATTTTTTTTGCAAATTGAAAAAATTACATAGAAACGGAGATACAAAGAAATTTCGCCTGCATGGAGAAATTCTTTCAAAGAAACTGTGACACATATAGCTAGGAAGACTATAATCTGGTTAGACCTGCACATTTCTTAGTGTTCCATGTGATTGTGTGCATACAAAAAAACCCTTTTGGACATTTAAATTAACAGAGTTGCTATTTTAATTTACGTAAAGTAAAGTAAAGCCTTTATTTTGTCACATATACATTACAGCACAGTGAAATTCCTTCTTCGCATATCCCAGCATAACTGGGGTCAGAGCGCAGGGTCAACCATAGTACAGTGCCCCTGGAGCAAGGGCCCAACAATGGCAACCTGGCTGAGCTGGGAATCGAACCGCCGATCTTCCAATCAGTAACTCAGTGCCTGTAATTAAGTGCACATAATAAAGAGCATAAGTTGTTGTGTTTTTGTTTTTTTCCTTTTTTTTTATTCACCCTGTCTCCATTGTAGAGGAATCACTAACTAAACACAAAACTGGCAAATCAGTCACTTACATGCACCCACCCACCCACAGACACACATTTTGATTTACAATAATAATGCCTTTTTTTGGGGGTCACATACAGACACATTACTGCACAGTGAAATTTTTCCTTTGCATATCCCAGAATAGCTGGGGTCAGACAATATACAGCAGCCAAGGACTTGCAGGGCCTCAGCAACCTGGTGGAGCTGGGGCTCAAACCATCGAAATTCCAATCAGTAACTCGGTGCCGTATCCCTCTGAGCTACCCCTGTCCCATGTAATACTATTAATCGTCATCGTCATATGATCATCATCACTTAAAAAAATCATGAACTACTCTCCAACTGTACAATAATGGCTCATAAAACTAACACTACAGTATATTACAGGACTGTTCAGATTTTAAAACTTTAACATTAGGCAATTACTCTGACATTCTCTTTCTGGCTGTACGTTATACAATGCACAGGCAAATTGTTTTGTGTTATAGCACCACCTACTGTCTTTCTGCATTGCATTGCTTAAACAAAAATGATTTAAACAATGGAAAGGCCTTGTCCCTGGCCTGTCTTGGAGCTATTGCTGGTACCAACTGGGGCATTTGGCTCGAACAGCTTTGTCCTGCACAGTATGATACTTTGCCTATGGTAAGAAGCTGTTGTTGTGGCCTCAGCCTCACCTTTAGTATGATGTGGCTTGTGGAGCTTCTGCCGTGGCTTGGCTAGGGCATTCGCTGCTTAACCATCACATGTTGGAATGATGCCGAGGCGTTATGAGATGTGGTGTTCACTGGGAAAAAAAACCTCTCTGCTTTAAACCATTAATATATAATTATAAATGAAGCCTAAAACCGCTGAATCATGTTCAATGTAAATTATCATATTTTTACTGTATATTACTGTTTATGAGGCAAAATAATGTATATTGAATATTGTATAGAATATTATGTAAATGAATGGCTCAATTGTTGACTCTAGCAGCATGTCAAGTTGCTTGTGTACATAAAGAATGCACAGATTATAATTCTGATTAAGATTCAAAATTCAGTTTACTGGAAAACCCCAGTCATATTTCCTTCCATGATAAAATAAGCCAGAAGCAGTTGCAGGTGAACCTATCTGAAGTATGTGTGAGAAACACAGTCATTGTTATTTCAAAAACAGATTAGGTCCAGCGACTGTAATCCATTTTAATGCTGCTTCAAAACAGTATTATCACACAAGTTGTTGCCCCTGATAGAGCAGACTGGACTTTGACCATGACGGAATCCACACACTTTTATTTCACCCTTAGATAAATGCTCAGTATAAATAACAAGCAATGACTGTCCACCAGTAACAGGCTGAATATTAAATGGCTTCCTAATAGATTCCTTATAATCCGTGTAAAGGTTTCTGTATAAGATACAATGTTGGAGATCACACTGGAGACATGGGGACACCGGGGAAATGCAGACAATAACCTGGGCTCAGCATCAAACCATTTACAATACAAGAATTTGCCATTTATGCCCTAATCCATAGCAACTTGTATTTGTCTAATAATACACCTAAATAGTTGAGGGTTGAGGACTTGCTCATGGTACAGTGGCAGCTTGATAGTACTAGGGTTTGATCCCGTGACCCTCAGAGTCCACTAGTAGTCCATTGTCTTACGGTGGTACCCGTGCCCCAGATCTAGCACACACACTTTTGGGGGGGAGGGGGGGGATTCTCCAGCAGTATTCACTCCAGGCACATGTTCGCCACTCTAACACCTTCACCTCCCATTTCTTTGAACATAGCAAGCACACGAGGGGGAAAAAAAAGAGATTAAAAGAGGTAATTTTTTCCATCATAATAGAAATCGAATCCTATATACTGTACAGTACCGCAATTGTCATTACAACATCCTAAGCAACATGGAAGTTTGATTTTGTTCATGCAGCATCTGTGTTCTAAATATTGCACGGTTCATCTTAACCCTCTGACGTCTGATGGTCTTTTGGGTCATGAGCAATGCTGTAACTCACACCAGAGAAGGCAAATATGAGCTGAATAATGAGATTTTCATTCAGTTACGTGACTGAAAGGAAAAGTGCTACAATAAATAAATTAGGTGAATTAACTCAGGCAAAAAAAAAAAATCAGCTCTTACACCCTATTCACTAGACAGTATAGCCTAAGTCAGTTTTAACAGACCCTAAAAGTGAAAAAATAAATAAATAAAAAAGTTGTACATTATACAACTTCTACTGTACTGTCTGAACTGGTTTGTGGCTTTAATTGGGGAGGTATTTATTACAGGGCTGATTTGGAACTAAACTCAATCTGGCAACCCTGCACTGCGCCTGCGCCGTGTGGTTCCTGACGCTTGTTGGAGCGGTTCAACGCGCTGGATTTATTTCTTGTAACTCTGGGAATGTTCGGTGAGCGAGTAGAGACGACATGGATCTAAAATCCGAGCTGCTCAAATCCATCTGGTACGCGTTCACTTCTCTGGAGGCTGAGCGCAGCGGCAAAGTGTCCAAGTCCCAGCTGAAGGTAAGAGAGACCACCGCGGTGTCCTTCTAGCCAATGGGGGGGACAAACAAACAAAAAACTCCTTATCTTTGGCAAAGGAATGCGACTCGGTCTATCCCTGAGCGTATATGTATTTGCTCATTCCTGCTTACACGTCCAAAAACTCTCAGTACACTACTAAATAGTACAGTCAGTCTCAGGAAATATACTACTAAACTCTACAATTAAATGTGTATCTATTTCTGTTTAGCAAAGTTTGCCTTTAACTAGCTTTTCGAGTCAAGTCTAATTAGGTACAGTGACTTCAAGGATAAAATCTGTACATACTGAACCAAAACTCGTCCCCATGATGGCACCACCCCAACAACCAGAAAAAAGTACAGTCATATCTGAGAGGACATGTCATAATAGTTCACTAAAGGTATTGTGTTCTGTTACTTGAATTACACATCTCGTCATGTATAGAAATGTTTGTCTGCAGCTACATTCAATTGCACAAAGTAAAGCTGTGAAAATGTATCCTAAGGCTATGCCAAAAAAAAAAAAAAAAAAAACTGGTCAGCTGACATAGGCAGTGCACACACTGATTGCACAAACACAAAAGAGTTTAATCTAGTCCAATAGGATAACCCTGTCTTAATTCAATATGTGCAAATGTGTTAAGGATGTCATCTCTCACACACACACAAATCCAAAAGTCATTCCAAAAGTTACATAAATGCACATAATACCCAAATACAAATAAATAGTGTTGCTGTCCAAGGCACTGAACTGTTAAGGATGGTCATCCCAGCTGTTTCCGTGGAATCTGTCATGTTGGAACACATCCGTATATTGCCACATGCTTAAAATGAAGCAACAACAGGCAGCTGTCCTGACACGCTGTTTGCACAGCAAAGATCACTTTTTCTCTCAACACACATGGGGAAGAGAATTCCACTTCTCATTCCTCTTATTTCAGCAATTTTGAATTCTCACAGATGTTCCATAGCATTTAAATGCAAATATGAGTTACATACAGTACAGTACATCAAGCATAACGTATATTAATATATTACAATAATTAACAGATTTCAAGAATATATTATATGCGTTACTTTAAACTATATATATAAATAATAATATTACATTATATACATTGATTAAATTTTAGTTTCTAATTTTGGCAGAATTTGATGGTTTAAGAGAAATATAACATGGCACAACATGCTGTTGTTGGTAAATTTAATGCACTTAATGCGCTTGTCCTTTTTATTATGTGTCACAGGTGCTGTCTCACAACTTATACACAGCTCTGAACATCCCTCATGATCCTGTTGCCTTAGAGGAGCATTTCAAGGATAATGACAATGGACCTGTCTCTGATCATGGCTATATGCCATACCTTAACAAATACATTCTGGCAAAGGTATGGATCTATCGATGTACAAAATTTTCCCCATAATGTGTCGATTTGAGGTTATAAACTAAAAAGTAGTTGGCACTCTAATTGTGTAATTTTTAGTAATTTGTTGCTCCTGTTGATAATGCAGCATGGTGGCATAATGGTTAGCTCTGTCACCTTGCACCTGCATGTTCTACCCATGTCTGATGGGATTCCTCCGTGTATTCCGGTTCTCTCCAACAGTCCCAACACATGCAGATTGAGCCACTGAGTCACCAATGCCCCATACAGTCCTGTGCAAAAGTCTTAGACACATGCAAATAACTGCTCTAGAGCAAGGATGTCTTCCTTTGCTTAAAACATAGTCTCAGGTAAAGTTTGTACAGTTTTATAAGTAAATCTTATTGAACATTCTGCAAAACCAGCCAAAGTCCTTTCGGCAACTTTGGAACACCTGCTTCTTTTTTTATGCATGCAAAATCTTTCTTTTTTCCTTTTTTGTGTTTTTATTTGACAAGAAAAGTGGTCGTGTACATAATATTCAGCTTTCTTTTCTGGCCTACAGATATTTTCCCGAAATATTACTATTTTTCTGGGGGGAATGCTAATGTTCGGAAATCAGAAATGGTGTTTTTCTTTTGTTTGCTTTTTTTTTTTGTACTGACCAAAGTTTGCATAAAAACGCACAGGGTCCCTAAGAGTTTCTCACAGTACTGTAGAAATAATATATTGTACCTGTTTTTCTTAAGGCTACTGAGGGGACATTTGACAAAGAGACATTTGATGAGCTTTGCTGGATGATGACTGCTAAGAAGAACTTCAAACCCAGTGTTCTTCATGGGGTGTGTTCCCAAAGAGACTGCTTCAAGCTCTTCTGTCTGTTTAACCTGCTTTCTGAGGACCGTTATCCTCTTGTCATCATCCAGCCTGAGGTTTGTGCTTTAGTGTAAGGGAATGAGGGAAGCCATGTGATATAATAATAATAATTAAAAGTGATAATCATAGACATTACTGTGTAACATTCTTGACCCACCCAGTGTTTCTTAATATTCTGCTTCAAAAGAGCCAGACTACCCATGTAACTTTAAATATGTAGAGTGTGGCTTTCATTTACAGATGGAGAAAGTCAGCAACATCAAAAGCTAAACCTTATTTAGTTAATGGTTCAGGAGGTCTAGAAACAACCTGATAATATATGTTTCAAATTCAGTTCTTGCTTTTATACATTTTATTTTTCTCATATTAACAGAGAATTTAACAAGTTGCTGAAACAGAACTTTAACCACACTGTGGTAAATAGGTTTATATTTTCCAGATTATGAAATGATGGGGAGTATATAAACTTGCCAAGAAGCTTAAAAGTAAAACTAAAGATTTGTACCATAATGCAAATTTTTTACAAAATAAATAAATAAAGTCGACTTTGCAAAATAAATTTGTTGTTGTATTGGTAACAGATTTGAAAATTCCTGAACGATGCATGGTTCTAAGCAGCACTAATCCTAGATTTTAGAATCCATGGAAAATGCATTGTGAAATATACTTTAGAAAAATGTATATATAAATATATACTTTTCTTAAAGAGAGAAGCTTATTTGGTAGCAGAGTTTGATCTCACTTAAAATGTACCAACAAAGCCGAAAGAGGTAATGTAGATAAAATCAGTGAATGACAACGCATAAGAGATACACAGACGCGTGATATGTAACTCATCTGAATCTTCTTCAACATTAATATGGGAAGGAAGTTGAAGATGAGTAAAAACGGAACTGAATTCATAGGCCATATGTATCTGAGTTTGCGATCTAGCAAAAACAGCAATGATTTGCACAATGAAAATCCTGTTTGAAACTGTTGTACATAATTGGGCATGATCTCTTGCTAGGAGCCATATTCTCAGCTGTAATAACATGTCACATTTATGACCTTGACCCCTTATATGAATGATATGATATTTATGCTCTCAGCTGGAGTACCTACTGAAGAAGATCTTCACTGGAATGAACCAGGAGTGGGATGGAAAGGCACTGGAGGATCTGTTATCCCAAGATCCTTCATTGCAGGATGGCCTATCTGTGTGGAAGTTTTTGGAGTATATGAGTGCAGGGCACCTTATGAGGGTGGACAGTAAGGAAACCTTCAGCCTGGCACTCGATGACATTTTTATGGAGATGTACCACAACGTACTGAAGAAGGTGACTGTCTAATGATGAATAATTATTGTTACTGACTTTATTAGTTAATTATTTATTACATAACATTAATAATAGGATTGACAAATGACAAGTTGCAATTTATTATATTCTACTCCGCCAGTAGTGCTGTCTTTATTTCTAATCATAATGCTCATTTATCATTATCATTCCTAAGGTAACATGAATGTACAAGCCCATACATAGGGACTTTTATGAGGGACTGTTTGTGTTTAATAAAGAATAATGTACCTTCATGTATTCTATAGTGAAGTTGTTTGTAAAAATATATTTTTAACATTCATATAAAAAGTCTTCGGTGTCTTAATATGCAGACATATTTTTCAAAACTGTTTGAACTTTTATACTTCAGTGTAACATAATAACCTGCTTTAGTGTAGTTTTTAATTTGTTTATCTGGTCTGGTGAAATCACTGGTCATTTTTATTTGTTGTTGTTCTTCCTTATTGATTTAATTACTTTTATGGTTATGTTTTAAAGGTAAGTATTTATTTGCGATAAAGAAATATGGATACTAACATTTTTAATTTTTTTATTTTTTTTCAGGGTTACATGCTAAAAAAGGGACAGGTACGTAGAAATTGGCATGAGCGCTGGTTTGTGCTTAAGCCAGGCATCTTGGCCTACTACATTAGTGAGGACCAGAAAGAGAAAAAGGGAGAGGTCCAGCTGGATGGAAGCTGTGTGGTAGAGGTGAATTATGCTGTTTGTTTGTTTATTTGTTTGTTGTTCATTTTTCACTTTATTTATCTCTAAAAAAGAAAAAAAAATCATAATTTTTGTTCAGAAACTTAATTTTAAAAAATGTAAAAATGTTAAATATTTTTTTCAATTGGACAACATCACAATTTTGTTTAAATGTATGGTGTAATACCTCCACAAGCTATATATATATACTTCTGATTTTAGTCTAGACAGTATTACTTTGCAGTATTACTTATTTCAGGTAATAATAATATGTATATACTAATTTCTTCTTTTAGTATTTCATATCTGATTGTAATTACTTTTTTCTATAAACAAAGGAACAAAGGCATATGATTTTTTTTTTAATTCCATTTCACCTTTATTTAAGTCGAACAGAAAAAGTTCTGTTTGTTTGGACTTTATTTTGTCCAAATATTATACAGTATATTTCAAACTAATTTTTATTAGACTCATTATATAAGTTGGGGTACATTACATAAAAGTGGGAAAGTACATAAACAATATTATTTCTCAATAGAACAAACAGTGGATCAAGTTAGTATATTCCTTTAGTGTAACAAATCTGCTAGTTCCAAAGTTTAAATGTTAACAATTGTTTTCTTGACTGATTTATGATAATTTCCTTTTTTTTTTAGTCATAATTCTAGTGGTAGAACCTGCATGGCTGACCACTTCTCATTTTCGTAAACAGATTAAGGGTGTGGTCACACATATAGTTCAGTTCTCTTGGTTTGGACCAAAGCCTAAAATGATACCTTAAGTTTGCTAGTATAACGCCCTGGTTCTCTTAGCATTAACACTGGCATTTTCGATATTGGACCAAAAGACACAACAGAAGGCATAACTGAAAACCCATAAAGTGTTTGTAAAATGCAATGTTATCTATTGAGAACGTCATAAGCATGGGCCCCAGATAGCTAATAATAATAATAACAATAATAATAATTAAAAAAAAAAGGTTAAGCAGAGATCGTTAATCCTTTGACAGACTCTCCCCACTCTTGCATTTTGCCGGCCTGCCTAGTGCAGGGCACTGTGATAAGTAGGCAGTGCTGCGTTTAATAACGAGAGTGCTCAAAAACATATGACATTAATGACTGCTAGCGCACTTGTTATTGCAATCAGCCCGACTGGGCTATTACATGCAATTCTGTGCTCTCGTGCACTGTCCATAATTGATGTCTTTTAATGTTCTTTGATTAAATTTAACATTCAGATACAGAGTCGACCAGTGAAAGTTATAGTCATCTTTATTAGATAATCCTAGCAAGGCAGACTTGGTCCGTTTACATATCTTTGGTCCGTGGTGGGATCACATTTGGAAACAGTTTGCTTGCTTGGTGCGCATCGAGGTTCAGACTGCATCGTTCACACAAGTGAACCACACCACCAGAACAACCGCACAGAGATCATTTTAATTAAACTAAACATGTCAAGTGTGGACACAGTGGACATTTGATTGTTGGTAAATTAGTATATTTAATGACAATAAGCTATTATAGATTTTTAAAAATAAATTTAAATGAGAGAACACGTTCCATAGTAAAGTGTTAATTTAATAAAATGTATGCCATTAATGTTGGTCACTTAATAATAATAATAATAATTTTTGCATTACAGGGTGGAGTTCTGTAGCTTAGTTGTCAGAAATTTTGCTGACATTAATAAATTGATCTTTTTAAATTATTTAAATGAGAAAAATATTTTTGAGCAGTATTTAGTTTTTTTAAATACATTTAAAATAGCTGTTGTTAACTCTAATGGTTTTTAGTCATTATTTTGAAACCAAGAAACAACGGGTTGGCAAAAATGATAAATTTAGAAACATTCTGACAATTTTCAAGCTACGTGAAGCACTGTATAGGATGCAGATAATACTTTATGATTTGCTTGAATAGGCAAAATATAAAAAAAAAAATCAAAATATTTAGAACAATATACTTATCATCAATAAATGTAAAATGTAGCCTAAATTATAGAATGAATTCTATTATAGAATATGGACATGATGTATGATTATTATTTTAAAACTTTTAGTGAATAAGAATTGGTGAAGAACCATATCTTTTTGCAAAGAGCCGAAGTTTATTAACTGCATATAAAGATTCCGTTTGTAATTATATATAAAAGTAAATGTGCCTTAAAGTCACAGTTATAAATTTAGACAGCAAAGTCTTATATAGAGTTAATTACAGGGTTATTGTTTAATGTGACTCGCAGACCATGCCAGATAAAGAAGGACGACGCTGTTTGTTCTGTGTGAAGACTCCTGGCAGGACATATGAGATGAGTGCTCCCGATCAGAAACAGAGAGTGGAGTGGATTCAAGGTGAGTGCTTACAAATCATCCATTCTGGCTACATCTATTATTTATCTATTTATTTTACCTTGAGGTTAAGAGAATTCCATATAGTATTGTAAGTCAGTCATATTTTTGCAAATTTATTTATAATCTGGTGTTTTGTTCAGCATTTCTCACTCACTATGTACACTAGCTATCCAGACAGCACTCCGGCTGAAGACAGAAGGGAAGAGCTCGATGCATTATGAACTAAAGCTGCGCAGACGAGAGCTACGGGAAAACAGTCAGAAAAATGAGAGCCAGAGCAGCCAATGTGGTCAGAGAACCGAACGCCAGAGCAGCCAATGTAGTCAGAGAAGTGAGCGCCAGAGCAGCCAAAATGGTCAGAGAAGCTTGAGTCAGTGCAGCCAAAATAGTCAGAGAAGCCTGAGCCAGGGCAGCCAGAGTGAACAGAGTACTGAAGTCGAGGAGCACGGCTCTGTGATTCAACATGAAGAACCAGAGAGTGAGGAACCACAGGAGGAAATCATAGACATCATCCAGGTAAGAGAGAGGGATTTAAGAATCATAGTGGATACAACTCAAGCTTTTGGGTTTACTAATTTAATACATTTTAGCAACACCTGGAATTGGAGGTACAGCGCAAAAAGGATGATGCATGGGAGAAAGAGAAGCAGAAGGAGAGGCAGCAAGAGCTGGAAAGACAGCTGGAGGAAGCAAACAAGGTGAGACACGGCTGTGTCCTTTTGCCATTTTAGTGCATTGTTTTTTCTAAGGAATTTGTTCTTGAGATTGGAGAATGAAATGTATATATATAATAGTCTAAATTTGATGCTTGACGATGTACTGGTTGCTGCCCAGGCCAGAGAGAACATGGTGGCTGCACTGGCTAAAATGGAAAGGTTGGTGCAAGAGCAAAAAAAGAGGTTACAGGAGCTAGAACTCACACAGCAGAAACTGGAGGAGGCACTCAACACACAGATCCAGGCCCGCTTAGAGGAGGAGAAGGTTCGACAAGAGCTTGAAAGGTCAGTTGAGTCATGTCAACTGGACAACTTCTTAGTCCATTAGAAACATCTCACTGCACATCCAAGTAGGTTCATTGCATCTGAAAGTTAGAATGACTTTTATAAATGAAAATTACAGTATGTTAAAATAATGTTGAAGGTTTGACACATATAACCTCAACTAAACTAAATTTTAACAGTTATTTGAAACATGTATGCCATTTCCCATTCATTTGCACAGCAGCTAACCAAATCTCTGGTCCCTTAAGATTCTAATAGTGTTTAGAATTCCTATGCGGAGATGGGAAGTCCTGTTTATGCCACCCATGTGGTATTAAAATGATTTTAAGCGTATTTTTAAGCCAGACCTCTACAATTAACAACAATAGCCATGTAATGATATTTTATCAGCCTTACTTGGGTTTGTTACCTTCCAGAACGATTTGAGAATTTCACTATTCATACTATTAAAAGAAAGTATAAAGTGGCTATGTAGTACTGCTGCTTGTCAGAAATGGATCTTTTGAGTGAGATTCCATAATTCCCATAGAATTCTCTGGAAAAGATTAATAACCATGGAGAATAATCAATGAATAACATGTTTAATAAATAATGATTAATATTTTCCAAATTAATCAAACTTTGGAGACTTCGCACAGACATATGTTACCCTGTGCACAGTGCTTGGTTAGCCTAGACTATATGTCTCTGTAAATAAATCAGAAAATACAAAGACTAAGAAAAAAAAAAAAAAAAAGGAAAGTCTTACTCATCCACTGCCTGAACTGTCTGGTCTAGTTTCATCTTGTTTGGGTTTCGAGTTGTAGTTCAGGTGTGGATTATGTTGAAACCTGGCAACCCTTCCCACAAGCGTCAAACCTTTTAAGCTCTACACAAAAGTAAAAACCTCAGGCTTGTGCAAATTTTTTTTTTTTTTGTCCTGAGGGATGCACACACACCTGGCATCAGGATAAACCATTCTAGATAGCTGTTCTACAGCCTTTGAATTAGTTTAGAACACATTATCTGTTCATTCCGAATGATTCATGTGTACTCGGTACATCTTTAGTGTATACACATATCTTTGTGTCTCTCACAGTGTACTGGAGGAAGAAAGGAGGAAACTGGCAGAGTTGATGTTCCATCAGAGACAATTAAAGAATCCTAATTTTGCCGAAACAGCCCAGCAGAAGACCCATCAACCGCAAAAAGACGAGGAGGATGACATGCATCCTCCTGAAACCTCTATCTCCCAACTATCACCGTGGTCCTCCCAGGTTCTTACAGAACCAGTGGAGATACATGAGTACCATGTGGAGGTGAGAGATAAGGGATGGAAAATGAGTAGACTTTGATGTAATTATTTGGTCAGCTGGTCAGCCCCTTTCATGCAAGCACAACTGTCATTTGTTTAAATTTCTCTCATTGCGCAGAAAGTGTCTGAGAATTTTTCTAGAGGCCCACATATGAGACAATGGAACGTCCAGCTCAACCGCCTTATGAAGCCGATCACACCAGCAGGTAACAAATTCACACAAAGCAGTACACAGTGGCAGGTAGAGCATTTGTAAAGTTCAGCTTGTGTTAAAATCTGCCATATCCAGGAATCCCACAGGCAGTGTTGGCTTAAAGAGGAACATTTAAGTAGACAGTAAAACAAAGGGGACACTAAACAAGAAAATTGTCTGGCATGGGTGCTCCAGTGCACTAACTTTGTCAGTGTGATCCTGCTATCCCATTGGCATCCCTGTTTGCAGAGGCAGCCTGACTCCCAGACTCAACACATGATTCAGCTGTTGATATTACATGAATTTGTTCTTTTCCCCTTTATCCATGTGTAGACAAGATGGAGCGTCTGACGGTGAGGTCCAACTATCACAAACATGGGGAGGCTCTCACCAGCACAGAGTTCATTCTGAAGTACCAATCAACTGTCACTGAAACAGAATCCTCCAACAGCCAGTTACGAAAGAGAGAAGAGGATGTGGGCACACACGAACCAATCAGTGCATCTCAGGTTGAGGAACTGCAAACAAACAGACAACAGATTGAGCAGGGCAAAGATTTTGCATAGATAATCACTGACACAAGCTCACCATGTAAAATATCTGTGAGATATTTTGTTATTAAGACTTATTTTTGGCATAAGTGGAGTTTTAAATGTATGGAAACTGTAGTTATAGGTACACAACAATATAGTGTTTGCAGAAATGTTGGTCATCTACAGTAAATTGTGTGTGTGTGTGTGTGTGTGGGTAGGGGTAGTGTTGCGGTTGACAAATGCAAACATTTTATTTACAGCCATTTCTCTAAATTCAGACAATGCTAAATTTTAGTTTTTGTTGTTAGTCTTTGTTGTCAAATCGGGCAGTGGCACTGAATCATTAGGCGCTAATAATCTTTAAGGTAATTCTAGGATTGTGTCTGCAACAATATAATTTGTAGATAAATAATCATACAAAGCACTAAATTATGAACCCTGGTTTGCTTAAGCATTTTTTTTAAATGATTTCTTCCTTTAGTTATGTACTTGTTATTACACCAGTATAATCTGATGCATATCAGACACCACATATTTCCTGTTTCATGGTTTATCTACATCAGCATTTTACACTGCTTGAGTTGTACAGAACAAACTGAATTTAGTTTTGTGTTTTTTCCCCCTGGGTGAAAAATATTATAACGCACACTGCCTGGCCAAAAAGGGGGGGGAAAGAAGTCACACTCGATTTCACGATTTCATTCATGTTCTTTAGCTTTAATTATGGCATGTAATGTGGTGACCAGGTTTGAATAATTTGCTCATAATGCAGTACATTCCTGACTATCTCCTTAGTTGTATTATTTGTATGATGGTGTCCAATAATTTGACTCTTCTAAAGCAGCAGAATTGTTTTGACTAGGCAGTACGGCATATCTTTGTATTTTTTTTATGATTAAGTGATTGCATTCCAGAGCTTGCTCCTTGTCTTTTCTTTCTTCTCTTTTATCTTTTCTCCTTTATGCTGTATTGGTTACCATAGGTTCTATGTAACTGTTTGTATCTCTGTGGATGGCCAGTAGAGGAGGCACTTGCTCTGAAATTACTTGCTTCCTGATATTCAGAATAATTCACAGCATAAAATCCTTGGTCTCGTTGTCATCATTTGCCCTTCCACATTGAATAAGTCATTACTCATCACACATTAAATTCATATTCCCCAGCTCTGGATCAATTCCATTCAATTAAAAAATGCACACTATCAAAAATCTCTATCACACGCTCTTGCACAAAACACTTTTTTTTTGTGCTCAGTGTTGAAAATATTCATGCCGTCTATATTTGGTTCTGTGGATGCTGGCGACTGAGTGGAACATAGTCTGCAAGACATCACTCCCAGCCACAAAGATGAATGATGGCCTTCTGTGCTGGTTTTGGGAAATAATCAATAGCATGACTGTAAATGATCTTTGAGAAACAGCCGTGGTTTGTGATTTTCCCAAATCTGATCTTTTCCCATAGCTTGGAATCTTTGTGTTTATAAGCCTTGTATATCACTTTTACATGTGCTTTACCACCTGAGGTTTTCATATGCGCTTATAAACTTTACTCAGTGCATTAGAAGATTTATAAGAATTCTGCAATGTAGTATGTATTAAAATTATTCATGTTTTTAGAATTATGTAGCTCAATTTTACAAGCTTCTAATGATCATATGCTTAATCCAATGTAGAGCCCTGACCTTAAATACAGCATGTCCAGGAATACCAAAGTTTCAGTTTTGCTTTATGAAAGCCTAAATTCTTACGGTAGCTTCAGAAATTCCTGCTATGAAGTATCTAGCAGTAGTACACACGGACAACACTGGACTGATCCAATCCCTGCTTGTAAACACACAACACAAGCTGGATACTTCCATTCATATTTCTGACAAACAAGAGTCAGACACCTCTAGTGACAGATGTGATTGCAATTTGGCGACATTTACAGCTCGAATGTCACAAGCGCTCTCCTAAGAAAAGGAGCAGTGACAGAATTGAAACAGGGGGTCATTTGTTCTTTAGCAAGCTGCTTTTTCTTTTTTTTTCTTTTTTTTTGTACAATAAGCTTCTAAGGAAAAAGAAAACCTCTGGCACCTAGTCATACTCCACTTTCCCCTTAGTAAATCAGGGTCAGATGAATAAGCGATTAGAAGGCGTTTCAGCTTGAGATTATTGGGAACTGGAAAGATAAAAGCCAGATGTAAGATTTCTAGAAAAGGGTGTTTGCCTCCTAGGAGTTAAACACCTATCAGCTGCTCTTGCAGAACTGCATAACATTGTCAGTAATCGATTTTAACAGCTTTGCTATTTTCGTTCTCCTCATTTTTCGAGTATGCAGTATGTGCATGTGGTGGGATTTGTAAATAATTGTGAATTACAACTGAATTTTACAAACTGAATTGTCAATTTTAATATGTTTTCATTTAATTATTTTCTGCAGTCATTGCTTAATCTTGGTCAGGGTTGTGGTAGATCCAGAGACTATCCTGGAATGATGAGGAACAAGGAGAAATACCCTTTAATTAGGAAGCCAGTTCTTCACTGGGCACCATGTACATACACACACCCACACACATTTATTACAATTGACATCTGTTATGACAAGTAAGAAGCCAAATTGCTTCCCAAACTAAAATGTATTAAGGAGTCTTATTAAACCACTACACATTCAAAAGCTGGATTTAGATGTTCTAGTATTTCCATCTAGCCGCTTGCTCAGTAATCATTTATTTCCCACATTCAACTCCCCTCTGCTCAGAGTCACCAAATACAGATATGATCAGTGTGTCTATATTGGGATTTGGTTGCCGTAGCACACCATGTTGGTATTGCTCTAGCTTCGGGCCCACCCTAGCCAAAAGATCACTGTCTGATACACAACCACCTGTAATTATATTCTTTAGCCTCAACCAACTTCCTCTGGTGCATTTCCTAGGCAGAAAAAAATGAAATGGACCACAGACTAGTACGCCAACAACCAAAAATACACTAGCACTCATGAAAATTTAGAAGTGAAAGTTGCCCTTGTTGTTACAGCTGCAATACTTACCCCTGCAATGTTGTGAAAAATGGAACGGTTGATCTAAAGCCCTTTTGAACACTTGATTTAGATCAGAGGTGACCAGCTCCAGTCCTGGAGGGACAGAGTCAAACAGAGTTTGGTGAGGTTCCTCCTCAAAGACACCTGATTCAACTCACCACTTAAATACCAGGTTCAGCAAAGTGGCCAAAACGTGCAGGACTGCAACCTCTTCTGGTTTAGATGAATGAGTATCAGATGGCCTGGTTTATGTTGCAGTTGATTTACATTTTCTTAGTGTGCTTCTATAATAATGACATCATAAAACGTTACTAGATACTGAAAACATTTACTTTCATTTTTACTGTTTTAAAGTTTGCAAAGCTGTAGAAGGGCTGGTGATGGCTGAAAGGTTCACATTCCACAAACTGAAATGTCTTTTTATGTATACCAACCATGTAGGAGCTCTCTTTAGGTATACTGTACTAATAAGGACTGTTGTCTGATCTAGTCCATTAGTAGAAAGGATCATCATATGACTAGGAGAGTAAGAGAGTATACTGTCCCTCTCACCAAGACAGCGTGGTCAGTTTTGCTCTCTCGGCTTCTGGGCACAGTTGGCTTGTGATGTACTTGGGATTGCTCAAGTTTGGGTAAACACTTTTGAAACATTATGGACTTTGGAGTCATATCAAGGAAATCAAATTACATTAAATAGAACTGGAATGAGCAGTACCACTGTTCTTAATTGATAAATTGTGGGGCAACGCAAGCCACTTTGTAGGAACTCACAAGAGTGTACATGGTTGATGCAATGCTGTTCTTCAGCTGTACTACATACTAATCATGCTCAGCCAGACTTGGGCACAAGCCTTAAAAGCAGAATTGGCTGAATTTATGAACATTTGTAATCGATAAGGCCCGAGGCACACTGAGCCATGTTCCCACTATGTCCTCAAAAAATTGTCTGAACGAAGTAAGTATTGTCTCCCTTGACGTGGAGCTGCAATATTAAGCATGTCATAAGGCATCTGGTAAAAGCGCAGCGTGATATGATCAGACTCAGTAATAACTTGGTTTGCTCACACTAGACCTAGTGAGTGTGTGATAATATAATAGGAGATTATTAACAACATGATAGACACATTAAGGAGCCGACAGGGATGTAGCTAGGATGTAGTATAAACTTTATAAATGCACATTTCTCCATTTTGACCCCGTTCCTGCTGTATTCTTTGAGTTTTTTTTTTTAGGGGGTGGGGGAACTCCCTTGTCCTCTTTGGAACATAGCAGGGTCTTAGGGCATAGTATGGCCTTAAATTCGAGCTAACCATTGCTAAGAAAACCATAATATACATAACTGAAGAACTGAATGACCAGGACTGCTCTATTGGTTTCAGGCCACAGTCAGCTTGCAATCGCTCAAAGATTTGGTAAACATTTTTGAAATAATGCAGACATTTGAGTCATAATATATATCAAGAAAATCCAATTACATTACATAGAACTGGAATGAGAAATACCATTCTCTATAACTGATACATTGTGAGGCAACGCAAGCCACTTTGTAGGAACCGTATCCAGTATTTATACTGAATTTGTGGGAAAAAGTGTATAGGTATATGGATGGCAAAGCTTTTCCTCAGCTCTATAGTGGATGCAGTGGGAACTATAGGATGCAATGAGAACTTCATGATCTTCATTGGAATGTGACAGGGCCTTACATTGGAATTTCATTTGTTTTCATTTCTAAATGAAATTGGATTCCTATTTGGGAATACATCTCGGATTAAAAAATAATAGAAAACAGAATAGTTCTTCTCACCAAGTTAACCATTGCCAAGAAAACCACAATATACATAACTGAAACATTGAAGAAAAAAACAACTACCAAATTAACCTCTATTTGCGCACCAACCATCATCTTCATACACCAGAGAATCACTTTGCAATAGCTAACAATGCTAGTCCCTGTAAAGAAAACCACATAATGAACGCCATACCACACATTTAAAATAAAATACATTGTTTAAATTGGGAAATAACCAACTGATGCATTCTTAACAGGCAGTTTAGCTAAAATAAAAAAATGCTTTTTAACAAATAACTTGCATTTTTTCTGTATTAGACTGTATTGGTCAGTGGTATATGATCTCAAGCAATAACAATGCATACCATGCACCCATCTAGGAATCTCTGTAGTCCAACTAGGGACTGTGAAGGGCAATGATGACCATTGTATTTATACCCCCGCCCCCCCCCCCTCTTTTTTTTTACGACTGTGGTGGGACCTCCAGTCAACATTCACACTCTTTCACACACTACGGGCAATTTGAGAAGGCCAACTAAGGGGCCTTAACTTTATCTGCCTGTCTTTGGATTGTGAGAGCAAACCACAAAGCCTGGACAGAACATGCAAACTCCATGCACACAGACCTGTGGTGGGAATTGAACCTGGACCTTGGAGGTGCAAGGCGACAGTATGTATATATCTTTTTATTGTCTTGCCAAGCAAAAATTTCCTTGTAACAGAACATGTAGTCTAAACATGGTTCCAAGATAAGCAGGTTTATGTCATTTAAAAATAAAATACAATAATATAAAGATATATAATGTAATGGGTTTTAAAGCTTTAAAACAATTGGCAGTAAAATTATTCCGTAAAATTGTAGAACTTAATAAAGAACCGAATACATGTAAATAATAATAATAATTTTCAGACATTTTATAATTGTATAATAAAATAGAGCGAAGTCAACTCTCAATCGGTCCTCTTGCGCTGACATGCCAAAAACGTCACTTCCGCTTCCACGGCCTCGCGCGGAATGGACTTTAATTTTGAAATCTGTCAGCATTCTGATGCGCGTTTCACTGTTAACTTAGTGAACGCACATGCTAAGCATGAACTCCGCGATGGATGAAATGCTGTGTGCAGACAGGCTGACTGTGGAGCATTTGTCCTCCTTACAGAGTGTAACGAAGGCTTTAAGAGATGAGCAGCTCAGGTGCGAAAACATTATGTCGGAGATGAAGTGGGAGTGCATATCTACCTATAGCCACATCTGTTATAACTAGCTTAGCTAACCACAGTGCTCTGTGATAACTGTTTCCAGATACAGTATAATATTATTAATAACAGAATGTGTGACTGTGGCTTGCAATGGTGACTGTAATTGTAGACAGAGAGAGAGAGAGAGAGTTTATAGTAGATGCACTGGTGTTTCATTATTAATGACATGTTTTTGGTCCACACGTCAATCATTAAAATCGAATTTACTTTACGTAACGTATGAGAAACAAATATATATATTTTTGTAAATACTAGGGATTGGATTCACCGGTCACCGACCGATGCGATAATATCACGATACACAGTTAGCCGATTAGATTAAATTTGCGCCTAACGAGTTTATAAATATCATCTTTCAATATTGCATTCTCCCCCGATTTTGTTACAATTTTAAATATTTTTAATAATGTTTAGTGGAAAATCTATTGTAGCCTGTGCATGTACCATAAATATTTTTTTTCACTTAAAAACTGGTGTTGTATTTAAACAATACAAAGTAAGTTCAAATACAAGAGTTCAGCATTTAACTTAGCAGAGCGTGTATCGCTGTGATCTGTCATGATTATTATTTCAAAACAAACTTGGCAAATAATCAACTCCTCACACACAGGACGAAAATAAACATGAGGAATTCAGCGTGCACTACCTGTAGGATTATAAAGAAACAGTGATGTTTTTAGTCTAAAGGCTCAACTTGACAGAGAGCGCGCAGGCAGGTGCGGCTTCTGCATTTCTGTTGTGCCACTCGGAAGCTTCTGCACTTTGCAACGAACCAGTTATATCTGAGTCTGTTCGACTAATTATCGGTCATGACAAATCAAACTGAAAAACAGCCAGTTCTGGTCATTGGTCTTTTGTAAGTCACTCTGTATAACTGCGTCTGTGAAATGCCTAAATGAAATATAAATGGTCGATTGACTGATTCAAATGTAAAATATATTTGTATTTAATTGTATTTAAAATACATACATACAGCACTGTGCAAAAGTCTTAGCCACCATATTATCTGCAGTACAAATGTTATATACAGTACCAGTTTGGAAATATTTTTTCCAAAATCTTTTTTTCAAAAAAATACTTGAAAGAATACTCATACGCTCCAGCATACTCAGGAAAACCTAGCCGCTGTTTAACTTTAAAACTGCACAAATCTGCATCCAACACTACTGATTATGTTCAAGCAAAAAGTTTTTACACCAAAAATTGCCTGTGTTTATTTTATTACTTTTTAGTCCTCCTCATAGAAGTTTCTGTAATGTAGAAAGTCATCCTTCTTAGAAATGCTGCATTTTATGTTCATAAAATGTTTGCACATTACTGTAACTAAAACAGCTGTTAGGTTTTACTGAGCATGCTGGAAAATATGAGTTCTTCTGGTAACTTTGCCACACTTTGCTCCTTTCTATTTTTATGCAATGCCCAGGAGGCTACATTAGGTTTATGTTTCCATATGAAAGCTGATCTGTCATATTATATTGCTTTCTTTACAGGCTTGCAAATATAATTCTGTAATGCTTTATTTTTTAAAGTTATGTCTGGATCGTGGTTTTGGACATCATAGTGCATGATAAATATGAACAATATGACAATTACCATTTGTACTAAAAGTAATATGCACATTGCTATATAAAATATAATGTTTTGATATTGTCAGAACTTTCAAACTGTTACAGATGTTAAACGTTCAAAGTAAACATATCTCACTCAGTGACAGTATTATAGATTAGTCATAATACATGTCTAATTATGTTGCTATTTCAGTGAAGCATCAGAAATTAAATAATTGTTTTTAAAACTAAAATACTTTCAGTTATTTGCAAATAACAATATCATCAAAGGCTTTTAGGTTCTTAAGTGCTTAAGTTCTTAAGTCTCACATTGTATATCATACCTTAGTGATTAAGGCTGGTGATCAGAAACGTGTGATTTAAATAACTATTAGCTACTTGATTGGCATTGTATAATAGCTGACCCTATACTGATCCCAACTTCCTAACTTCCTTCCTATTCAAGATAATCTATAAGAAAATATCCATCACCTGCAGTTACTGTATTTGATGCTAATAAAATGTAATACAAATAGTCTTATCATGATGGTTAGCAGAATATTTAGTGTTTAAATACAATATCTGGATTATCAGTGCTGCAGGAAGGCATATGTTTTCATATTATCTTAGATAAATAATGAAGATCACATTAGAGAATGTACAACATAAAAAATAGTTAATCAGGCTTATGTGTGGTGTGTTGTAACCCTTACATTACAGTGTTGTGTTTCTGCTCCCAGATGTGGTGTGGAGAATGAGGTCCTGCACAGTCTTTCTGCACTTTTATTAAGACTTTCTGATAATCTTCAAGAGGATCATGAGGCACAGACAGTACCAATTTGTCTCCAGCTTACAGCCGAGTGCTTCCGAGCGCAGAGAAATTCCTGTGTGCAGTGTCCTCGCAACCAACACATTCTACGGTAACTTGCACTACCTTGCATCTTACTGGTGAATTTATTAAAGATTGCACCAACAGTGCTTAGGCTTGAGCATACAAAACATTTACATTTAGCATAGCATAGGCAAAATTCTATACTTTTTAAATTTTTTTATGTGAACTGATTTAAATCTTAGCTGCGTCATTGTAAATGGAGCTTTGGTCGGTCATATAATTACGAAGAGTCTAAGCATGCTTCCCAAACATGTCAACTGTTGGTCTCATGTAACTAAATACAAGGTGATTTATTTGTTTGACAAATTTGTCAAAATTTGGCAATTTGTTTATTAAAGTCCAATTTAGAAAAACATGTTTGTCCATTAATTACTTCTGAAATTGTTTACATGTAGATATAAAGTAACTCACTAATGGGATCCTTGATTGATCAGCTTTTAATCATATAAACCATGTAATAGACATTTGCAGCCATTATAATCATATAAAAGGCACCAAATAAGCACTGTGTTGCTAAATATAGGAAGCAAAAAAACATTTCAGAACACGTAACACAACAAACCCTGAAGTGGGTGGGCTACAACAGCAAGAGACTACAGTAAATCAGGTTCCAGTCCTCTGTCAGCCAAGCATGATATTCTGAGGATATCATGGGCAAGGACTCTCTCAAACTGGACAGATTATGATTGGAAAAATATCACATATATTTATTTATTTATTGCATCTTCAAATGTTCAGTTTTGGTGAGTTTGATGCTAGCATCCAGATTCATGTTTTTGGCTGATAGGAGTAAAACTACTGTATCTGTGGTCTTTTTCTGTTGTAGCCCATCCACCTCAAGGTTCGTTGTCTCAGTATCTGAGATGCTTTTCTGTGTTGCTATATTTTTATCAATCTTATATCATATCAATAAGACTTTTCCACCAAAGAACTGTCGCTTATTCTTTTTTGCTTTTCCACACCATTTTGTGTCAACATTAAAGTTGATTGTAGGGCTGCAACAACTAATCGATAAAATCGATAATTATCGATAATGAAGTTCGTTGTCAACGAATGCCGTTATGGATTAGTTGGACTGCTCACGTTACTGAGGAGCGCGACCACAAGACGCACAAATACACAAAGATGCACACAGATATACAGCCGCTCGCACGATGGAGGTTACAGAAGCGTCTGCAGGAAAAAGCGTGCGCCTATGGCATTATATTCCTGCCACACTTCTGAGCGCGTGGTTTGACATTTTGAGAGCAGACAAAGCACTCTATGTGCGTGCAGTGTCTCCAATGTGCGCTCAACAGCTCGATTCTACGCGTGCAACGTCTTCATTGCGCGCTCAACAGCTCGCAAGCAACATTTATTTTCTGTGCGCGCTCGACTCTGCCTGAGCGTTCGCTCAACTTTGTCCTGTGTTACAAAACTGTCACAAAACCAGCCAATCACAGACTTCCACACACTACTTCTGATTGGCTGTTCCTTCTTTATCAGATGGCAATATCTGCAATTATTGTTAAAATGCTGTACTTTGCATACTCAAATGCTGTTATTTATTTATTTAAATTTTTTTAGAAAGAGACAAGTCAGCATAAGTGAGTTCATTAAAAAAAGAAATCTCCCATGCACCCCACAACAAGCAGCCACTATAACAGATGCTAGCCAATATAATAAGAGTACAACAATTGTTTTGTTTTTTTATTAATTTATTTATATTTTGGATATTTAAAGGAGTTTTACTGTTCAAAAACAAACTTTGTCTTTAATTTAAGGTTTAAAATGTCAAAATTAAAGATCATTAAACTCTATATGTGTATTTTGCATTTTTTTTTAGGTTTAGTTTTATACTTAACCAATACCCTGATTTATGGTTTTATATAGTTATAAGCCAAACATGAAATTAAAGAAGCGTTTAGTGTTCATCCAATTAAGCGATTAATCGCCCAACTAATCGATTATCAAAATAATCGTTAGTTGCAGCCCTAGTTGATTGTATGTAAAATTCCCAGGAGATCAGTTGTTTATTAAATACTTAAACCAACCCATCTGGTACCAACAACTTCGTCACATGCAAAGTCTCAGAGATCATACTTCTCATTTTCTTGATGTTTGATGTGAACACGACGCTCTTGATGTGTATCTGCAGGATTTTATTCTTTATGCTGATCCTCATAATTGACTGATTGGATAACTGCAAAAATGTGCAAGTGTATAGGTGTCCAGCAGCCTCCCTGCCATTTCCCACAAGCTTTCAATGTGCTTTTGAGTGAAGGTGTCACTTTTAATCTGTCCTCAATAGGGATCAGGGTTGTATCCAGGTAACACTAAGGATTCTAGGAAAGTTGCTTAGCCTTGTACCAGGAGCTTCTGATCATCGTCTTGAAGGTAAGTCTATTAAGTTCGAATGATATTTAAAACCTAGCTATGTTTTTTTTATAATGGTCCTGATCCTTATCTGACTAGATCAACACAATGCCGTATGATCATGTGACGTTTCTGTATAGTACATTTACATTCCAGAGTGACTGTTGTATTGTAGTTTGACATTGCAACAGATCTAATATCTTGTTTTGGCAGCACTTCGATGTGGAATTCAGTTTCTCGGCAATGCCGCTGTTGGGAACCAACTATGCAAAGATGACATTTGGGCCTGTGGTTTTCCACACATGTTTTTGTAAGCGAATTTACATCACCCAAACCAGGCCTGCTTATTTCATTATGCAGGTCCTCATAATAGTGAGACTGGTTCCGTAGATTTTGTGCCAGGAATGCTTCTGAATCAGGCCTTCTGTTGTCTTTTCAGGGATCTTTTGGAAGTTAATGATGAGAAGGCTGTGGCATATGCGTGCATGGTCATATACACCTGTCTGGATACAAAGAAGACCGAGCAACTGGGCACGGATCCTATCAAGCTGAAAGTAGCTCTGAAGATCAGTGAGCTGTGTCGGACCCTGCTTGACATCGACTGGACGTAGGTTGCGTTTAGTAGATCTGGTTATCGTACTTTAGGCTCAGCTGTTATCCAAGGGAACCTTGTATAATTGTGATAAAGTAAGGTGTGGTTTGGTTTTGCAGAGTATTGATTGTCACACAGCATTTCCTCAAATGCTCTGAGCTGACCGAGAAGCTGTATACAGAGATGGATCATAATGAAAGGTAGAAACACTTATAGAAGCTGCCATTTTTAAGAACTGGATATTGAACTGACTGAAAAGATTAATTTCTTTTTATATGGACAGTCAACTGCTTTAGTACACACATGTCCTCTGCTGCCTCCAGTAAAATTAATTATATACTTATACTGTATGGATAATCATTACTTGTAGATTAGTAATTAGGTTAGACCAATAACACAGAGCAAATGTTTTATTGCTTGTAGTGTGGCACATCTATAAGGCTGCTGATTTGTCTGCTAAAGTCTGTTTATTTAGAATTAACATATATATTTTGCCTTGTTTATTTCCCTTAATAACAGGCACTTCACAATTACATGTTAAAACATATTCTGTGTACTTACCGTGTATTCTCACTTGCTTTTGAAAAGGCTTACATTGCTGGAGCTTGTGTCAGCCCATCTTGGAGAAGTTAAAGAAGACGAATGTGTGATTCCACTGAGAACAGCTCAGTTTTTCGCATTGTCTTTCCAGCACAACTGCAAAGCTGTTCTCTCTCTCAGCTCCGTCTCGTCAACTGATGAGCAGGTAATTATCTTCTCAAACTTCACTGTACGGTAACACAGATCCGGGCTGAATTTACCACAGAGTCAACTGATATCTCATTTGGTTTATGTGAATAAGGCCTTGGCAGTGATCAGGCTCCTGGATATTCTCTGTGACATGACGTCAGGACTGAGAAAGTTTATGGCTCTACAGGATCATCCGGACCTTCTCCAAACAACAATTGGTAATTATGTTGTGGTTGGTCAGCTTACAGAATTGATTTTTTAAATCTTAGCCACACTTTCCTTAAATCTCATCCAAAAATTATGCAGGGCACAACTTATGAAATTGTAAGAGATACAAAGAACAGGCAGCTGGCCAAATATAGCATCAGGTTTTAATAGTTTTGCTGTAACAAATTTTCAGCAAAAATGTAGTTAAAAAAATCAGAGAAGATAATGTTTTTTGATACATTGTTGTGGTGTAGACTGATTGGCCTTTCCAAGTTGCCCGTGGAATATGATTGTGTGTGTGTGTGTCCGAGTCTGAAGGAAAAATTCCTTTACACCCTAATTTTTGTTGGAACACATTTAGCTTTTAATATGGCGGGTATTTACCAAGGAATAATTTCAACATCTTTATGCAATGTCACAACATGTATTTCCTTCTAGAGTTGCATTAAACTTTGCCCGAGCTCTTGCAATGATAGTGGAAGAATTACCAATTTCCATAAGGTCTTCGCCAGAATATCCCATGGACATATAATGGGTTTAAAGTCAGGAATCTGTGATGGCCAATTAATATGTGAAAATGATTCCTCATGCTCCCAGAACCACTATTGGTAATTTGAGCCTTGAGTCTTTTCAGGCATAATTGTCCTGAAATATTCCTGTACCATCAAGTAAGAGGAACTTCATATATGTGATAACCTGGTCATTCAGAAGTTTAGGTCATCAGCTGACTTCACATTATTGCCACAGTCTTAAGGAGACTAGACCTGACCAACTGAAGCAACCCCAGATCATAACATTACAGACACTACAGAGTCTTGTACAGTGGGGTTTTGCATGATGGATACATCATTTTATGTGCTTATCTTCTTACCCTGATACAACCATCATTCTAGAATAGGGTAAATTTGCCCGCATCAGACCACATGACCTTTTCCATTGCTCCAAAGTCCAATCTTTATGCTGTATAGCATTTTTCCCGACTAGTCTCACTAAGTGGTTTTCTTAGGGCCACACAGATGTTTAGTTCCAATCCTGTGAGTTCTCACCACACTGTGCACATGGAAATGCTCTTAACTTTAATGTAAAAACATATGTTTATTAGTGAAGTTTTTACAATACAACTTCACCAAGCGTTCAGTGATCTCCAATCACAGTCATTTTTTTTTTTTTCCTTCTAATGACATTTCTTCCATGGTCCAGCATGGTTCATGTGGTATCCTGGTATCCCTCCAGGTTTTAATAATGTTAACCCAGTTACAGTACAGTGATTTTAGCAATCTTCTTTTTTTTTTTTCTTTGGTTTTTCTTTGGGCTTTTTTGCTGTGACATTACAGGAGGTTAAGATGTTCAAAAGAGAAACATTTAGTTGATCATTACTTTAAAAACTAAAAATTGGTAAAAAAAAAAAAAAAAAAAAAAGGCCATTTCTCAAATTACCACCCATGTGTTTATATGGCTTTACCATCTCATGCTACCAAACTCAGTATTTTAAGTTCAAGGCTGTGTGAAAATATCAGGCTGTCTTCAGTCCATCTGTACTCTAGGCAAACTAAAATATTGTAAAGCTTTAAGGGTTTCCCAAAAACACCAAAAGAACTCTTTATAGTTCTGAGTTTAACTGGTGTGTGTGTGTGTGTGTGTGTGTGTGTGTGTGTGTGTGTGTGTGTGTGTGTGTGTGTGTGTGTATATGCGTGGTTTGTGTGAGGTTTGTGTGATTGTGTGGTGCTAGATCAAAAAGCTTAAGATGGCCTTGCACTTGTTTACGCTCTTGCAAGACCAGATAAGTTTCAACGATTATCTTGATTCCAAAATTATAAAATAAAATCCTAGAGTAAGCCCCACATTAGATGTAAGGCATTTGAATGGGCTATTCGTCAGATTCTGTGGTTATTCAAATGCCCCTGACTGGAAAGAGTCTATTTCTGGACAGTTTGTCTCATTCAGAAAACACATAAAGCAGTCATCTCTCTGTATACCACTGCTGGGAACTTACTCCACCACTAGGTCATACTCCATTACAGCTACACGCTACATTGTACCATGGTTAGAGACACAGGGGACGACAGTACTTGATTTATCTCTGAATTTGCTCTGTCTGCTGATTTTTTTTATTTTCTTTTTTAGTAAATCTGCCATTTGGTATATTTCCAAATGAATATTTCACAAGGACATTGCATAAATAAAACATGCACTTCAGGTACTATGCATACCCTTAAAGCTGGAACAAGGTTACCTCATTAAAAGTGTTTTATATTTAACACCTAAACATATCGCCTTCATCTCATGAAACTTTTAAGTGGTATTGAGTTGGTTTTCTGGCATTCTTCTAAGCAAATACAAAATGACCTTTCCATCATACACTTTTCTACATATTATTTTTTGCCCTCACTATACTATCTGAATATCTTGTATGTTTTAGAGCTCCTGAAGGAAGTGCATTTTCTGGGGAAGGCCAGTAAAAATGTGTTCAGTGCAGCACAGGATTTCTCTCTGACGTCATCAGACAAAGTGAGCACACACCCTGCCCTGAGCTTTAAAGCACACCTCATCCGGCTGATGGGAAACCTGTGCCACGGACACGCAGCCAACCAGAACCAGGTACATCACAAGTAAACTACTCAAATTCATGAAAACAAAAATATTGTAGTGCAACAGTAAATACACATAAATTTATTTTATTTGTAGCATCATCAAACGTGTTCCTTTAACCGAATAATATCTTGCACTTAAAATAATGCATATAGACTAGATGATTCTAAACAAAAATATGTATTGAAAAAGTTTTTTTTTTTTGAACAGCCATGTTATTCACAGCACTCTGGGTCATAGACAAATTGTCATATTTTTCTGGAAAGGAACAGTCGACCAAGAACTATAAAAATTATCATGCATTGTATTCATGACAGATTTAGTACAAAAAGCAATCTGGATTAAATTAGCTTCTCATGGTTTGTCCCCTCACTGACTATTAACTACTTGGGTTCTGATTTTCAGTCAGTGAAGGCTCCCTCCTTGAAACCTAATCTAGGGATTAGTATGTATTATAAAAGCTCCAGAATCTATCTGAATCTTTTTGCTTGTATCATCACTTTTGCACCTCCCTAAGCTGAATTTCACTTTGTTCTCTCTCTCTCTCTCTCTCTCTCTCTCTCTCTTTTTAATGAATTCCTTTGTGAGTACCCTCCTGTGATAGCAGCTTTTGCACCCTTTCAGATCACTCCCATTCAGTCAGCTAAGAGCAGAGACTTGCACCAGTCCTGTTAAATGGGGTCAAGACACACAACTAAAGGGTCAAAGGCCAAAAAACAATAGCGAAACATCCCGAGATTGTGGTCTCACTGATTAACCATGTAATCCTTTGCTTGTTAAGGCTGCCACTCACTGCTACGTTCTCATGGGTTTCCCTGCTTGGAGCATATTGCATCTGTGCCAGCACAAAGACATGCACGAGCTTAATTGCCTTGTTATAATTTTGTTCTTGGACATTGTTTACCTCCCCCACTGTCCCACCTAGCTTTCCGTTTTACACAAAATGAATAGGTGTGGAGTATGAAGTTATTATTCAGTTTTTTTTCTCCACCGTAAGTGACATTAAACATATTATACATGTTATTTTAGTCTGGCTTTCTCACAATTGAAATATGACTACTCATAATTAAATAAATTAGGTTCACCAGATACTGTATATCAAGACTATCAGGTTTTTATCTAAAAGCCCAAAAATGTCCATTTAAAATAAAATGTAACTAAATAAAAAAATATATAGAATGCTTCTGAATCTTGTGTTTCTTGTTCATATCAGCTAACTTCATAGAAATTCAGCATATTTTATCCAGTTTGTTTTTTGTTTTGTATGTAATGTTTTCTGGTGTTGAGTCTTCTCACTGTGTTTTCCATTCGTTTCCATAGGTCAGAGAGCTGGACGGCATTGCTCTCATCTTAGACAACTGCAATATAGACAGTAACAATCCCTGTATCCTTTTTCATCACTCATGCTACATACCCTTTTCTTTATAATGCTTGGGAGATGGCTCTGTTTCAGTTTAACAGTCAGCTGTACATCATATAGCTTATAGAAAAAGCTCAATTAGCTTCCATAACTAATGGATGGTTTACCACACCATAAGATGGGAAATCGTTTAAAATTTAGATGATGTTGGCTGTGATACATGGCCAGGATCATGCACCACAGTTGTAATGCACACTGCCTAATAAAGCCCCAAATGAATGAAGAATTTTCTTTAGTACAAAGCATACCAGACTTGATTCTGTGACTGTTTTACAGAATCTCACACATCAGCCTTCCTTGGTGATATATTTAATCAAAATGCTTTAGATATTTCAGTAGCTATATTTCTTTAGTGAATATGTCCAATTATCTGCTATTAAGAGAAAGTCTGTTTTTGTTATGTTTAACAGTTTATGGAAAACATGATTGAAATCCTTGCATTTCTCAAACCATGACATACAGTGGAACCTTGGATTGCGAGTGACTTTGAGCATTTTGCAAGACGAACAAAATTTTAAAATAAATTTAAACGAGCGAGGTCTTGACATACAAGTAGTACACATGCACTTTTAAGCATCACATGATCACAACTGAACCAATGGTCTTTCTTTCTCTCGCGCTGTGAGATTGTGGGTAATCCTCTCCCGTTCTCAGTCTCAGTGAGCATACGTCACTTATATAGTCAATATCCATGTGCATGTGTACTGTTTACTCAATCAGTGTGACCACATGTGTGTGCGTACATGTAAAGCTTTTTTGTGTGTGTCCAAGTGTAATGACTGTTCTTTAGTAACTGTACTGCAACAGTGAAGAAAAAAGTTTAAAAGGCTATGCAAAAAAAGTGCATTGACATACAAGCGCGCTTCCAGAATTAGTTAGCATTTTTAATGGTACTTGGTGCCTGCCAAACCAATTTAGCATTAAAAGCATTGCCCACTTGGGCATGATATAGATTGGGTGCTATGCCCTCATAGATGATGCCATAATATTAATAATAATAATAAATGGTGGAGGAACAGCTTTACCAAAAATCTAGAAATAAATCTAGAAATGTATGATTTATGTTTGATTATAATTCTCCTTGACCATTGCTCCAGTCATTAGCCAGTGGGCTGTTTTTGCCATCAGGAACATTCTGGAACACAATGTGGAGAACCAGAAAATAGTACAGGGCTTAAGGAGGCAGGGGGTGGCAGATGACTCCATACTCAGGGAGTTGGGCTTCGGTGTGCAAGAGATAGATGGCAACCTGCTCCTCAGACCTCTCAAAAAGGAGAAAGAGCAAAGAGAGCACTAAACCTGAAGCCCTCATCTCATCCCTTCCACTCCTCTGCCCTCAACATCACATTCTGAAGATGGCTTAAAACACCCACCGAGACCGTTGTGCACACAGAAAACACAGAGGGCATTTTAATATCCAATCAGTATTAAGAACACAAGGGGGCAGGGAAGCGAAGGTGGGGGGGCGGGTACTTTGCTTTGTACTCCTTGCCTAAGAGGAACGCCAAGGGGCTTTTCTGCAGGGACTCATGCTGATGCCTGTGATGCATTTAGTGGCCTTTGATTCCAACTGCTGATGAATAGGATTCAAATCCTCTGAAACAAGGAGACCCATGTCTTCCTGGCTTTTCAGCCACCAAAGAAACTCTAGTGACCAGTGGGGAATAGAGGTTAATCTCTAATCCAGTGAGTTTTATGGAGACCTGGGGCCCCCTTGATCCGTTCACATGAGGGTTTCTTCTCAATAGCCGTGGGACTTGGGTCCCCACTTTTTGTGTTGGTTTGTTTTGTGTTGTTTTTTTGGCTATGTTTTCTGCTTTAGGAATGTCACATGTACAGGGCCGCATAGTCCCTCAACTAGTTTTCTCTTTCACAGTTAAATGAATACTCACTTATCTGTATGTAGAGTTTATTGCAGATGAATGGGCATTCACTCCAGTTGTGGTTTAGACAAATCTGTTTTCACACAAAACACCAGCCTTCTCTTGCAGTACACAGATCCATTGTGATTTATTAGCTATCTCATCATCTTAGTTCCTCTGCTAACCCATTATGCCCTCGGACGCTGACCAAGAGTTGTTTTGGGCTGAGTATATTGCTCTAAGGTCAATCAGACCAAAGGTATTATCTTGCAGGGTGGCATGACACCTCGTCTCCCACTCAGTCTGGCAGAATGAGCTGAGTGTTCCTGACACCTGCATAATACCCGACTGCAAAGGCCTCTCCTCGTCCCACTCGCCCTGTTTGCTCTGCTCATATTTTTTAATGACAAAATGTTTGTGTGAAACAATTGAGGTTGACTTTTGTCCCAATCCAGGCTATAGTGTTGGGAGCTTATGCTGTTCCGGTAGCCAGTGGTTCAGACAGCTAACAAAACACGACTGCTTTACTTCTGCTCCGCTGGCTGCCTGTAATGCTTTTCACACAGGAAAAGAGCGCTGAGCGAGGGAATGAGACAGCATGGACAGCTATTCAAATGCTTGCTGGGCAGGACTGGGAGGAGAGGAGGGTCATGCCACGCCAGCAACAATCACACATCATTTAGCTGCTCTCAATTTGGAAAATGCTAAATGGACATACTATAGGTTGATTTAATTTCATATTTTTTATATTTAAACACTGATTTGTCTGGTTTTGTTTTCAGTCCAACAGTGAATAGTCTTTAACAACAATGTTCACTGAAATAAAGTCATTTATTAGCCTAATAACATTGTTGCAATACTATACATATTACCAGGCTACAAAAGGAGATGGATTTCTGTCGAAGAAAAAAATGGGCTACTGTAAAAACAATTAACAGTGTGCACATAATTAATTTGGGACACATCTCAGCATAATTAATGGTTCAATCCATAAAGAAACAATGATAATATATATAATAAGGAAAATAGTAATAATTACTCTTTTTCTGAATATACATGACATAAAGTGCCAGATTTTTGTGTAAAAAAATATACTTTCTCAAATTTGCCAGCCCTAAACCTTGCATAAACAATTTTGAAATAAAAGAATGTTGCTACCCATGAATCTTTTCAGCCCCCAGCTGTATGGTTAGGCAAATTCCATTGGCTCAGGCAGAATATAGTTGGCTGTGGGGGGGAGAGGGGGAGTTTGTGCAAACTGGGCCAGTGATGTGGAATCCCATGTCTCTGGCATTTGTGAGAATATTCTGTGCATAGTTTGGTCACCCGATTGCATTTCCATGAAGTACTTTACCAGCTCTCTTGCACTCCCATACTTTAGTGCATGCACAAAAGACACAGATGAAGAGACAATGCATGTCTTATTGCTACACTGTGGTGGTTTGTTTCAGTATATCTTTTTTTTTTTTTTTTACTATTCTCACAAAAGTATGCATTTTTGAGAGGCCCACAACAAAACAGAACATCACACATCTCACCACAGCAATCAGCAACACATTCAGTGACTCCATGACATCTTGTCCAGTTGGCTGTGGATTTAACTGGCCTGTTTTCTATCAGTGAGCAGCAAAGAAAAGCAGGGAAAATAAATACTCGTCTGCCAACTTTGAATCCGACACCTGCTTTTTTGTGTGTTCTTATTATTACACAATTGTACTAAAATATGAACTATGGAAATACAACATATCAGTAGCAACCATTTTTCGGAGTTGTAAAATAAACATTTGCCTTAACAAAGTTAGGACAAGAACTATGCAGTAAAATTTTCTTCCTCTCTCTTGCTCTCCAAAAGTGGATAAAGAGGAAAATGAGTCTTTTTCAGTGTTCAAACAGATACAGTGTGTACTGAACATTTGAAGTAATCCAGCATGTTTTGTTGAGGAACCCAAGTCTCTTCTCCAGTCTATCTACAGACACTGTTTTAAACAACAGCTCCAGTCTTTATAATATATATATTTTTTTGTCCCTTTGTCAATTCATTTGTCTGACATAATCACGCGAACGCAGCCACTATCAGATCACTCTGAGCTGTTAAATGCTTTCTCTCTGTGGTCCATCCCATAGCATGAATTCATACAATATGTCAGACTGTAATCAGTGCACTTTTCTGTCCTGTTCTTTGTCGTCCTCCAATTCAACGAGTACCTAATGTGCAACACGAAGCCATGACAAGCTGAGCTTATTCTCACTTCCTCTTTTTTGCTTCTGTGCCCCTCTGCGCTTCTTGTACTTGTTCTCATTTGCAAGTGAACACCTCTGTTTTTTCACTACAGGTGTTGCACTTGACGAAGCAGCACCACTGGAATTTGCAGTTACATTGCCACACCCGTGTGTACTGGTGTGTGTCATGACCACGGCCGCAACACATAAGGTTGCAGCCGTCTGGGTGGGGCGAGTTGTGGTTGCAGAGACGGCCCCTGGTTCCTGTACTACCTGTCAACGTATCCTCCTCACAGTAGTTGGGGGAGCGGTCCAGATACACCAGGTCCGTTTCAGTGGGCTTGATGTAGTCATGTGACTGTTTTAGGTGAAGGAAAGAGGGCTGGCGCAGGCGTGTGGCTCGCACTACTTCCACCTGTACAGCAGCACCATACCGCTCTTTCAGCACATAGCCAATCTCACGAAACTTGGGCAGTGTTGTCCAGCACGTCTTTGTGGTACAGGAGCCTGAGACGCCATGGCACTTGCACTCCAGCTTCATCCTCTCTTCCAGAATCTGAGAGAGCAGAGACAAAATGTATCATTGTAGGGCAAATTCAGGGCAGATGAATGAAAGTCATGAATGCCCAACCATATTAGACTCATTTCAACCAATTAGCTAGTTATTACGCTTTTCAGCAGTTCTTAGAGCAGGAAAAATATCAAAATGTGCTAGATTATGGCCTTCAAGTATTTACTACAGAATGCTTCTGAAAAAACTTTTCTAAAAAAAAATTGTGGTTATAAAAATGTTACCGAAATAGTATTTTGAACATTTTAAATGTGTGTGCTTTATTGATTTTATGATCACCTCAGCTGATATGAGTCTTTTGAACTGAAGTTTAAAAAGTTGAATCTAGCCTTTAGATAAATTTTTTTTTTTTAAACCTGGTGTAGATAAATAGTATTATTATTAATCTCAAGGAACCTGACTTGAAACTAAAATTGCGTCAGGTTTGACATTTGTGGTATTAGCAAATTCATGCAGCTGAACGATGAAGGAAATGCTTGACATTCTGCTTTGACTTGCTGCGGCAAATCAAACCAAACCCCATTATTCAATAAATTCTGCGCAATGCCCCAATAAGTATTGCCAGCTATATGTCAGATCTGGAAGGAAAAAAATGTCTTTTGCCAGAACATACCTTGTAATTTTCCCTACCTTCCAACCGCCACATCAGAAGGCAAGAAAATTGTCCATGACTCTCAAGTAACCATTTGTTTATACAGTTACGTTTGAGTTAACTGTGGATTTTGAAAAAATATATGTATATTGCTGATATGTTTTACAGGCAGTTGACTTTGAACCATTTCATTTATGGCTGAGATTAGCTCCGAATTAAAGGGACGGAAGACATTTCATCATTAGGACTAAAATAAGGTTACCAGATTACTTTGTATTTCATTTTGTGAATGTTTTAATAGGGGTTTGAGCTTACAGCTCCTAACATGGATTTCATTATAGTAAAATTATCACTGTAAAAATCAGCTGATAAGACTGTTCTGTTGTGTTTTGTCTTCTTTTCCTTACACCTCGTCATGGCGCGTTGGTAAAGCCTAGCAGGATGTGATTTGGCTGTGTATGAATAAAGAGAGTGAACGAAAGAGAGGAAGAGAAAGAGACTAGCAATAATATCCTGTATCCTGACTTAATGCTCTGTAATTCAATGAACGGACTGAGGGGCTGTGGCAGGCCTCCAGTTGGCAGCCACTGGTTGAATTGGCCTTTGCATTCCTGTCACACACGAAGAAAGCCTCAACTCCATAACCACTCCATTAGGCACTGTAATTCTACTTATGGACAGGCTTTGTATGCCCAACAGCCCCCTTTTCTCGGCCTCTGAAGTGACAAATGAAACTAGAGAGCGCGGCTCAGGTCAGGCTAGGCTAATCGTGAAATGGAACATTTCCATAAGGCGTGCCAACTTGCCTTAATTATAAATGTGTACCTGGAGACACTGGAAAATGATCACTGCAGAATGTTTTGCAGAAAATATAATAGACCTTTGCTCCTGTGAATTATATTTCATGATGTGTTACACTTTGAAACAAATCTTTTGCATTAGTCATTGCTTTTTTGTCCCAAGCAGGTTATAATCATTTCTCAATATCATAAGCCTATTCCCTTATTAGAAAGTAACAGCTTCAATGTGGGCTGGACTATTGTGCCCATATCCCCTGTGTTAAACAATACAGGACGATCATTTTCCTTATCAGCCAACTGGAAAGTTACATTACATCCCAAATGCCCCAAAACAATTTATGTTCTCACAATAGTGTGTATGTGATCCTTTTTAGGTAACATTACCACTAAAAATCACCTTTCTATCTATTACCTTTCTGCCTGCCTCGTTGTTGTGTAGGTTCATGAGGCTGCGGGCGTTTTTTTTAATCTCACGAGCATCCACAAAGCGACGAGAGAACTCAACTCCATACTTGACGTCTGCTGAACATCCACCCCATTTCCAACCCTCCTCTTGGTTCTGGTAGCCCTGTTTCTCCCTGTCACAGCCACAGTGGCTCAAGTTGCCCTGACTGCAGGCTGCTGTGACTGCATGGGCCACTCCAGCTGCAGTGATGGCAGAGGTAAACGCTGCCTCCTTGCTGCCTAGGGAGAGGAAAGAGACAGATGCCTGTCGTATTCTGCTATACAAGAAGTGCTGTGCAATGGGAAATTAGTTCTTGCTCTTAATATAAGAAGCCAGATTAGTCTGTCTCATAACCTCAGATAAATCACAGGAAACATTTTAGTAAGAAGACTGATTAAGGTGTCTTAGCTAGAAAGCTGTTATTTTTACCCTCTTTAGACATACTAAGTGCATTTACTACTGTGTTTTATTAAACTAGCTAAAATGCCAGGGCAAGATTAAATATAAATAATTAATTAGTTTAATATATTCGTTTATTATATTAGTTTTAGTATTACATTTTTTAAGTAGGGTATGTCAAAGCTAATTACTCACTTGCTCATCGTCTGCATTGCTTTATCCTGTATTCAGGGGCCTGGAGCCTATCCCAGGTGCTAATGCATCACAGGGTATACACACTCACACACTAATTCACACACTACGGGCAATTTGGGAATGCCAATTAGCCTAATCTTTAGGTATTTAGTTGGAGGAAACTGGAGTACTCGGAGGAAACCGACCAAGCACAGAGAGAACATGCAAACTCAATGCACACAGAGACGAGAAGCGAACCCGGACCCTGGAGTTACAAGAAAATAGTCCAAGGCTTATTACTGACAGGAAAAATCTATTTTGAATTCATCCACACACCACTTCACATATAGAAAGAAGACTGTTTACATGTGATCTTTTCTAAGTCTGAGTACTCTGTTAAGTGTTTGTCTGTTCACCATCTATTCAGCATTCACAGTTTTTTCCACATGTGCACACACGAATGCTAATTAGGTTGTTGTAAATGGGCATTCTGATGGAGCACACATTAAGTGTTCCAAGCATAAATCCGAAAGTTGTCTAAAGAGTTTAGAATCTGACCTGAGATGTGATCATTTTGAGCGGTGCTTGGTCAGGTACTTTGCATTTGCTTGGGGGAGCAGGGAGCTGGAAGTGCCCCCTGCTGGTGGTCCATCAACCACAAGGCTACATGTGGACTGAAAGGTTGTTTAAAAGTTGGTGAGAGGCATCTTGTCTTAGCAGGTGTCTGTCAAAGATAACTCTACCCATAGTACTGGATGGTGCCATTATGAACTGTAAATAGTTTGTTCCTGTATTCATCATTACCACTTTTCCCTAGACATAGAGGTGGTGGGAAACTGGGCGTGAGGCAATTGAGTGAAGGTCTAAAACTTTACTGCTATGTCATCGCGGCCTACAAGCATATGTATGCAGTTCATGTGAATATTTTAGTCTGGCATAGATGTCTTCTCCTTTTAGAACATATTTACATAAACACACTGAAGACTCACTGACTCGTTGAATATAGAATAGAGTTTCTGTGAATGCTCCAACTGAATATAAATGCTTACTACGTCATTAGGTGGCATCAAGTCATACATCTGATGTATTTTATCCCAGTAGTTAACACAGTCCTACTTCCACAAATGAACGTGGGTTGCTTTGGGCAAAATCTAAATGAACATTTTGATATTAACAGATTTGTCTGAGATGATCAAAACCCTACAGTAATCAAATACCTACAGATTCGATTATGCTTTCATTCTCAATGCTGTGCAAAGAATTTTTCGGAAAGTATGTTTTGGTCCGAAATTGTGTAATCATTTGTGAACCACCACAAACACAAGAGTATAACAGAGGGGTGTGTCAAGATGAAGGAAAGCCTACCACAGAAAATACCACAGCAGAGAAACAGATACATTTAATTGAACAAAAGAAATGAAAGCTGCCAGCTTTGAGTGAACCAACCCCCCCCCCCCCATGGAAAAAAAAATGATTGTTACCAGGGCCACTGGATTAGACACAGCTTCCAACCACACTTTGACCAAAACAAAACATTTTTAACTGAGAGGCCATTTATATGAGCACTCGAGAGTTAAATCCCCATTACTCAGAAATAAATTCAGAAAATGTGCACCCTAGAAACCATAGCCTACTTCTTATGTTTGCGGTTTATTTAGTTATGTGTTCCTTGTGTATCTGTGAGTGTGTGAGATGCTGCAACATATTACAGTAATTTCATTGCTGTTCAAGTAATGGAAGTTGCTTTTAGTCAAAGTCCAAGTTTAGTCACCCACAACATTTCTGGAAAAGGCTACCCCCACACACCCATACACACACTCCTCATTTCCATTCCCCAACTTTCATCCCTTCTCTTGTTTTATATACTGTACTGCCACAGTAGGAATTAATTTGGCAGATGAACTCAACCCTGCTTACAACAATAAAACCAGTGACACATGCATACACACACATCTGTATCACTGAAAGCCAACATGTTAGGCTAAACTACTGACCCACTCGTAGCTCTTGGCCAAAGATGGTCCTCTCAGCGAGGGCAGAGCAGTTCCATCGACCATAGCGAAACTGGTACTGACACTCGTTGATGCCCATCTGAGCACCTTCACCGACAACAATGATGGCATCCGGGCGGCTTTGACAGATGGCACGCTGTCTGGGGGCCAGTCCGGGGATTTTGTTGCAGATAATATTGGCACCCAGTGCCACCACTGAGGATAGGGCCCTATGTAGGAGAAAAAGCAGATCACACATAAATCAACAACACCTTTTTATAATAATAACCACAATAATCTCTAAATAATAATAACCACAGATACATAACTAAGATTCTCATACAGACAAGGACCTATATTTAGAAGCCAAAAACACATAGAGTTTCCAAGCAAATCAGCGAGCCAATATATGTTATTCCACGAACAGGACAATATGTGGGGAAAAAAAAGACCAGAGAATATATGAGGCAATTAAAACATCAGCCCACACATAAAACATGAACTATTCTTGTAATTCAAGCTTGCTTAAATTGAATCTGTTCGTGAAAAACCTCCTTCTAAGGCCAGGTATATGCATGCCTGAAATCTATTCAGTTAGCATACAAAACACTCCATATACAGTACGTACATTAAAAATGCTGTTTCCAACATTTAAAATGTCCTCTTAAAAAAAAAAGGGATTCACCAGCCCCTACTATGTTTTTCTTTTATATACACTTGTCAAACAACGAAGGATCTTATCTCCCCACACAGATCTGTAAAGATTTAACAGTCAACAGTACAAACACATCAAGCTGCATCTGCAAAGCTGCTCGTATGTGCTACTCATCCGTACTTCTCGTAACTGAGATTTAATTCTAACTCAATGATGAGTGCAAGTACTTATACCAAAAGAAAGCACAGCTGAAGCACAGCCATCAGTGGTAAATGTAAATAATACAATGTAAGGAAAACAATGTTCTATCATTTAATAATGATGACCACTTCTGAAACAGAATCTGTGCACTCTCATCTTATTTAAATCTCAAGTATGTGGTCCAGTGGATTTTTTTTAATGTATGGCTTCTTAATTTCCTTGTGGGCAGACTGTATTAAAACTCTGTGACCAAAACATCAGAGATCAGAGCAGAGTGTGGGCATACATTACTCCCACTTACTTTATGGAAACAGTTTGACAGATAATGTGATGATCTTTTGTGAAGTGCACTGGCCGTAAGCACTGGGCATTGAGCAAGGCTGGTTATGCCATTAGGAAAATAGAACAGTAGCCACTAATTGCCAAATGGAAAAACAGAACTCTTTGGGGTTACTGTTTTCCAGTGTCGAGTACACCGCTTGCCAGTTTAAGTTAAGAAGATTCTACATCTCTATTTGGTTCTGGGCCAGTGCATAAAATATGGTATAAAATGAATTATGAAAATGAATGCTGATTATAATTTTCATCATTACTGCAGTGTGCATTTTCCCGCAATTCCATGCCAGTGTTTGGATTTCCACGTATTTTAGACTATTTTACAAAATAAAAAAAATAATAAAAAAATTGGTTCAATATGTTCAAAATGTTAAATATATATTTATGTTTTTCTTTTTTTGATCAACCAAATTTGTTGGGAAAGAGTCCAAGTTTTGCCTTGATCATAATTATCCGTGCTGAAGGTAATGTATAATCTGTCTAACTTGTAACAGATATCATATATTAAGAGAAAAAAGTTGCAATTCCAATTTGGAAGAATTAGAGCAGGCATCTTGACAGGATTCAAAAGTGTCTCAATGACTGGAGACAGTTACAGGTGTGTGGATACTCAAGTTAAAGTAATCTCACATTTAGAAAGGGATCTGCATTCTTTCCAATGAATATTATTTTGTTTTATTACATTATTAATATCTTTGCATTTGCTCTATTACATTAGTAATATATTTGCATTTGATCTATCCATTGTCTATAATGAATGAAACAATGAAAGAACATCTGTGAAACCTGACAAGAAATGTGTAGATATACGTTTGTCCTATTGTTTAGCACTCGATTGTATTCCCAATTAAACCGTCATTAAACAAATATTTTGTCAGTAACAACAGGTTCCAACGCCTTCTTCATGCACGAGCGTCCCATACGCAAGCTCACAATAACGTAACCAGAAGCGCGCGTGCAAACACCTGTCTCCCACAACGCTACACTTCCACACGTTTGCTCATCGCACAGAGCAGGAAACCAGGAGTGGAGAAGAAGAAGAAGAGGAAGAAGAGAGGAGGCAGGGATGTGAAACCCACAGGTAGCTGCCGCTGGTGAGGATGAGGAAGAGTTGAGCGTAGGAGACCGACAGAAGAGCGGCGCGCGGCGAAAGCACACGCATGGTGGCATGGGACAGCAGGATGAGGCGCGTGCTTCGCTCGGGGGTCCTTCCCGGGTTTCCGGAACTTTCGGAGAGCCGAGATGCGCTTCGGTGTTGCCCTTGTCGGTGGAGAGCAGTCCGTCGCGCTCCTGCATCTCCTGCTTACGGGAGCGGTGTGTGTGCGCGCGCGTGTGTGTGTGTGTGTGTGTGCTTCTGTGCGCTCGTGCGTCTGTGCGTGTTTCAGTGCGAGCTGCCGGGGATCTCCGGTTTACAGAGTGCACATCACGCACGCAAAACCCTGTCCTCTTTCATCGCATTGCCATTGGCAGAGAAGGAGGTGGGGGACCCTTCCATCCGCCCACTTTGTGTGGTGCACAAGACAGCTGGGTGACTCTCCTCCTCCTCCTCCTCCTCTATCCCTCTCAGCACACTGATACCGATCTGTATGAAGGACAGCTTTCCCGGGTTATTAGCTGTCCCGATGAGTTGCTCTGGAGGACAAATCCCTGGACAGACTGGCATTTTACTCGTGCTCATGTATGCCTGAGAGAAACTTTGCGGTTGAGCCTTAGGACTGATTATATTCATTATTTGAAGAAGTAGAGTAGTGCATCACTAATTTGTTTAATATCAGCTAGTTGCACTGAAGCTTTTGGGAATAATCACATGGAATGCATGCATAAAGCAGTTAATAATAACACAAGCCATGACCTGAAAATATTATATCGATTATATTAAACTAAATCTCTAAATATAATGCTGTCTAAATATAATTACTGATTCCACGATGTGGAGCCTGCACATGGATAAAAGGATGGGATCCTTATATTTTTCTTTCCAGGATTATGATGGCTTGGTGGCTAGCATTGTCGCCGTGCACCTCCAGGGTCCGGGTTCAGTTCCCTCCGCATGCCTGTGTGTTGGAGTTTGCATGTTCTCCCCGTGCTTGCTGGGTTTCCTCTGGGTACTCCGGTTTCCTCCCACAGTCCAAAAACATGCAGATTAGGCTAACTGGCATTCCAAATTGCCCATAGTCTCCAATTAGGAATGGGATAGGCTCCCATTTTGACAAATAGAAGAAGTGGAGAGATCACCACAAACACCTACTGTACTATATGAAGGTGTGCCCTATATTCCTGATAATATTTGTTTATTACACTCTTGCATCAGTATGTGAGATGAGACTGCTCTCCCTGGTGGCACGACATGGCCGTTGCAATATCATAAACTTTCATTGTCAGAGGATCAGCGAATGAAAAAAAAAAAGGCAGTTTTACTCAGGTTTCAGAATGCGTCCATAAGCAAACTGTAGCACATATTATGTTTTTTTTTTAAGTGGGGTGAAGGTTGAAGAATCAAAGTGAAATGCATTTAAGATCTCTTTTTAAAATGCTCTTTGCAAACACAAAGTTGTTTGCTCTGAAACAAAGGGGCCTGGAGGGAACTGTAGGTGGAGGTGGCCTGGTAGAATATCATAAAGCTTCAAAGAGTGGACACTTTTATGAGGCTTTTTCACTCTAACACTGAGATCAAAGTGCACTCAATACTGGAGGTCTCACACATATTGTAAGGGGTTTCCAGTACACAGAAGGAATGCAAAACGTTGCACCTAATGGACCACACTTGATTTTTCACTTCTAGAAAAGCAAATAGGTTGTGCTCTGTGTGCCTTTCATCACTCACTTAGCAGTGCCGAACTCATCAATGCCTTTATTATGTTAGAGAATCTCCAGCTTAAACCCTATTTAAGATCAGGCAACTCTGATGGATAATATTCAGTGTCTGAACCAAGGTGCTTGTGAGTAATGTCTCTGACTGCAGGTCACTCCATGGCACTATAAAACATAGCAGTTGGGGGAGAATTCTGGAAGATTTTCTTAGACAGAGAAAAGAAATCCCATGAACTACCATAGCTGGTGTATTCGACCACAGGTCTGAAAGCCAAAACTGCACTTTAGCTGTGCTGTCACTATTTGGAAGTTTATATAAATGGTATCTGTTTCTTTTCAGTTGTTCAGGATTGTGGTGAAAAAAAAATTGTGAAAGTTTTTTATTCTGAGTGTGGAGGAACATTGTCTTGTCTTGTTGAATTTCAGCAATGGCCCATCACCTCAAAAGCCAGTAAGAAAGTCTTGTCATGATTATTATTCTCATCAAATCTCGTGACCTGATATTAACGAAATTCTACAAGCTGACAAAAGGAAATTGCAACCATATTGGCTCAACTACAGTTTCAAGCTATACTAGTCGCAAAAATGCCGTGCAACTTTGTAATAAACAGCTCAGATCAAAAGGAAGCAGCATATTTTTATCAATGTGTTGCATATAAATGTCTGTGCAAATCAGATCTTTATAATTCATGCCAGAATTTATTTTTTTTTCTTAGTGCTCAAGTTCCCATGAAACAGACTCTAGGACACAAACAAAGGAACAGAAACATCTGGTGACATATGAGCAGTTATGGTATGGTTAAAAGTTTAAATAAACTATTGACATGGTGGTTATCTGCTCTCTCCTTCAGTGTGTTCAGTAAATGATTGTTGAACACTCCCACATGCATAGAGAGCCACATTTACGTCTAGTTCATACTGGAACATAAGTACATCTGGTTATTTAATTCCCTCTTCAATTTGCTCTTACTCAATTAGAAAAGGCTATATAGAAAAATCAAGAAGCTTGTTCATCCATTGGGCCTTTAGAGCCTTCAATGTGTATGTTATTGATGTATGTTTTTACACCAATAAACACTGTAAAAGCTAATAAATTAAGCATTTGAATAGGTACAAATACATGTATTGTTACAATAAGGAAAGAGGAACAGCAACTAAACAACATCCTCTTTTGGAATTTCTGTACTGCAGCTATGTTTAAACATCAGCATGTTAGTATGCTATGTGTCCTTCACAGAGGACTTTATTCAGCCTTCTCTTTTATTATCAAAACCATGAACATTTCTGCATGTGCATCAACAAGATCATCATTTTGTCCTTCATCATAATACACATATTCAAATGCTTTAAAACAAAGAAGAAAATCCATGTTGTTTCTTCAGTAGAGGACATTTTATGACAAACATTCATTGTTTAGCATTTTTTCTATAATAACCTACATAGCGTGTAGACGCCCAGCTCATTGTAAACAAGAGTTGTTCAGTTTCTGTCGCCTACGGCAATTTTTCCTTTTGCATTAAAATAATTTTTGCTGCTTTTTTTTTTTTTAATATAAGTAATATACCTTAACTATCATAAATTGAATAACAGGTGATTTACTCATCGCAATGTCCACTTTCTACCAGTAGAGGGCACAACTGCTGCCATATGGATATTGTTGAATGCACGGGTTTTGTCGGACTAAAATTATTCTTGCATTCATGCCAAACTCCACTAAATAAAACATAAAACGAGAGAGAGAGAGAGAGAGAGAGAGAGAGAGAGAGAGATTAGACGAAAATAAAGATGGAAATAGTTTTTTTAGAATATGATACATAGTCGTATAATACATATTATAGTGGATTGAATTTTATATTTATATTATATGATTCATACTTTAACTCATTAAGTATTTTACTGTTTATACTTTGAATACTGTTTATTTGAACTATTACTGATTAATAAATGTAATGCATTGGATCAGATTTTATGTATTAAATTATTTTATGTATTAATTTGTTCATACGTTTAGATCGAATTTAATATGATTCATTTGACATTGGAAAAATGTAAATAGTAATAAATATATTGTCCTTATGAATGACTATATATTGATAATAATGGAAATGCAGTACATGTATTTTCTTACTTAAATGCACTTGACCCAACTAAGGAAGAGACTTGATTTATACCATAATTTATGCCTTTGGTATTTTGTGAACTACTGACACTGGAAGTGTGTAGATGAAGTGCAACTTTCTTTAATGCCATTAAATAATAAACAAAAACTGTACAAATGGGTCTTTGAAATTTTCAGTAGCCCCAGCTTTCTGTAAAGTCTGGTGAATGGGTGAGTGAGTAAGACAGACAGACAGACATTTTGTAATTCAAAATTCTTTGTTGTTGTCATTTTTATGTTGCAAATTAAGGCCAGTGAAGTTACCATATGGTTTTCTGTGTTAATAATATACATCATACTATTTTTGTTTTCATGAAGTGAAATTTTGGCTATTCAATATATATCACTCACTCATCGTCTATACCGCTTTATCCTGTATTCAGAGTCACAGAGCTTCTGGAGCCTATCCCAGGAGACTTAGGGCATGAGGTGTGGTATACACTGCCAATATATCGCAGGGCACACACACATACACACACTATGGGCAATTTGGGAATGCCAATTAGCCTAATCTGCAGGTCTTTGGACTGTAGGAGGAAACCGGTGTACACAAAGGAAACCCACCAAGCACGGGAAGTACATGCAAATTCCATGCACACAGAGAGAGGAATCAAACCTAGTCTGGAATCAAACCTGGAACCTGGAGGTGCAAGGTGACAGTGCGAACCACTACACTACTGTGCCACTTTATTTAAAACAGAAATTCAGTTTGTTTGCTGCCACAGGTAACTTTGTCACAGGCAACCCATGCCAAATGTACTGTAGGCAGCATCATCAGGCATGTCAGCGTAGATGCCCAGATTGTGCAGTAAACCTCACAACGAAAACAGTTGTCGCAGGGTGAGCTCATAGCTACTCAAACCCTGCATCAGGTTTACAGCGACGGCACATACGATGAGCCAAATAATTGAGCAGGAGGAGTGGCAGCGAGTTGACTTCACACTTCATTCACAGGTAGCACGACAGGCAGGAAAACGTCTAGTATGCAGTCTTTTCTCGAAGTGAGTTCTTATGAGCAAAATTTTATATTGCAAAACACATATTCCATAAGAAATAATGTAAATGAAGATAATCCGTTCTAGCAACCCAAGAATATTAGCAATTTCCCACACTATAATCATATTTTTGTATAAACTATCAAAATATTTAGAAAAGACATGTAAATGAAGTAAAATAAATTCACCTTAAATCCACACTTAATCTTAATTTATATATTGGCTGCTTTAAAAACGAAACTGAATTATTGATTACTGATTATACTCAACTAAATAACAGTTGTGTGTCATCCATGCTTCTTTCTCAAATATGGTAATCATCCCTGGTCGCTTGATTAAGCACTCTTTTTGAAAATGTTTAGAAATGTTTTTTGAAAAACTAAAAACTAAATAAAATAAACTCTAGTTTTTTTTTACTTACATATTTTGTGGGTATTTGTCATTTTATAAATGTTTTACAATTAAATAGATATTTAATTACTTAGCCATTTAAATAATTGTACAGTTACTATGATTTTCTTTTCATTTACAATAGCGGATTATTTGTATTTACAATATTTATACGAATTTTCGCTTTAAGACCTCGCCTCCGAAACAGATTCAATTCGTATGCCGATGTCCCACTTGATCTAGTTTTTCCGTCAACGACTTTTATTTTGACAGGATGTAGGTACCTTGGTGGCTAAGTGTAGCTAGTTACACACAACGCTCCAAAATGAACTCGGTAACCCCTGTTTTTTCACTGTTCATATATTTATATATTTACACAGTAAAATAATTATTCTCAAACCGTGTATTTCGTAATAGTGCGTCAGAACTATTTAATACAGTATTGTGCAGTAGTTTAGTCTTCTTAAAAAAACATTATTATTATTATTAGTAGTAGTATTATACAGTAGTTAGCTGGGAATTAAATTTATAAGACCTGCACATTTACTGGACTGAACTGTGTGTGTGGGTTTTGAACCGAGCCCTAGCTTTTACTGATGTCTTGTGAATCGTTTACTCATGGGTGCAATTCCACATATGGTCCACACAGTGTCGCTGCTGGACCGCATTACGCAGCGTGTCTCCACGTGCCGCCGCCCTTACCGTGAGTCGCAAGCGCCGTGTTGCCTCGCGCTGTTCCCGCCATCTTGTTTCCCGCTCTCGATCAGTGCCAGAGCCCGCCATAATTTAAACCGAGATGCATCATAAACTCACATACAGCCAGATAGGCAAGTAAATAATAATGATGATATAAATAATAATATTTTTTATATTATTAATAATCATCATCATCATAATCAAGTGAGTTATTGTTATTATTATTATATTGTTGTTATCATGCATAATTATATTTTACATACAAGTAGTTAATAGTTTTTAAAATAGTGATGATAATTAATTATTTATATAGCATTTATTGTTCTTCCCGTTCTTCTTCCAATTGTTTTTTCTTTATTATTATTATTATTATTATTATTATTATTATTATTGCACATAACTTTAATTTCAATTAATATTATTATTTTATTGTTTATTGCTCTCTAAAGCACACTCATAAAATAGTTTTACAAGCTTGTGTTTTTCTGTATCTGGGTTCTGTTTGTACACACATTTATTGATCAAACACTACACACAAGCACACACGCACACACACATGTTGAGTGAAAAAGAAACATGAGAATAAAACCTGGCATCCTCTAATGAAGCCAATACGACAATTATCTGACTGTTCTCTGAAGCCGTGCTGTAATAGAGCAGAGCAAGTTGTTGGAGTTTGCGTATAATCACATGGGTGAACTGTGAGGTCAACTAAATGGCTAATTTGCTTTTAATGAATGCTATTTCGCATTGTCTTTACATACATGCCTACGCATGCAGGCCGAGCCAGAAACAAGACGCTGCTTCCCTTGGAGCTTCTCTCTCTCTCTCTCTCTCTCTCTCTCAATACGGTTCTCAGACAGGCTTGCTGGAAGGCCGCACGAAGAAAATACACAATGTGGGGTGTGGAGGGAGAACAGGAGAAGAGGTGAAAAAGAGAAGTTTGTCATTAGGTTGTCCATGCGACGGACGCCCTGTTGGGACAACAGATGTGCATGATGTCATGCCAGAGGAGGGGTGGAGAGATGCAGGGAGGAGCGAGAGACATGAGGATAGACAGTATCCTTGTGCAACGTTCCTCTTGGCACAGAAAAGAGAAGGAGAACGGTTGGTGAGGAGCAGGGAGTGGATGGAGTTCCTAAACCCTGCATCCCATGGAGTGCATGATAAATACCTAACATGATGCATTTAACAGTTAATAGTGCAATGATGTGTGATGCTGGAAACACAGTTATTACTTGGCTTTGCAATGTGCAGGTGTTGAGAAATCAGAAAAAAAAAATCTGAAATATGGAAAATGTTCCATATAACCAGAAATGAACTATAAAAATCGGTTCGAGTGTGCAGTAATGAAGCATATGGTGAGTAGGCTTTTACCTCTGTGCTGATCTCATAGATGGAGTTCACATTTTGCTGAGTTGCAATGATTTCCAGCCAGAAGTCTCTCTCTTTTTTTTTCTTCTTCTTTTTTTTCAAACTGCACAGGACTCAGGCTGCATAAAGCTCAGGCTCTGGTGAGGACATGCTCCCAGAGCTCAGAGTTTGTGATTTGATTGTGTGACTTCAATGCTAAACTTTCTGCCTCTGTCCCCTGACTCTCTCTCCCGTTCTCAGTGGCATAAGAAGTCAATTGTTCTTGTGGTATGTAGTGACAATGTCTGTTTGTGATTGCACAGAGCAAGAGAGGGGGAGCATCATATACAGAAATTGAAGTTCTCCCTGCCTGGCCTTCAATAAGGTTATGCAGAGGTCAGAATGCTTTCTGCTGCATACAAAAACAGTGTGTGTGTGTGTGTGTGTGTGTGTGTGTGTGTGTGTGTGTGTACAATAACAATTGTGCCAGTCTTTATCAATAAAATATAAAATTTTGCTTATCGTCTGCTTTAGCTCCACAAGCACATCAAAACCATCTAAGTCCCTATTCTTGTTATTCTAAACATGCATGGTTCAGTAATTTAACAAACCAGATAGAAAATTATTCAGTGGGAGGACTGTGTTGCTTTAAGTACTGGCTTACTTTAAGGACTTCTGAAGGGTTTACACTTATCAGGTGAACAGGCAGAATATCAAAACACAAAGAGCTGGTTCTTTTTGAACATAAAGTGGCTGTACTGAATTCCCCAAATTGCATTGAAGACAAGCAGAACCTGTTTGGCCAGTGGTGCCATCTGCTGCCACATGTACTTGATCCTGCTGTCAGCCGGGCCATGCACTGTGTTATTCTCACACACTGCAGCTATGCTGACCTCTGTATGAGGACACTGACTGCCTGGGTAATCATTTACTAGTGGCCTTGAGTAACACTGGTGTGATAACCATTGTCTCGACAACTGAAAAGGATGGAATTTGCTATCTGAAATAAAAGGCTTGAATGACCCTCAAGTACATACAAAGATACAGAATTAACACAGAACACATTTAGGATATTTTATTCACAGTAACCTAGTTACTGTCTGTGATATTGTCAGTGTTATTGAATCAATTGATTTGAGGCCTTAGAGGCATATAAATGCTGTTTGTGCTCGAGATAAAAAAATATTAGAAATATATTATGAGTAGTGATAATAATATATATTTTTTATTATGCACTATACAGTAAGTTCTTATGTATGCCTGCAAGCTGTTTTTAATAACAATCTTTTAACCTTGCCTGTTTTTTATAAAGAAGGCTCATAGGTCTTCCTTCATCCTGACTAAATTATGATTATATGTGTGGGGTTTTGTAGTATTTCTTTCCTGTGCCTCTCCATCAAAGGAAATTCAAACAAAAGTTTTATAACATGAAATAAAATATTTCCATAACACTTTCTATTATTGCTTTTAATATTAGTATATATTTGAATACTTTTTAAAGGTTGTAAAACTAGAGTCTTAGTCTTGAGTTTCAGTTGATTACTGCAAGAGTTTATTAAAGTACTGGATGGTTGACAGTAACTGATATAAATTTGAAATAAATGTTCAGGTAATAGTTATATATAAATCGAATAATTTGAATATATATATGTGTGTGTGTGTGTGTTTAGGGTGTGGCACTGCGACATGCCCCATGGCTGTTAGGGTTGGGTGCTGCCACAAGATCTTGCTCTCTTTCTCTTTTTCTCTGGGTCCCACCCCCTTTGCCACTGCCATCTCCTGGTTTTCCCAGAATGCCCCGTCTGAGAGCACTGGCCTGAAATAAAACTAAGAGGGCCCTCATGGAGAGAATGGGAGCTTTGTCTCAGCTGCCATTTACACTGTCTGGGGGCATAGAAGGAGAAGAAGGAGAACTCAAAGAGAGTGTCTGATTGCAAATTAGCACAGCCCAGGGCCCGCTGCTCCCCACCCTCCTGTGCTTTCACTCTTTGGGGTGAGAAGTGGATAAAGTTCTGGTACTAAAATTGGCATTCGACATATTTCCATCTTTCACCTTCACTGATGACCAATACCATGTATTTCGACCAGGTGGAAACATAAGTTGTTTGTAACTTGTCTTTGACTTTTCTTTTGTTTAAGTCTGTTGAGGCTGTGCCATTGGGGGTTGCTTATTATGCAAGCAATGTTGTGTCTGAATCTGTAATTAGTTAAAGACAAAAGACAGCCTCTAAGCGCTGCAGACGAGGCCGCTTGACACGAGAACCCTTCCTGAGACAGGTTCTTGTAGTGATTGACACGTGTCATGAGAGTGGGTGCATTTTCTCTGTGCTAACCTGCTTAGACTGAGAGGTTATATTTACCACCTGGGCATAAAATGTTTCAATAATGTAATTATTTGATTTAAATGGTTTCTTGGATAGTTGATTATTTAAAGGCAATAAATATTCTGAATTTTCCACTGTTTCACAACTTACATGTTTTTTGTTGTTGTTGTTGTTGTATTTTTTAAAATGGGTAACTAATTTGTTTTATACATAAATTAATAATGGATAATTTGTTTAATTAATTTTTTTTCTTTGTTTATGTAGTTAGGTATTGAGGTATTCATTTGTTAATATGATATGCACTCATCCTGTAATCTCTGCTCTGTAACACACACACACACACAGAGAGAGAGAGAGAGAGAACGAACCTGGAAGATGGTATTTTTAAAAAAATACTTTAAATTATTAAGAAGATCAATGTCTAATCTTTGCTTTTGAACATATCAGTATATAGATATATTGTTAAACACTTGGTTTAATAAATGACAAAATTTAGAAATTTACAATATGAGAATGTGAATAGTTACATGTATAGACAATTAGCACTATCTGAAAAAATGAAGAATGAAGACTTTAATTTGAATTAGAATAACTTACACTGTACAGGCTGACAGAAACTATTCTTATTATCGGTGTAATTAGAAAATTGGTCCAGAAAAAAAAATCTTAACAATATTGTTTTGTGCAGGGTATTATCACCCGTTTAATCCAAACAATCGATTCAAAGCTAACACTTGTTGCAGGAACAGAGTTAAGGAGTGGAAAATCTCCTGCTGAAGGTTGCTGTTTTTTGTTACATTCATATGTTAAATCTTTCTACTGCAAACGAGCACACTGCGTACATAAAAATAAGATTTAGGGCACATAATCGGACCTTTTAAATTAACCCTGTAGGTGAAAAATACACAATAATGGGTAAGGTACAGAAAGCGCACACTTGGTGACTTGATATATTATATATTTTTTTCTTTTTTACAAATATTATTATTTATTTATTATGTGAACACCTCTTATGGAAATATTACGTCACCTATTTAGGAGAGGAATCCGAGAAGGTCACATGAGGCTAATGATATTACGTTAAGCGATATTTTATGGAGCGATTAGACATGACACAACAAATACTCACTTAATAAAAACAAACACTTTGATTTTGATATTATATTATTTTAATACATAGTACACGTATATAAAAACACTCAGGGTTTGGTTGTGCAACAACTAAAAATAAACAGAAGCCTCATTATAAACCGGTTTACAACACGGATAATAGGCTTGCGTTGTTCTTTTGGCAGTAAATAAAATCCCTGAGGTGAGTATGGAAGATGCACAAAGAGGAGATGGAGAAGCTTTTTTGCCAAACCACCTAAGGAGCTGTACATTCATTTAGATGACGCACTTAATTGGTGTTGAGAGAGAAAAGAGTGAGTGAGTGTGTGTGTGTGAGGGAGAGAGAGAGAGAAGGAGACTCGGTCGAGATTAGATTTCATCCTAACAGAGCCCTGCTCTTTTTTTATTATCCCTTTAATATTTTGTGCGTCGTTGTATGAGTCACAAAGTTGAAGCTTATTTATTTCTCAGGAGGCAGGCATGTGTTAGACTACAGTAAAGCTGCAACTTGTTTGGGGCGTAGCAAAAAAAAAAAAAAAAAACCTGTCCCCCCACCACCCCCTCCACATTCACTATAGTGGATTCCTGGCTATATTAGACCTTAACATTTCAACAGGCTAATTCTGTCTTAGTTTGTATTTAGCTAGCAAACGCTTGTTTGTTTGTTTGTTCGCACGATGGAATAAATGAGCCTAGCACACACACACACACACACACACACTATTGAAACTTTCGCAGTCTTGATTTAGCACAAACTTCCTGGAATAGCTCAGACTGAAACTCAGCTTTTTAATATGAGGGGATTTGGAGTGTTTGGTGCTCAGCTGAAACGTCGTGTTTGGATTTTTCCAGAAGCTGATCAAATGGCGACAGGCAACCCCGCGTTCCCGGTTCTTCGCCTTATTCCCGGTGTATTCACCGAAGTGTGTTCTCGGTGCGAGGCAGTGACACTGAGAGAGACTCGCAGTGCGCGAGCTTCACGGTGTAGCACTGCGTGTGCGTTTTTTTTATTGCGGGAAATCGCATGTCTATCTATATAATCGCGCTTGTGTAACGGCTCGCTGTGAATCCTCCTTCACCTCAGATGAACCCGGGTGATCGCGTTCACCAGCGACATGCACGCTGTCAGGCCGGTCTGGCGAGGACGTAAACAACAAGAATAAGAAAAACGGAGCTAGCGGGGTTTTTTTTCTTTCTTTCTTCCCTACACCAGAGTCCTTAAAAGAGACCATCTCTCGACGTCTGTCATGTCGTAGGCGTTTTTTTTGTTTGTTTTGTGGTTTCTTTCTTTCTTTTCTTTTTTTTTTAAGATCCCGGATCGCTGTGCTTTTCGCTCGCGCTCGTCTCCGTCGTTGCCGAGGAGCTCGCGCTCAACAAAAGTAACCGGGACGACGGGAATTCGCCATGGAGAAGAATGACAGCTCTCCACCGCCTGGAGACTGCGAGCTACCTCTGTCTCTCCTCCTCGCTCTTCAACTTGAACTTGAACTCCAAAACCGGCTCGTCGGAGCCGAAACAACGCCTATGTGTAAGTTTGTTTCTTTGATTTTTTTTTATCTCCCTATTTATATATTCTTTATATAATAATAGATGTGACCAACTTACCTACTTAAGCTTAGAGAGAGAGAGATTGCTATAGCGTGCCATGATGTTTATTTTATTGTGCATCGATTAACTAATTAAAGTTGATTTCCATCAGCCACAAAGGTGATATTATTTAAGCAAAGAAGCTATTAACCTTCTAACCAGTGTAGGAGTGTACAGCTTCCTGCCACATAGTCTAATAATAAAGGACATCTTTATTTAATCAAATTAAATAAAGTATATTTAGTAGATTTGGCTATTTCTGTAACTAAAAACATTGATGTGTGTGTGTGTGTGTGTGTGTGTGTGTGCATTAACTAAAAGATCATATTCTTGTGGCCTGGTTTGGTGTTCAGTCATAATGACTCATAGCTTGGTTTCTTTAGACTAATCAAACTGTACTAAAGAGGTTTAAGGGCACATATCTCCTTAACCAAATGATGTCTAAATCTGGTATACATCAGTGTGCAATTGATTAGTGTACTTATAAGCTGTAATGGAGCTGTTTTCTTTCCAAATAAGCTATTGCATGTGAGACATTCAATAGTCTAGGCTGCAAGCTGCCACAATATTTTATTACTAGCCCAACAACCCTTTGTATTTATTTTACTAAGACTACATTCATGGTGGCTTTTTTAGTATTTTTCAGCGACTAATTATCCCACAGCTTTGTGGTAGAAGAGGTTACTCGAGGAATTGTTTTCTTGTTAAGAAAGACTAGTTTACGGATTGTTCTTAGCAGTCATTAACTTAAAAAAAAAAGTTGCTTGAACCTCAGCACTTCTCAGGTTTTGCTTTTTTACTTACATGGTGAAATTTGTAGAGAACAATTATAATCTTGGAATTAAACTAGCGTCATTGGGTTCTAGCGAAGTTCCTGTGGTAGATTTGTTCACATGTAGTAAGTAAGAACCGATTACTTACTTCTTTTTTTTTTTTAATCTGTGGTGTGTGTGTGTGTGTGTGTGTGTGTGTCTAACAGTGGTTCTTAAAATGGCGTAACCTTGTACATGCAGCCCTTTTGCTGTTCGCCAGCTTCTTGATCAGGTAAGATTTTCCTGATTGTTCATTAAACAATCACTTTTATTTGAAGCACACATCAACATTTAATCTAATATCATGTAGATAAGGTATAATAGATGAGCATGAGTATGATTCTAATCACGACTCAGTATTAATGTTAGTAATGTAAATTTGAGTTTGGAAATTTATTAAGGTTTTAATCCGTTCTTGTTATAATTGTAATATTTTTATGGAGGCTTATTCCAGTAAAGCTGTGAGTTAGAAACAAAACAAGTCATTTGTGCTTCCTATCAATAACCAGTATATTTTCTTTTATGTTTAACTTTTGGTATTTATTAATGAGTCTGGTGCAGTGTGTGGGTGTTATACGGTTATTTCGACTAACAAATCGTTGTGAGAGAGATTCTCTGAAAATCCAAACACAAATGTATGTACACATGTGCCTGCACTACAGTATGTTCATTATCATTTTCTAGGCCTTTGTTGGGTGTTGCTTGCAGATTGCCTGCACCATTCTGGCGATAATATAAATTTACTCTGGTTTTTCCTCTTTTGTTCTGGCTGACTATGTTATCCTCTTTTTTTTACTGTACGTTCCTATGAATGTCTACACCCTGCATGGACTTCATAAGAGCGTTATTGAGCCTCAGTGAAAGTGTACTGTGTATTTGAGATTTTCTGAGCTTGTCCTGGCTTTTTTGGTCATGGGTTGATTATTGTGGAGTCGTGCACTAGTGTGGGCCCTGAAGCGTGTGTGTGTGTGTGTGTGTGTGTGTGTTATAAAACTCTTTCAGGTGAATAACACAGCAGCAGTAAAAATAAGGGGACCTGCCATCCTATCTCAATTGCCTTATTTATTTATTTATTTGTTTATTTATTGTACACTATCATGTTTTTACATTCCAGCCAGCAAAACTTTGAAGTCCCCAGCTCGAAATTTATGGCTCAACAAGGGCTGCATTTGGCGGTTAATTTTTATCAAAATTGTAAGAAGTGTAGAAAGTGGATTTTTGAACACTGGCCAGATATCGATAAAACCATATATCTCTTGGTAAGCTCAAGTATCATTTTGTTTTATAATAATCTATCTGGCAGTTTCTTATTAAACATGTCATGAATCTGAGTAAATAACTAATAAAGGGCATGACTCAGCAGAGAAAGACATTTTAAAGGACATTATGAAGATATTATGATCATACACACTTCCGCATAAGTATTTTTAAACTTACTCCCTAAGAAGTGAACTGTAAGCTGTTTCCAGGTAAAACTTTGAATACTTGTGCCTAAACAATATATTTGACGTATTTTACATGATTAAATTTTACCTTACTATGTACGCAACATATTTCTTCGCAACAACACAAACCCTACAAACTTTTTAGAAATCTACTAAGTGACATTCAGTTTGTTACTCTGTAAGATTTAATGTATTAGGCATTTTGAATATCGCTAAGTCATGTCAAAAATATTTGTCAAATGCTTATTTGATTATTTTTGGCCCTGTCCGTGAAATCCCAGCAGAAGTCATTGTTTTGTGATTCAGTGTTTTTCTACATAGAATAATATGTACAATGATTTCATGTAGAAAACAGTGATGCAGAAAAAAATTATAATTGCCCATTTTTTTTAAAGACAAGGGCACATTTAGTTACCGCTAAAGACTTTGTAATAAAAATAAATAAAAAAACACAAAAAGCAAAAGTAGAACACCTACACCTAAAAGTTTCTTTGTCCTCGTGCTCACAGTATTAGGATCCTGAGTCTGCTCTCTTCTGTTGTTCTGTCAGAGCATTAAAAAGACACAGACATTGAATGGCCACAGTCACTTATGTCACAGGTTTATTCTGGGTGATGATTGGCCAGCCGATAGAATCTTATTAAATATGAAGTTTATCTGAGAATTATACATAACACTTTTAATTTTTTCAAATATTACAGCAAAAGTATTTGATAAAATGTCTACTCATATATTATTATATATGTTGTGAACTTATTAGTTTTTTTTATACCAAAGTGCAAGATAAAAGAGAACCTTTTTAATATCGAGTCAAAACTTCACTGATCATCTATTTTATTTATTTATTTACTTACTTATTATTATTTGTTACACACTGATTGTACACAAAGGAAGTGTACCTTCCAAAAGAGAAAGAAACGCAGAAAAAAAAAGCTTAAAATACGCAGACATATTACAACCTGTATCATTCTTGCGCACCACGTGGAGGCTTACCCTGCTGCTCTGAGGTTACTAATGTAATAATCATGCATTTAACTCTGTGGTTACCAATGTAATAATAATGCTTTTAATTCTGTGGTTACCAATGTAATAATCATGCTTTTTTCTCTCCGGTTTATCACTGGAATTCTAGAGATATGTTATAAAGGCTGTTAAATATTAAGCAAAAATGTTACTCTGTAATGCAAGTAATATGGAACGCTACATGGGGACTACATGTACAAAATAGTCTACAAGCAGACAAAAGACCTTACTTTTGTGTTGAAGTTACACTACATTTTACATTCTAGTCTTGGCTGTGTACATTCTTTTTAGTAAGAAAGCAAAAGACTATTATTGAATATAATTAATGCAAAGTATACTTTATACAAAGGGACTAAGGACTCGTTTAAGAAAATAGCTTTCTGTCCATTTATCTTTCAAGCCAGTGGCTTGACCACAAAAGTGCTGATGATTTCAGCAGTGCAATTTCCAACCCAGCAAGATGACATGCTCTTTGACATATCTACAATCGGTTTTCACTCACATTAATGTTGCCAGTCAGTGCTCAGCTCTGTTTGCCAAACAATAGCTTTCAGTTTACATCTTTTGTCAATGACAATCTCTTTGAAATATATATATAAATAAAATCTATGCTAGGAGTAGCCAAAATATTTTATTGCATTTTAATGCATGTAGATAATTCTTTATTTTTTTTTTTTACCCAGATTGCCTTCATGGATGCATTGATTCAGGCTCCATTTGTATTGTTAAGAAGACTCGCAGATTGAATTTATTCACTTTTAACCTGTATATTGTTTATTACGTTTCGTACGTTAATATATGCTGGCAGTCCGGAGCGAAGGAACCTGTGTGAGAACTCTGGAGAGGGCGATACACAGTGACCGAGGCCAATGAGCATGCAGTACAGCTGGCTGAATTTGTGCTGTGTGTGCACTGGAAGTGTCTTTCCACGACTAGCTGCTGGAGCTCTGGCCATACCAAACTGTCAATCCCACAGGAATGTCTCCCCAAACTCTCCTCTGTAGCAACGGATGACAGAAAATTGGCGTGCTATTGCTGTGTTCTTTCTCTGTTTCTCTCTGACCTTCTCTCTATTGCTCCCCTGCTTTTGCTCTTGGTCACACTGCTTCCTGTTCACTTAAAAAAAAAAATAATAATTTAAAACTTGCTCACCAAAGAATAGAGGCCAAGTATGTAAAGTGTCAAAATAACCTGGCCTCGGTGCTGTAATCTGATGATTTCTTTGATATGGCTCAAGGTTGCTGCTTACAGTGTTATCAGGAACATGTGGAACAGGGCCCTCCAGGATCATAGTTTGACACAGAATTCTAAATCTAAGACTGCAAAACCTCAATCGGCCTCTTTACAATCAGGTTTACCTCGGCTTACCACGTCTAAAATCTAGCTTTGAATGAAAATAAAATGATGATGACAGCTCACCTGTCACATGTGTGCACTCAGCCCCACTTATGGGTGTGTGAGTAGTAGTGTCATATGTGCATGGGGCTATAATAGGCTGACACTTGCACTGAGGGAATTGTAAAGATGAGAGTATGAACAGGACTGCAACTGCAGAAGGAACATGTCTACATCGAGCCGGATGGCAGCAGTGATCATTACCAAGCATTACAGGGAAGGCAACCGTAAATAAGCCACTCAGATCCTGAGTGCGATGCATATCCCCCTTATCTCTGAGATGTGGTTCACCTATGACATTGCATCACATACTGCGTTTGCATGCAGCAGATTTCTGCGTCTGACAGGTACGTGTGCGTATGCGTCTGTATGTGTATATGCATCTGCTATAGAGAGAAAAAACGAGTGAGGTCGAACTTGTTTCTAAGCAAAGAGTTCTTAAGTGCTTGACCTAATTTTGCAGGCAGTAAAGAATTCGGCAGTGAAGGCCTTCCTCTGTGAGTGTGAGTTTGCTGCGCTGGGTGTTTCCTCCCAGGGTCTAACAGGAAGCTCATGTTCGAGTTCATCTGAGGACAGGGAGAAGGCTTTTCTTTCCACTGTGGATCTTTTTTTTTTTTTTCTTTCGGGTGGGGGGTGGGGGGGGTGTGGGGGGTAGGAGGCTGGGCCTCTTCTCTGAATCGCCCCTCTGCAATCTGGCATGTGTTTTAGCTCCCTATACTGCTTTATTGTCTATTTTGGCTGAAGTTGCAGTTTTTTCACACTGCCAAGAAAACATCTATTTTTTAGGCTACAGTGAGTAGCCGAAGTCCAGAGTTAAAAGAAAGTTCACGAATCCTGTTAGAAGGTTCTCGCCTTCTCGTTCCATTCTACATTCCTAACTGCACTTATCCTGTTTTATGACTCGGAGAGATAAAAAATTAAGAACAAATCACTTAGGACCCTGCAAGTGTGTTGTGTGTAGATTAAATAGTTTGAATCTTTGTCCAAATGATGCATAATGGTCCTGCCTTTATTTATCGTCCACAGACAGGAAGATTTGCTAGGTGAGGTGCTTACAGTATTTATGACATCACGATACAGGTAAGAGACAATCAATAGTAGGAAAACAGGCAATATTAGAATATTTTACTGTTATGTCAGACATCGCGCTGGAAAAGAAAATAGGCTTGCGTCAACTTTACTTCATAATATTCCATTTGTTTGAAGATAAACATGTTTTTACCGACTGATTAAATGCAATGTAGTTAAAACAATATATATATTTTTTTATCATGAACATGCTATCTGATATGCAGTGGTCATTTCACTCTAATCACTGCGTCACTCTATGATATATGTTCATTTTTTACATGCCGTTAATTGTCATGATTAGACATTGCAGTCTGGCATTGTTGCAAACGAGTTACTGGTATCTAATTACAATTTAGAGCTGCCATGCTTTTATGTCCCTAGTTTGTACATAGCTTATTAATGATATTATTCTTATGATATTATCTGGTTAATGTAAGTAATCCAAAAAACCTTATAATAATTCTTTTAGACTTGCCACCCTATAAATAGCTTCATCAAAACACTCCTATTTTTGGCAAACAAGATTATTGCTTTATCAGGCACAGTTCTGTAATGTGCTTGCAGCTGAACCCCAAAATGAATTTCAAACTAGAGCACAGCACTTTTCATCTACGGTTCTCCTGAGTGTAAGAGGGTGGAAAAAGGAGGAGGGCAAGTATGCCAGACATGGTGACAATGCCAGACAGGTGGAGTCTCGGTCGTATCCATGCAGACCACTCTATTATCTCGCCATCTCTTTAACATCACCTGACCATCAGCTTGGATGCTGCAGATGACCCTCAGGTCCGGTGCCATTTGCAGGTGTCTCCCAGATGTTGCTATACTCCGTTTAATTCGTCTCTTGGGATTCAGTCTCATGTTAGGATAGAGCGGAGATAGGTAGGAGCGCTGATAATGGCAAAACCATGTGTATTGTAAGGGGAAGGGAGGTGTTTTTTTACATAGGGATGCCTCTCGTACTGCTGGTGCTCTTCTCACAGAGAGAGGGAGAGAGAGAGAGACATTGGAAGTTAAATGTTGCATTAAAAAAAATTTTTAATTGTTGAAATTATTTCAAATTTGTTTACGTTACCATTATATAGCAGAGTATTTATTGCTTTGTGCAATAAATTTTACTTTCCAAGTGCCTATTTTTTGATCACTCAGCAGATGCCTGATCTGTTATATAAGAAATATGATATAAAAAGGAAAAAAGGATTATAACGAAATATTTATTACGGGCTATTTTAATTGTGACTTATATTACTTCTTTGGCGTTCACTCCATAAGCATAACATTAGCTTTGTGGCTGATTATACATTCTATTTGAATGACATCATTTGGCCCTTATCGTCCTGTATTAGATTTGTGGCCATAAATTCCACTGACCCAAAGTACTGACTCAGTGCCTTGATAAGCTCTAAAGGTTTTCAAGGCTCAATATAAAGAGAGCAGTTTTTCAACACACTAGACAGATATAATGCCTGTGGTTATTCATATTGTTACCCACAGTGGAAAGGCTGCCCATCATGTAGTAGGAAGGAAACCAAACATGCTTCCGTACTTTTTACAAAGGCATTTTTAACTGAAAATACAGCTTATTCCCACATATCATACTGTTTCTTCTAATGTTACCTCTCATATGTATAAAATGTACCGCAATGCAAACTAAATAGCGTGATTTATTTATTTTTAAGTAAAAAGTCGTTTTAAAAAATATACAGGGTGGCCAAAGGGTCGAGATCGAAAGACAAAAATATGTTTAAGTATAAATTACTGTTACAAATTGTTCAAATTGATGGCCTCTGACGACACGGCACTTGTATACAGTATACACTGAGTACAGGTTAACCATTTCTTAATGCATCAGAACTGATGATGGTACATGCGGAAATCTTTTCCGTGGTTAATGTCATGACTGTCCTGGGACTTAAGTCGAGACCAAAAAAAAAATTTTTTAAACTTTGTTCAATGTGATTTTCTGTTGTTAGGTTTGAAGCTATGTTGAGTTTGAAATAGAAAGAAAACTTACTAAAGTTTTATAAGGGGAAATGCCTACTGATCGGAAATGTTGTGCTAGTCTGTATAATAAAAATATTATTTATTATTGATATTTGTAACATATCTGATATTTGTTAACTAGTTTGAAGTAGGTATACAAGCACTCCATATACTCTGTGTATTTGTACAGTATGGACACCAGTGCCAGGTATATATGAACTATTGGAATTTTTTTCTATGTTGAGCGGATCCTGAGGTTGGGTGCAATATACAGAAAACCTCCTTTCATAAAAGCATCCATTCATAAATAATATAAAAAAATATATATATATATATATTATTCTTGATAAGGCACAAGGCGGTGCAAAATATAATTGTATATATCTTTCAAAGCTTGCATAATGACTTAATATCGTATGAACGTCTTCAAGCATCGGTGACTGTATTTGTGTTTGAGGCAGTGCATACTTTCTTTATTTAATATAATTCACCAGTAAAAGAAGTTATCATTAGCTGTTTGTCACTCAACAGAGGCTTTTTACTCGAGCATAAAGAAAGTGCTGGTTCATATAGAGAAGTGTTTGTTTGAGGCTTTAGGTATAGGATTAACAGTAATGCGAGTGTGCTGCTCTGGGCCTGACTGTGTGATGGATCAGGCTGTTCCAGACTGGGCCTCCGAGCCTGCAGACTGCCACTGCTCCCTGGGTCGGCCGCTGCCGCATTGTTGGCAGGGGCTCATTTGAATAGCTCTTTAGTAGTTTGTGTGAGCAAGTCAGCGCCATTTGCATTTGTTCCAGTCACAAAGGTTTACAGGTCAATAGAGATGGGCTCGAGAAGAAGTAACGTGCGAAAAGGAACCCACTCCTCTTTCTTTTAAGCAATTCATCTCCCACCTCACGGAAAACGTTCCACGTTGGTGCATGTGTGTGTGTGTGAGCATGTGCAAGTGTTTATGTGTGTTTGTGCTGAAACACCTCAGATGTCTAGAGAGTGATTTACTCCCCGTCGGGGATAAGTTGCTGGAAAGGGGCCCCTGGTAACCCCAAACGAATGCTGAGAATAATTTGATTATCACACCTCAGCATGCCTATTAGGGGCTGTTCATGTGTGTGCATGTATGCGTGTTTGTATGTCTGCACTGAGAGAACGTGAAAGCAGGAGGGAGGGAGAGAAAGGAGGGAGCATACCTGATTAAGTGGACCCTATTCAGAAGTGTTTGTGAGCAGTTTGAATGGCTGCATTGCTGACACACAGCTTTTCAGACGCACAGACGTAGACACAACCTGAAGATTCAGGTCCTCATAATTAATCCCACTGTGAACACTGTGTCCCTAGAGCATTCACTCTGTGCCCTCCATATGTCCTTTATCACAGCTTCGCCTCATTTAACCTCCTCATACTTCCTAGTAATCATTTACCTAAAGGCGCACCGTCTATGTAATGATTATTCCATATGCAATTAGATGACCGCTGTATTATAAAGTAATATGGTTTCTCACATTAGTATGTATGCAGTCAGTTTTATACACTAATTGTCTATTATCAAACAATTTGGATTATGATTTTATTCTGTCTTTACTAAAATAAAGGTAAGAATGAAGGTTATTTTTAGATACGATATGCATGACATTTCACATGGCCACAGGAAGGCAGTGTGTGTCTGTCCCTGTGCTTCTGCAGTACCCTGTGGCTGTCACTGTCCGGTTCTCTTGTGGTCAGACGTGTGAAACCCAGGACAAAAGGGGTGGGGGGGGGCTCCTTTATCTGCATGCGTGCAACATAAAGGCCGCTTTTGTTGCGGCCTGCATGCTCATGACTGTTGGCATCTATAGCACCCTTCGTCATGGCCAAACCTTTCCAAGGCACACCACAGCATATAGTGTTTTACACTTCGGAGCTCATATAGTGCTGAGGAGGTTTAGGGAAAAGTAGGTGTGGTCCGATAGATAGATAGATAGTTGATCAGACATTTACATTTCTAACAACTATTTTGTCGACATACCTTTGTATAATCTTTATTTCTATGTCTTTTAGGTATTATTCTTTTTTTTTTTTTTTTTTTTCTTGTTTGAAAACATTGAATAACTTAGTTTTGAGGTCCAAATAAAAGAAACTGAGGAGAAATTGCAATGTACACAACAGTAGAGTCTTGGTCTTTAATTCTTTTACTTCTCCTGGGCTTTTATAATCCAGTTAATCCTGAAATCAGAATGCCTTAAAATATACAGTATAATACTGTGTCATGGTACTGAAATGCATATTTCAGTCACTGATTCGTAATACATTTTTATATCAACACCAGTTATATTTATTACACAATATCTGGACACTCCGAGCTGAAATGAAGGTCATAGTATCCTGTTGTAATTTGGCTACCACAAATGCACATTAAAGACAGGCACAGGAAACAGATTAATATTACACCATCCTTACCTCATCCTAATAAAGGTTAGAATTCCCACCGGGAACGTGCTTCCACAAAGACAATTAAAAATAAAATAATAAAAAAGACGACACAAGGATAACGTGTTTGCAATTACAAGTCTCCTCTGCTGACCTATATTGTCCCTTTAAAATTATATTTAATGGGGTTAATGCCCTTGAGAAAGAGTGACAAGTGCAGCATACTTGCAAAAGTGATAGTCAGATTTGCATCTTGCCTAGCATGGTGAAGCGAGCAGACGTTTATTAATTATACTTAGCTTCTGATGTATGAACGAACCTATGCATCAAAAGGGTTGTATGGGTGCTTGTCGCTCGAAATTCGTATAATGATTTGACCATTAGTTGTATGGCTTTACATCACCTTTGCTATACAGTACATGTGCCCGTTTCATCTCTGGTACCCAAACATTGCCATATTGAACTTTTTGAACGATCTGATGGGTGGAATGCACCAGATAGCTGTGTGGGTGCGAAGGTCTGATCTTCCTGTAAAAGTGGCAGAGTGCGTTTCCTGTGTGCCGCTCCATAGGGGCAGGTATTATATCGTGGGCAGTTGGGGATTGGGTGTGGAGGGCTTGACTGGGGCAAATCCTGGACGCTGGAGGTGCGTATTACTGGATTGTGACGTGGCACATGTGAGGACAAGCTACAAAGGCCTGGAGCCTTTTAAGGGCCAGTTCTGTTACTGTTCTCACACACACACACACACACACACACACACACACACACACACACACACCTCTCCAGTCCTGGCCTGCATGCACATAGATGAAAAACGCTCCGTGTAAAATAGCAGTTGTCGCCAGCAGACCAGGATGAACAGGCGCTTTGGCAAAACAGGTAGATATAAGAGTAAACAAAAAATGTTTTGAACATCGCACTACCTTTGAGAAACGTTAATAATTATTGTGCATGTCTCCATAAGGGAATTGTTATTAAAGTGTTTTTTTTTTGTTGTTGTTGTTGTCGTTGTTTTGTTTGTTTTAGCTTAAAAAAATATTGCAAGTTATACGGGATTGAACAATGTTTGTCAGGATAACAAATAATCTAATGCGAATTTATTTAAGGAGAAGAAAAAAAGAAGAATCTTACATTTCCACTTATTTTAAATTGCTGTAAATATGCTTTTGGTATGTTTAATATTTAGTAAAGGTGAATGTTGTATAAATTTTAGTGAGCGTCTAAACAATTTTATATACAACCGTGGGGTGGAGTTTTAAGATTTAAACAAAAAATCTGCACAAACCTTTCTTAAAATAATGATGTGTGATCTGTGTCTGTGCTCCCACTGTGTTATTTCTATAAGTCTATTTGAACGTACTGTATTATCAGTAATTAGTTATATATGTTTATATATTCTTCGAGGAAGATGGTTATTTTCCATAATTGAAGTGACCTTTCCTCTGTTACTTATTTAACTGCCCCTGTTCCTGAGCTTTTGGAAGTGCCAGAGTTAATGACTGTTCGGGATAATGGCCCAGAATCAGCTCTGCTCCTGAATCCTAGTGCGCCACAGAAGGTTCTAGACACTGAGCCGCGCTGCATGAGCCACAACGCGAATTAGCAATAGCATGTACTTGCTTTCACCATTACTTCAGATCTGAGCGTTTTAACCTTTGCCCTGTTATCTCAACTTTTAAGGTACTAAACATGTACTAAAGAAGAAGAAAAAAACTATTTAAATAAATAAATAATACTATTAATAATAAGAGGAATAGTTTCTGCGTTTGGAATCATATGACGTGTATCAATTCAATAACTGAATTTTGTTTGTAGATTCACATCAAACTGTCAACTGAAAATTGAGTTGTGCATATTTATTTAAAACAAATATGTGTCCCCTATATTTGTAATATAATTTTTAAATGAAAAATTATATATTAAATATATATATATATATATATATATATATATATATATATATATATATATATATACTCACGCACTCACACACAGGGTGCTCTCTTCAAAAACTTAGCAGCATTGAGTAGTCTTTGAGGTTTTTGATAATTCTAAAAGTGATTAGAATGCAAAGTAAAGACTCTGAGACACGCCTCCAGGGTCTGAAGTCCTCTCGAAGAGTTTGCTTTTCATGCTCTTTACTCATGTCGTTGAGTCAGTCAGTTACATAAATTGTAATTTAAAAAATATATATATATGTGTGTATATAAAAATATATATATAATGTGTATATAAAAATATATATATATATGTATGTATGTATGTATATATCTATATGTGTGTGTGTTCAGCTAACGAATAACGACCGAATAAAAGCTGTTGCTTTAGAGTTTAAATTGGAATCATTACGATTTATGATTCATTCTTTAATAATTTGCTCTCATCTGTTTTAAGAATTATTCTCTGCACATATTGTAAAATATATAAAACTCAAATGTGCATCTGAAGTGTGTTTTAATGATCTATTTCGTGTTGCAATAATCCAGAATTGTCATTACTGTGCACAAAACTGTGAATTTCCTCAAGATACTGTTTATCCTCTGAACATGTGACAAACATGACCATGCTCTGAAAGCATCCACATATAGTGAAGTAATGTTGAATTTTGATTAAAGTTTACATCCATTTTAAAGACATGTACTGTACACGTTTCCTTGCTACACATCCTGTTGTTTTTGGGGGGGAAAATGTGAAATTGAGTGAAATGAATTAATGTGATATTAAATCAGAACAGCTTATCAATCATATATCATGATGAGAATTTTTTAAAATTATTTTTCTGATCACGCTAGAGACTTTTTTGAGGAAAAGAGAACACATTATCTTTTCCACAAGATATCATAGGAATAAAAGGCACTTCATGAAGCATAAAGCATTTTTGCACTGTGGGAAAAAAAAGGGGAAGATCATTTTGATGGATTTGTTTGGATTTAATAAAGAACACATTCGCTTTCAACCCAAGTTTATTATCAGGAGACTTTATGCCTTTTAAGAGAGATCTTTTACAAGGAAAGTCATCTCTAAAAACATTTTAGTTTATTTATTTAAATGTATTTCTAATATCCTCGGTTAGCACGGAATAGAAATCAAAAACATGTGACAAATGTCGAACTTTATTAAATTATAACTCGTCTTTCCACTTGCCCTGTTAAGGAAAAATTCTATACTTATTTCGATCAGATTAATATAAGATATTAATGTTGTATGTACTGTATTTAATGTACATGTTTCTTTATTATGCCTTAAAATTGATTATTAATATAAATAATAAAACAACACAGTTTTTATTTCTACAATCAAAATATGTTGTACATGGACGTAATTAGAATGTTTTAATTTTTACCTAAAATTGTTACAATTATTAGAACTCTTAAATTATTGATAAAAACATGCATTTGTATTTTGGTGGGGGGAAAAAGAAATCCCATTTCTGAGAATTCAGAATGTTTTTGGGGCACTTTAACACCTTTTATTTTATATATTCATTATGGATTAATTAACTATTAATTTATATATTAAAAAATAAATGCTGAATATTCTCTCACAATGCGACCTATTAATAGTTAACAGAAACATTTTTCGTCCCTCTGCAAGCACCAGAGCTTGCTCGTGCATACTCTGGCTGTGAGTGGTGAACAATCATGTTGCTTCATCTTGCAATGGAGGTTTTTTTTTTTTTACCTTTGTCATACTTTTTTTCTTTTATATATTAATAATTCATAATGTTGTTTGTAATTTTTTATGCTGCTTGCTTATACATCGAGAAGCACTTTTATTTAAAAAAAAGGGGGGGGGGATCCGCCATGTTGTCTCACTCTGCTCCATTTTGTTTCAGAGTTTCACTGCAGCCCTGCCCCACCCTCTCAAAATTGTGTCTGAATGCCAATTGGTCCTTAATGTACAAAGTAAAACTGATCTAGTCTCATATTAAATACTTTTCTTTAGTAAACACATTAAAAATAATTATTTTTTGAATAAGATATCCCAAAGTTGTATTAATCCATTAATTTTTATTTTAAATCACTGCACTGTCATTTCACTTCATCTCAAAATCATACTCCAATCACCTCTTTCTTATTTTAAATATTCCATTATTATTATTAGTAGTAGTAGTAGTATTACTGGTAGTGGTATTAAAAAATTTATATGTATTTATATCTATAAGTATTCGTAGTTTTCTCATTGTCTGACTGACAAATTGATGAAGTGTTGAGGTGGAAAATGCTATTTAAATATAAATTTTAATAATATCACCTTATTAAAAAATTTATTTGAATTTATTTTTAAAGTAGTTAATAAAATAAGATGAACATTTGAGATGTTGCTGCTCTACAGCAGTGCTTATGTACAATTAAAGTGTCTAGCTTTTTTTTTTTTTTTTTTTTCCTTCCTTTTTTCATGTATGTTACATCAAAATGGATTGTTTAATGATTTGGGGATTTTTCTGTAAATGTGCAGGATCTTAATAATTGTATACATTTTTAATATAATTACAGATTATAGACATGCGTGCATATTGATTAAAGTAAATTAGTAGGGGTATTCTGAAGAACATATGAATTGAGTATAACTCTTTATGGCACAATATAAACTTTTCTGATTTATATTTTGATAATATTGTATTTTTTTTATATTATGTATTTTTTAAGTGTTTAAAATTTAAGTGTAATAATTTAATATACATTTCTTCTTGCATTTCTCTTTTTAGGGTTGTTGTAAAAAGAAATCAGGTGTTTGATAATTTACAAATGTGATGATATTATAATTATAATTATTTTTATTATTATGTTTTTCTATATTAAATGGTTGCTTGTGTGAGTGGTGTTGAATGCCCTCATCAGCTTTGTGAGACAGAAGGGTGAAAGTGCTTGACTTTATGGCTCCTAATGGAAGCCGTCAGGTCATGTGTAGGCTCTGAGTGACAGCCCTAAGGGGATCACTTCCTAATCCCTATTACTCAGTGTTTTAGTGGTCTTTACCTACACAAAGCAAACAGTACACTCTGCTTGAATGGGGGCCGACCTGCTCCTAGTGTAACACTTCTGACCCCAGGGTCATGCCCTTTGTTTCTCTCTCTACAGAGGCTGACCCTAAAGTTCACAGCTGTAATTGAGAAGTCTTGCAGACACGTGCGCGTGGGGCCCCGGGAGAGACCACCACTGCAGCAGAGCCGGGGAGTGAAAGGTGAGTGTAAAAGGTGTATTTTTTCCCCCCTTTTAAAAATCTAATTATGCAAAGTACTCTTTAGCACAAATTATTGATAAGTTGCAACTTGTTACTGAGCACTGAGTGTTAAATAAAAAGTGAGTTCAAGTTTAATGAATGGCATTTCAAAATGTTATTGCCCTTTAATGGTCCTTGATATATGTCTGGATCCATACTTGTTTCCAAAGTTTTCATTTTCTATGATGTGCAATATTTAATTAAAATCGGAATTTGAGGATAGCAGGGCAAATAGTTTTACAGGCTTAATAATACTATGCATGAGCTGGCCACTGATATGTGGATCCATGCTTTACTACCTCCTCTTTTATTCCAGACTTTTGCACTAGTACCAGAAATATAGAGGATCACTTTGTGCCAACAATAAAAGTTCAAGTACTTTTATCTGTGTAACAAATTTGTTTAATCATGTGCTTATTTGTCTGCCAGATCTGGAAGTAAACTTTTGGTTTCCGTTAATCCTCCCAGTTGAAACAGACAACATACTACACAGCTGGCCTGGAACCCTTAACAAACTTTTCTACTTAGTTAGTGCTTGGTTGGGGACATTTTTTTTCCAATGGAAAATAAATGTTTGTTGGTGCACCCACTTCCCCAAAATCCCTGCCTGAATGATCTAAAGAAAAAAGAAATACAGTTTTATTTTTATATCGCTTTTGACAATGCTCATTGTGGCAAAGCAGCTTTACAGAATTTCAATTAAAAATGTATGGAAATAAAATGGAACATGTCCTAGATGGAAAAAAAAGTATAGACCATAATTATCAGTTTGTCCCTGATGAGAAAGGCGAGGGTGACAGTGCTAAGGAGAAGCTGCCGGAGAAAAGGAAGAAACCATGAGAAGAGCCAGACTCAAGAAGGGAACGAATCCTCATTTCGTCCCTTTGCACCAAGAGTACATCATTTTCTATGATCAAATGTGTTTGTATCATTTGAAACGACTCCTTTGTACTTGTGCGTTAATGCCTTTGGAAGTACAGCAGCCATTTTGTTTTGTGAATGAAAGGACATTTGCTTAGGACATCTGCATTGACATTAGTGGAAATTCAAGCCTGTTGCTGATGTACCTCTTTGCTTTGATCAATTATTGCATTGAATGCATTACTTTAATTTTGTAAGCTAACAAGAAACCAAAGCATCAGTCATTATATATCTATACATATGTAATGGTTTGTGCTTAATTGAATACTTGTAAATAATCAGCTTATTTTTGAATATTGATGCCTATTAAAAAAATGCGAGCAACGTAAATTTATTCTGAAATCAACAGATTTGAAAAACTAGCCACTATCAGTAAGGGTCGAGGAGATTGGACCTTCAGGTAAAAAAGAGTTTTTAGACGGCAAGAACATTTCATAAATGAACTTTGTGGTGGTGCATAAAACAGCCCTGAGGTTGTGCCATGAAAAGTATCATAAAGTGTTTGTTATGATTGGCGTTTGATCAGTAGTGCTCTGAGTTCATCGGTCTTATGAACGATGTGCCTTATAGAGCAGCATACTGTTTGGGAGTTGGCAGCCAACCCAAAACCAAAATTGTGTCCTTAAGTGAACTCTGCAGTACAACACTGCACACATGCCAAGCCCGAGCTCCTTAGACACAGGTTAAATAGTAAACAAGCAGCAGATTAGAAGAGCGTCGCACAGAATCACCGCTGCTTAGTCACAATATTTCGAATGTGTCTCCATTTTGCTTTAGCCACTGTAGTGCTGTTGCACGTGTGAAACATGCCTGGTCCTTTTTTTCCTATTTTGCGATTGGACAAGAGACGTGGCGCGAGGTGACGTCAGACAATTCCAGACCTTGCCAAAGTAAGGGCGCTATCTGCTTTTGTCGCATGAAAACTAGAAGTGCTTACTTTCCATTTTACCCGTCATGCTCTCACGTGGTGCTCCGCGGGCCAGATTTGCTATTGGTTCGAAGGTGTGGTGTGTGTCTGGCACTGACTGATTTTGTGTTCGTCTGTCTCAAGTGAACGGTTAGCACGAGCAGCAGATGCAAGGGTGGAAATCTCTGAGAGGTGGAATAGGATGAAGCAAGGAAAGAGCGAGGGAGAGATCCGAAGTGGTTCGGCCACTTTCTGTCCCCTCCTCCTCGTCAGAGAGTGTGTTCGTCTGAGATTCGGTGTGTGAGAAGGATTGGGGTGCTCAAAGAGCAACAACAGGACCCTTTGCGTATATGTTCTAGGTGGACATTGCACTTGCTTTTGATAACTTCTCTATGATTAGAGCCACATCAGCTAAACACAGTGAAGCAATAAAAGCAACAGAATAACAAGTGTGTCCGACAGTTCTCTCTGTCCCGAGGCTGCTCTGTTCACATGCACGTGGAACTCTAGTTTCTCGAAGGACGTTAGAATATTAAGGACTTCTTCATCTTGTAGTGACAAATTCGAAAGTCCAGTATAGATGCATGTGTGTGTTTGCGCGAGTATGCTTGGGTGTCTGTGTGTGGGTGTGTATGTGTGATTACATGTTAAGTGATTCATAGAAGAATTATTAAGCATTATTTGTGCATGGCACTTAGAAGTGCTTCAGAGGTCTGAATACGGTATTTAAATTTGGTTCAAGTCTGAGCTTTGGTGATCAAAATAAGAACAGGATGTCACAGCGGCGGGTGTGATTTGGTTAATACTGCAGCCACATAACCCCCTCCTGTCTTCTTCTGTGAAACACTTCTCAACCTTGGCCAGTGGTTCAGGTAGGCTGTGCTTTAGCTGTGGTGTTGGTTGAGTGTGTGTGTGTGTGTGTGTGTGTGTGTGTGTGTGTGTGTGTGTGTGTGCTGGTGTGGAGGGGCCTGTATTAGAAGTTTTCTCTGCAAATGACAGCAGCTGTTTCACCTCTAGCAAAGCAGCCTTTCTTTTAGCTCCTGATTGGTTGAAGTACAGTGTAAGGGGGGCTCTGAGGTACTAAAGTCATACACACTGATGAGTAACTTACTCACAAACACAAACTCAAACGGGTGAAGCTGTCAGGCACCATCCTGGATCCATCTCTTATGCTTTTTAATTGTTACAACCAGCGTGCTGATATTTACAGCTCTGCACCATGAAATTTCCCCCCTTTTGAAATGCCGATGGATTCGACCATCCCTTGACGAAAAACGGCTAGGCTTCTAGAAATGTGTGTGAATGCGTGTAGATTGTAAGAGAAAAAAAAAACATATCAAAATGATTCAAAGTTCGAGTTCACACGTAGAACAGATGCAAGGTGAAACTGCGTTTGAACAGTTAACTTTATGTGGGAGTGTGTGACGAGTCCATATGAGAACTACAGGCTGTGTCACCCTTTTCTCCACTCTTTCTTGACCCTCCCTCTCTGTGCTGTCGCTCTCTTCTGTGGCTTTTCTCACTGGCTGTGGTGAAGAATAAAAAGCTGCTTCGTCCGTGTTCTTTGCAACTCCCTCATTTCATCATCCCCTTCTCCTTCTCTCTCTCTCTCTCTCTCTCTCTCTCTCTCTCTCTCTCTCTTTCTCTCTCTCGCTTCCTCTCATTCCTCTACCATAGTTGCCCCCCTTCCTTTTCTAGACTTGACCGCATGTGAGTAGTAGAACGGAGAAAGAGAGAGAGAGAGCATGCAGCTAAAAAAGAGAAAAAAGCGTCTGCTGCTATTTCTACAGTAAGATCCTCCCCTTCAGGCTGTCTCTGCCAAGAGAAGGAGGGTTTTTACAACTCTCTGGATTTTTAACCCTATGTCTCCAACCAGTTGTGAAGACTAATTTCTTTTTTGTTGTTGTTGTTGTCGTTGTTGATGTTGTCGTTGCTGTTGTTTTTTTTATACTGTCAATTATCACTTTCAATCTTTAACGATTTAGTTGCATATCTACAGCTATTTGTGGCTTTTACAAACTGTACTATCAGCTTTCCCGTCACGAAGTGACTTTCTCTTCTACGGCTTTAGAAGAGAGAAGATTCATTTTCTCCTCTTGGCTGGTTTTGTTTGGATCTGGTGCGCAGGTGTTTGTGGTTGTTGCTCAAGTTTCTCGGATGGTCGTTCGTAATGCTGAGGTTTGAAAATGGCTGTGGTCTTCCAGCTTGTTGCATGTCTCAGAGAAGGGAAGTGCCAATAGCTCTATTCCTGAAGCACCGCCCTCTCTCTCTCTCTCTCTCTCTCTCTCTCTCTCTCTCTTGCATTCTCTCTCACCCTCCCTTTGCTCACTCTCTCATGCGCACACATACAGTGCTTCTTTCACACTCCTCTCGCTCTCTCTCTGAAAGGAGAGCAGGAGGGTGGTGCAGTGGTGGAGCTTTTTCTGGGACAGGTGCCAATTCCAAACAAAAGACATAAAAAGGCAATGAGTGAGAGATGCCTCCATCGAAAGCAATAAGTTGCATGTTGAAACGAAAGGGCAGATTTGGAGCGGGGTGTGTACGTACATGTGAGCGAGACATTGCGTGTTTATTCAGCTGGATGTAAAAGTGGACCTTCAGCATGCACCGGCAGAGGAAGTGAGCTAGTGAGTGAGCTGAGATTTGGAATACTTTTCGCCCGTCTCGCCTGCTCTCGCCGTCTCTCTCTCTCTCTCTCTCTCTCCCCTCGTGCGCTCTCTCCATCCACTAAAGGCATTTCAGACGTATGGGGTGTGGAGGGGAGGGGGTTAAAGGGGGAGGGAGCTCGGTTTCAGCCTGCTGAATTATTCATAGGCCCGGGCCAATGCTGCAAGCGGACTGGCTGGATCATTAGCATGCAACGGACATTCTATTTGCCTGTTTGCTAACATTCCTCATTCAAAGACTTGTTAACTGGCAGACGGGCCGACCCACGCGCCTCACCGATGAGCCTCATGGCCTCCTATTGTGGCTAGGGCCTGCTTGTCCCATGCCAGCGGTGGTGGACAGGCATGTGGCCCAACGCTGGGGGCTGCAGCTGGGGTAGAAAGACTGGCTAGGCCCCCTCAGGCCTGCCTCCTCTACGAGAGCTCACTCCTTTCTCTCCCTCTCTCTCTCTCTCTCTCTCTCTCTCTGTATCTTCCTGAACACAGGCCTTCAGGACCAGACTGAATCTCCTCTGTCTGCCCACATATTCCTCTTTTATGAGGTAAGTTTTTTTTTTTTAAATAGTTTTATGTGAGGTTTTGTATGTAATTGAATTCTTAACTTGCACAGTTCAGGTATGTTATAGGTATTGAATATTGGCTCGTATATATTTAATTCGAATGTGTGTCTCTGTTCGCACGTCTTGTGATGCACGTTAAATAACGTGAAAACATTGTATTTTTTAAATCTTGGTTGTACTTAATGTTTTTTTTAATTTTTTATAACCAATTCCATGAACGAAATGTAACTCTGCACGGTATCAGGTCAAATAAAATTGAAATCTTTTGCAACAAAATACGCGGCAAATCGGAAGGCGGTTTTTACGAAAAAATTGTATGTCTACCTCATAGATATTCGGGCGTTAGAATAAGAAAACGTGCCTGCTTTACCATAGAACTTTGGATTCGGTGTCTTTCCTGGGCTTATTTTGTTTCCGATCAGTAAAAAAGAAGGCTGAGAAGGGAGTCCTTCTCAAGCGAGTCCTTATAAAGACTCATTACGACAGTAAGACCAGGCCAAACCCTACTACCATCCCAACATTTTCTAGAGGCATCCATTTCGTTTAATAAGGAAGCCATGAGTACAGGATTTGCTTTCTCGTATGCTGCCTGACTCTAAATGTGCTCAGCCTGATGATTTTATTGAACTATATTGCGATGCGATTTATGACTTTTTCTTTACAGAAATTTCATATTTACAAAAAATAAACGAGAATTATTCTGCCTTTACAAGTGTGTATAATAATATTATAACATCGATTTTATTTCTTAATGCTCCCAATATCATTGTAGCGTTTTGCGATATATGTACTAGTAGTAGTTTTTACATAATACCATATATACTTTCAAATATTTTATTCTTTAGAATTGTAAATATTGCAAAAATAAAAAATACAACTGTTACAGCTTTGCTATCGCAATCGATAACTTCGAATGCTAGAATGAAAAAGAATGCATTTTTCATAATATATCATTATAATCAATATTCGTCACTAAAGGCTGCTTAAAATGTGTAATTTTATTAAACAAGTATTAGATTTTTTTTTTTTCTTTCTGGAATTGACCAAAAATCATCTTATACAGGCTTTGTTTTTATTCTGTATATTTTATTTTGTTTTATTTTAAATTTTGTCTGTAATGTTGTTGTGTATATTATATTTGTAGGTTAATTGTGGTAGCAGTAATAGGACAAAAATCATCTCAGTATGACCCAAAGAGCTCTCTAATCACACACTCATACACACACACACATACCCACACTAACATACACACAGAGAGACGAGTGCCTTTTTAAGATCTAATAATTCTTTGTTCCATGTCCTTACTCAGCAAAACAATCAGAAATCGTGTTCACAATTCATCAGTGGTGATGCAGGTGCGAGTGCAACATTTCTCTCTGTAAATACAATTAGAATCAAATTTACAGGCAAAGTAGTTCAGCAGGTCTGCTTCACCTGAGCTGGTTTATAATAGATACAGTAGTTTACTGCTGGACTAATGACAGATTATACTCTGAGTAGGGGGTTTTGAAGTGTTTTGGCACATAAGTGTCAGACTGAGTTGGCAATGAACAACCCCCCCCCCCCCTCCACCTACCCACCCAACGCACACACATACACACACATACACACCCTTCCCATTCTTTCCTAATCTATCAATCTAGTCTGTTTTTTCTGTAGTGGTCCAGAAAAGGTGTATGGTATAAGTACATTGCAGGTGGCTTAATGTAAATTGTAGAATGATTGGGACGTGAGGTTAAACCCTTATTACTTGATCATTTGAAATTGAGATACTGAAATGTGCAACTTTTGATTTATGCTTTGAATTATAATTTTATGTTATTATAATATGTTTGTGTATGTGTGCGTGTGTGTGTGCGGTGAGTTCTGGTTAAAAGGTGTGCATATTCCCCAAATTTTCAAAACAGCCTCCATCTTTATCACACAACACACACTCATTATACACCTAGACACACTTGCCATGTGCCCCACAAGAGGACTCTAGTTCAGCCCTGAATGAAATTCCCACGCCTTTAATGTGTGCATATGAGACTAAAGGGTCTACCCCCACCCCACACCACCCCGCCCGTAAAGACACTCATCCATATCCAGTCTAGACAGAAGACATGTCTTGTATTCAATGCAGAAAGAAAGAAAAAAAGGTTTAATTTAAAGATTTAAGATCAGCTCGCAACTCAAGCGTACAAACGACACAAACAATATTTATCTAGTGCTTTGTGGAGTTGAGGATATTTAGAAACATAAACATGCAAGTCTAATTATTACTCTATCTGTACACATGCTGAAAAAATGAACTTGCTATTTCAGATTAGTTAAATATTTCAAGCGTGAATAGGGTTTTAGAATTTAAGCTTTGTGAACATTAGGACACTTTAAAAAAGTGTTTTGAAATTTTTATAAATTAATTAATCAACAATAAATAAATAAATAGGTGTGCTGCAGGAAGTTAAAACTATTTTCATATGCGCATGTGTGTGTGTGCGCGTGCGATTGTATGGGCATACATGTTTTAGCATTTATAACTGTATATTTAGATGATGTTAAATCAAAGTATAACTGAATATTATTATAATAAATTGCATGTATCTTAAAAATCTTTTTTTGTTTCCAAAGTTGTTCGTGTGTGTGTGTGTGTGTGTGTGTGTGTGTGTGTGTGTGTGTGTGTGTGTGTGTGTGTGTGTGTGTGTGAACTTTACTTTGCAAATATTTTAAAATGTTAAATACAGACATTCACTGACAAATATTCTTTAAAAAAATATTTTGTATAGAAATGTCAGTAACAATTTAAGATGTTATGTAATAGTTGGAGCTGTGTAAAGTAGTTATTGCGCATAGCATAAGATCACATACATAAATCTTTTTATTTGCTTTTCACACGAATAGATTTGCACTTTTGCAGTATCTGTCCACGTTTTCTATTTTTAGATGTGAAATTAATTTTAATTCTAATTAACTAACTAATGCATAATTACAAAATAAAAGAGATGTTTATAAAAAGCTATTAATTACGTAGATGAGAGTAACTTTCTGAATTTTCTTTAATTTGTTATCTTTATTTAATGTAATATCTCTGACCAGTGCTGAAACATATTTATAGTGTTCTTTATAGTTCTTTATAGATTTGTGTGGATTTAAATGTGTGTGTGTGTGTGTGTGTGTGTGTGTGTGTGCAAAATGCTGACTTTTATGACATTACCTGCATTACCTGTCATTTTAAACTTTTAATTGTTTTAATTAAAATTACACTAGTGTGAGTGTGAGCATATTAATTTCTGTAACTGCGCTTCGAAGGGAAAAAACTGAAAGTCTGATTTTAGAATTAGTTCTTGGTTGTGGAATTAACACCATTTGGAAGTATCTCAAAAAGAAAGCTCATTGTGGCCATTTAGTTTATCTGGATTTTTGTGTTTAATCGCAATTAAAAATGTATTTATTCTATTAAAAATACTTCAGCATCAGTTGAGTAGTAATTTATTACTAAAAGATAAAAAGGCATCACTTACTGCTTTTTTTTTTTATTTTATTCCTTACTGTATTAAAATGCAGATTGAATTGAATTAATTGCTTCAGTAAAAGTATACTGTTTGGTTTCAAATTCCCATCCAACTGACATTCGTTAACGAATTCTCCTAGTGACTCAAATGACATCAGTGGATTAAAAGTTCGGTCCCTCAGATGTGGTTTAACCCAACCTGCTTGCTTAAAGTTTGCAATGTCTGTTTTGCCTTGTCATTGACTGATTAACAACGTTTTATAATGACAAAGCAATGACAGATTGTCGATGAGTAATGGTTTGTGGAGCCAATTTTTGTCTTTCTAATTTTTAATTTAAATTTTTTTAATTGTTTGATTATTTTGATCATATCTAAACTTTCGGGAAAGTAGAGAATTGAATATAAAGCCAAGTCCAGAAGCAGCAAATCAGACAGACTTTTTAAGTGATGTGAGAATAGAGAAACAAAAAATAATATAAAACGTTGAGGTATTTGGATACCTGTGTCGATCTATAATATGTTCAGGGTTTTATTTATTTATTTATTTGTTACCAACTAAGAGGTTTGTTATTTGTTAGCTGGTCATTTGCCTTTTTTATGGTCTGTGATTATGAAATCTCTGATTTGTGACCTGGTGTTTTATGCTCATCTGGCTAGGCTGTCTTAAATGTTCAACAGATCGATCAGTGTTTAAATATCTTTTGTTCTCAGGCAGCAGCTTCATTTTTAATTTAGTTGAATTATGACTTGATTTGCGAAGACATATTTGAATACCTGCAGCACTGATTTATCACTGGAATATTACAGCAGACGGGATGCATTGCTCTCTGTCAGGGGAGCTTGCACACCACTGCAAATCAAATCCGGGTAAAAAGTTGTCCTCGCCGCAGCTTCGGTAACAGAATTCAGGTACACGAAAACGTGAAAGTGACTCCAGCACCCAAAGGTCAAATGGGGATTAAGGGAAACAGGACTCTGGAGCAGTGAAGAGAGTGGCCTGCTCTGCATAAAAGCCCTATTGTCACAGAACACAGCTCTCTAACTCTCACAGCAAGGAACAGGCAGAACTCAAGCCTTAGGAGTACAGCGCCTCCTACTGGCTGTTAATTGCTCCAACCTGCCACCATCTCCGCCAGGCTCCATAGGGTCATATGAGCAAAGTATTCGAACAACAGACAATGATAAATTACATCTCGCACAAGTGAATACACAATGGGTGTGTTGTGAATGTATGGTGCGTACAAGTTTCAGACTGGGAAAAGCTCAGACTTATAGACGCTTATGATTATGATGGGCTCGTATGTCTTTGTCTCTGGTTTTATCTTATCTGCTCAGGGAAGAAACCTGTCCCTTCGAGATACGTCAGTTTTGCATCTAGGTCACAGGTCACGTTATGGCACACTCACACCATGTAGTGTTGCAGTGACGTGATGGATCTGGGAGGAAAGCAGAATGTGTGGGATAAAAGAAGCCTTCACATTTATCTATTAAAAGTCTAGCACAAACAGATCCTGTCATGCCAAACATCATTAGACACACGGACAGGGAGTGGAGCTCGGCTCCGCATTTAACTCCACTCACTCCAACAGGTCTTTCAAGGACACCGACGAGGCCTTATAATTACTCCCACCACAGTTTGATGTGGATGGATGGTTTGGCTTGAGGGATGTTGCTAATTCTCCCGCTTTATTGTAGAGGTTGTTGATTTTTTAAACGCCCTTCACCGAGGAGGTGTCCATTTATAGAGCATGATTCAGAGCAGGTTACTCCTACCCCACATTGTCCAGTGAAAAACCTCAGAAAGAGAAAGTGTTTGCAAGTAATGGAAATGACATTATAAATTATTCATTTGTCAAACAGCATTAAAAGTCGTGAAGAAAATGGAGTGAAGTGCACTTTGACTTTGGAAATATAAAAAGGAATAGTTTGAACAAAGAAAAAGTATTTTTATTTCATTTAAATAAAAAGTTAACTTACCTTACTTCTTATGAAAGCCAGAGAAAGGTGCAGGAGAAAAATAAAACGATTTAGAAAGGTTTTTTTTTTCACACTGTTAGATTTTAACATTGTGATTTTGAGTGTTACACAAGTAGTAAAATTACTTATTCAATATGTGATCTTTTTCTTAACTATAAATTTATAATTTTTATGTGCTGAATGTCTGTTCATCCTGTTGGAAAGCATTTCTAACACGTGAAAACTGCATAAGAATAATGGCCGCTAATATATATGCCTCTTTAAAAAAAACACAGACACTTGTTATTTTAGGTTTATTTTGTTTTGAAAAGGACTTGAATCAGAGTTTTAGTTAGTGGTGGTGTGTTTGTGCATTGTGTGCGATTATGTGTGTATAGTGAGCGTGTGTGAGTCAGTGCTGCAGTAACAGTGGGGTCTGTGGTAGTGTGAGTAAGCTGCGTGTGTGCCTGAGGTAAACCACAATGTAGCCCACACTGTCACTCCTACACATGACTACCTCCTTACTTTTACCACAGACCTCCCGATTACTCAGATATGGACACTTACTTATGCATGCTGCAGTCGTACCTACCTGTATACACTCCTAGCCAGCACATGTGGAACTGCACCAATGCACCAAGCCAGAGCTCACTCAAGCCAGACAGAGGTGCGATCTGATCCTCCTCGGGCCCAGCATGCACAACTGTAAACAAGGTTTCCATTAATAATGAAGGGAGCTCAAGAAACATCACACCACACAGTGCAGCTAAAGACACACTGAGACAAAGCAGTGTCACTGCTGCGTTGACTGTGGTACATGTAAATAAATATGCTAACGATTCAATCTCTTTTTGTGTCTTTCTCTCTCTTTTTCTTTTCCACAGATGGAACTCCTCATGAAGCAGAGCTGAGTATTAAGGTGTTAGTTTTAATGCACACTTTTTGTCTACACGTGTATAAGAATGCATTGTTCATTATCATGTATTTGACTGCGGGAATTAATTTTTCTGAGTGGGGTTACGGGAATCATCAGCCCTGTTGCAGAGAGACTGTCCTTTGGGGTGAGGTAGTAGGTTGTATAGTTTTAGGGTTGAGCCCTTGCTGTCAGATAACTATACAACTTACTGTCTTTCCTGAAGTGGCCGTAATGTCATCAATCAAGAGCTGCATGACCAGAGAAGGACATCAGCACAGATGCTTTTAAGGATTTACTGTGACGTGTGTAAAATTTTGCACCTCATGAGATTCTGGGTGGTAAAAAAGGGGCAAATTAAGCAAAGAAATTAATGTAATGTTAATGTTTAAAAATTACAGGTGTATTAGGAAACAGGCCAATAATCTTAAATATGAGGCAAAATGAACAGGAAAAGGAAAAGAATGAACATAAACGATTTTAGATATATTTCACACAACATTCAGAAAACGGCATGCAAAAAAATGTACTTCTGTAATGTTTGATCATTTTATTACATGTGAAAATAAAGTAACTTTTGTCATACCTGACACATATAGGATTGCTGCTATAAATTGAGTCTTCATTTCTTCTTTTATTGAAGGAATAGCAAATCTAAAGTACAGTAAACTGTACAAAAACTGTACTAAACTGATCTTTATTCAGCCGTGACTTCAACTTTGCCTGATTTTTGCCTCATTTGAGATAGACAAGAGACAAGCAGCTCTTCTTTGGGTTACACTGATGGTTGTTCATCTGTGAACCCAGACAAGATGTCTGTGCCCTGGAGAATGTCAGTGATGTTCGTACAGGGTGAGGTAGTAGGTTGTGTGGTTTCAGGGTCGTGATTTTGCCCCATCAGGAGATAACTATACAACCTACTGCCTTCCCTGAAGGGCAGCAATACGTCACTGGATGCCAACGACAAGATGGTGCCAAGCTAGTTTTATTTTTCCTCCTGTATGACTGTCAAATGTTTCAGTGTGATCAGAAGGGCAATAATAAAGATAAATATGTCACTGCATGTTGGGTTTTGTTGATTTCTTTTATATTACTGTTGTTCTTTAAGGAAATTGCTATTCTTGCTATAACCTATGGGACCAGGACATCAGCAAAATATCTGACTCTGTTTCCCCAAAACACCCATGTGTGTAGCCCTGGAGCAGCTGGTTCTGTAACTAAAGCCATTATCCAGTGTTAAGAGAGCAGTTACATGGCTGCAGGCTCGCAGCCTTTGACTGGTACAGAATTTATGGATGCTGGCGGGCACCTAGGGGGACACGCAGAGACTGGCACACACAAGAGAACAGACGGAGGGGCAGACAGGAAGTGAAGGCGCTGACATGGGACCATGGTAACCTTGTTGCCATGGTATTGCACGATGGGAATTTTAGACTGATAGCAGTATTCATCCTATTTCCTTACTACTGCCTGCTAAAATGTTTAACTAAATTGTATAATTCATGTTATTATACTTTTATGGAAATAACATTTGCATCCTCAGAAGTTTATCTGGAAAACACTTGCAATGACACCTGAAATTTATTATATACTGTATATAACATTAATTAATTTTTATTTTATTATAATGATCTGTTGTTTAGCAAAGTTAGCTATCTTATAGAACAACAATACAAATAATTAGGTAATAAATATATATATCATACATCTTTACCAGTTGAGTGCTGGTAGACTTTATATTTTGTGTTTGGATTTTTCTTTATGGCAGAAAAAGTTCAGCTAATTTAACATGCATATATACAAAATCAATAAAAATCTTTGGATATAATTAAAATTGAATGTGCATATATTCATTTTTAGCATGCAGATGATCTTAAGAGAAACACTTTTACAGAAAATAGGAGAAAAAAGCTGAAAAAGATCACATTTATCATATGAAATACATACTTGATTCTATTAATTTTTTCCTTATTTCTATAAATTTCTTTATTCTGTTACTTTTCACCATCTTTAAAAATATTATTAAAATGTAATATAATTAAATTATTCCTATTTAATGCAAGTATAAAATCTAATCTAATACAATTAACTTAGTAGAACTTTAATCAATTACAATCAAGTGACTGAAGATTAAGGAATTAAAAAGCACTGAACAATCTATTTGCACCGCATTAAATGAATTCATTTTCCTAACGTCTGTTGAATGAAAATTAGGTTGGTGAAAGTTGCGCTAGGAACAGAAAACTCATCAGCAGGTGGCAGCACTGATCAGGTTTTCCCTTAACAACTTTAACAGGTGGTTGTATTAGTGGTCACACTGGGAAGATAGGCAGAGCACCTGGCTTTGGAGTAACTCACACTTTGCCATTTCGTTCCTAATTTAAAAATGTAACTTAGTTATGTTGTTTTTGTAATAGTTCTTTCAGTGCTTTGACTTCTTGTTGTCAAGCTGAAACACTGAGTGCCATATAGCCTCCTCATCAAACACATATTCCAAGGGTCGTTGGCGTCGCATAGCAACGACTCGGCTGTCCTTCGCTTATTGCACTGCGCTGATGGGTTTGACCGGAAGTGAAGCGCTGACGAAGGTTCTGGAAATAAGAGCTCTGAGGGGCAGTTTGGAGGAGCTGGTGTATGGCGACTTCGGATTGGGCGAAATGAACTACACTGAGGTAGTGGGACATTTTGGTCAGCAATGAGTGTGTGTGTGTGTGTGTCAGTGTCAGTGTAGTATGTAGTTTGTATGAATTCTTGTTAAAAGTTCCACTTAGTTCTATAAGTACCGTTCGGGTCTAAATGGACAAAAGACAGCTAAACTTTGCATCTTTCTTTTTTGTTGTTGTTGTTGTTTGTCCGATACTTTTTGTTGAAATTAGGCTTTTCACGGTTAATTTAATATATGCATTTGTTTGTAGTTCAGAGGAAGTTTGCATATAAATGTCCATTCTGTGTGACTGCAATTAAATCCCTCTCCATCTTTCTATACGGTTACATTGTAGCGCATTATTGCCTTGTATGGTGTGAGTATGGATCTCTCATGGATGGATGAATGGACTGCATTACTGATCTCTGATTAGAAATTGTTAGTTTGTATAAATACACATCAAACAGTAACTAATTCAAAGGGATTTAACGTGTAGTGCAATAAATCATAAAGCTACAGTCAGTAGTATTATGTAGACTGTTTTTGTATGGTCTTTGTCAATCTTTTAAATTTCATATAAGTAGTATTAACAGTACATTACTGTACTAATATAATTATATTGGCTATTATTACTATTATTGCTAGGAGTAATAATGTAGGTCTTTATCATCAGTCAATATAGTAGCCTTAAAAGCTTGAGTATTTTAACCTGTTTTAGTTTTACTGTTGATTTTTAAAATACAGTCTATAAACATATACATTATAGGGGTCATGCAGTATAGGGGATTATGCATTATAGAATGACTTAATTTTTTCAGCACAACCTAGGCAATATGATGAACTGATTTTTTTTTATTATTTTAACCAGCTATACAAAATGATTGAGCAAAAAAAAAAAAAAACAGTTGCTCACATAGGCAAAGAAATAGTACAGATATATTATACATGATCATGTGCTTTTCTGGTATTTTTCTATCATTCCTACAGTATGACCAAAGAATAATAATAATAATAATAATATGCATATTTTGAGAATTATACATTTTTGCATATTTTAATATTCCGGCAGTTATAGTTTGATGTTTGATGTCTGAACCAGGCAAGGCTTCCATATAAACACATACATATTGTTTTTAATCGTCATTGACCTACGCTGTGTTGCCTGCACAGATCTGTCCCGCTTGAACTTTACAGGTTATAAATATTTTTATTGCTTAATTTTAATTGCAGCAATGAAAACACGTCTTTTATCTTTCTGCTGTAATTAAAATCACTTTTAGCTGTCGGATGATCCAGCATATTGGTACTTTTCTAACTTTTAACTTACTGGTGTGATTTTTCTTTCTGCCAAGTTTATGGATTGGACCACATTTTTTATCTGTCTGTACAATTTACAGTATGTTTCTTAAGGACATCTTTGGTGTGTACTGAGGGCCTAGGAATCAAACCGTACAGCTCACCTCATTCATCCTGTTTACAACTAACCTCTTTTTAAAATGTATTTTTATGTGGACTGTTTTAAATCAATGCAGTTAACTTTTTTTATTCTTACACTCCGGAAAAAAGGGTATTTAAGAGAAATAACATGACCAAACAAAAAATTAACAAATCTTGCAGTGGATGATCCAGTGACCCTGGATCAAAGTGAGACAAAAGCGTTATACTGCCCATGCCACACATCTATTGTACACGTTTTACAAATTGATTAAGTGTGATCTTTTTTTATTTATTTATTTATTTTTAACACAGGGTTTGGCCTTCTGTGGCCCTTTTGAGCTCTAAGGATATGTATTAGGGAGTGTTTAAGGACAAGCCTCTCTCCTTGTTGACACACATTTATGTTTATCACATCTTACATATTGAGATTAAGTCCATCTTATCAGATGTGAGTGCTCCTCGCTTGCCCTCTTGGGTTGGTGAGGCGCCAGGAAATCTGCTCCACAGAGAGAGGCAGGAGAGCAGTGAGTGGGGTTTGGACTTTAGCCCCCTCTGGGGCCAGAACATATTTATTGGCTGTTGCTGCTCAAACAAACTCGTGTGTAGTGATCTGGTAAGCATTGATTTCCTTCTGCTCTCTCCTGGTGGTGAGGGATACCCATGGGTCTTACATTTATGCCTTTATCATGCAGTGATCTTCAGTAAAAGTGAGATTTCACTTTTAAAAGACTATTTGCATGTGAACAATGATTGTTTTCATCTCTGGCATTAAATATTCTTGTCTATTTTATCTTTCATACCAATCTCTGACTAGCTTCCACTTGTCTGTCTTGTGTTGCATCCAGCTGTGAGACACTGACCATAATACAGGTTTGACTGGAAAAATCTATCGTTTTTTGTTTCCTGTAGAAAGCAGAACAGTGTGTTTAGGGACCAGAACAGTGTGTTTAAGATCCATGTGTCCATGGTCCTTTTGTTGCGGTTTTGAGTCTGTTTTGTAGCTATCAGCTTTGGTAAAAGTCTCCTTTTGGTTATAGTCTCTGTGTTGTATCATTCTTTTTTTTTTCAGTTTGTTTCTAGATAATTTCCAGCTGATATTCCAGCATGAAAGAGCATCCGGTATCAATGAGAAGTGTCATCTCAAAGTTGAGCCTCTATGTCGTTTTTGTTGTTGTTGTTATTTTTTATTTTTTTTTTTTACTGCAGAGACATTCTTTGTCTTCCTGTTGCTCTGGTCCCAAAATATTTCGTAGCTATTGTTCAGGCAGAAGAACGTGCCGTGGAAGGACAATGAGAGGAGAAGGTCTTAATGGAACTTTATTACTTTCCCAGTTGTCTCAACTCTAACCCTCCACAGTCTGCTTCCTCTTCAGCACGTAGCCTGTGCTGGCTGCACATTGGGAATACCATGTGTGTTTGTGTGCGTGTATGTGTGTTGTGGGTCAGCTCTCCTTCCTCTTACTTAAGCGTGAAACAGGAGCCTTAAACAGCTGTTTTACACACACTGCTGATACTGTGATTACTGGCTGATACAGTATGTGTTGCAGTAATGTATTTAATTGCTAATGATTAGGTGTTAAGGTGTGAATGTGTGTTTAGGTTGTGTGGATGTAGATATATGTTGCCAGGAGGTTATTTAAAGTATACTGCTGAATAATGGAGTTTTGTTTGTGTACTGACTACAAGGGCATGCTTCTCCAATGCTGGTGACCTCCCAGTACTTGGCTACAGTGTTGGGTCATAAGGTAGGTGTCACGTGTGGATACAAAGTATGATCATCTGGCACGTTAGACTCTAGTTCTGTGGTACCAGCCAAATAACATGTACATAAGTGTTCTTTCTTTCTTTATTTCTTTCTTTCTTTGTCTCTCTCTGTCATACAAAACATTGGTTATGCATATATCTCTGGTTCTATGAATCCTGGCTGAACAGTGGTGAGATTAAGATGTCTAGATCGCTTGTGCCCATTTGTCTGTATGCTGAGATCTTCCAACAAAATTGCAATTAATATTTCTGTCAAAGTTTTTTTTTTCCCCCTGAAACATTCTCACTGAGGCATCCTGAACATCTGTTTGCCATCATGAGCCATTGCAAGGTCAGTTAATTTACAAAATTGGCTGATACAACCTCAGGCAGAAATTAATAGCTTAACCACAAGGCCACCCCTAAAGTCATCTGACCACCAACGCATGCAGCTTATTGCCAGAGCATGAAGTTCTCGCTCTCTTTTTCTAAAACGAATTCTTAACAAAAAAATCAGTGTGCAGAGACACCTATTTCAGTTTGGCATCATGTATTGGACTTGTGAGGTAGGGATTGAAAAGTAGAAGGTAAGACCGCAAGTTTTTTTATTTTTTTATTTCTGTGGCAGCTGGAGGTGTGTCACCACCTTCTACTTACCACTTTCTACCAGTTCCTGAAGACTTGGTGTATTGGAAATCAGGCAACGTACTGGATCAAGCCAATGATGTGGATGTCATTCAAGAAATTAATTCCACCAACAGACATATAGTACTTGGTCCAGTCACAGACACTGTGATCAGGTTGGGAAACAGCAAACCTCCTTTGGGAGGAAGACGTCAGGGAGTTCCACTAGTGATTTTGGTTGACTTAGCAGTGACGAAAAGAGCCATCTGCACCTTATCAAACCTTTGATGGATTTCTATTTTGTGTGCAGAATGCCACTCTTTCAACTATGCTGTCTTGACAGTGTGTCTGCTGCAATCAGAGCTAATAAGGAGAAGCCGATTCCAGCTGGCATTCCTATAGTCACCACAATGCTTCCCTACCTTTGAAGTGAACAGTGGGAGTTGAACTGCAGACATCTAAAAGAATGACATCCACTTTTCAATGTCCATAGATTAGTAATATATCCCATAGCCTGGAAAATTGTTCAACTGCTTTGAAAGAGGAAGTGAGAGAGAAACTTTTATACATTTGTTTCAGTTCTACACGTATTACGACTAAAATATTGCAAGTGCATGCCACAGTCAATGCAATAACATAAGTTCTTAGTAGAACATTCGTTATCAAGTTGCCCAGCAATACTACCAAGGGAAAGCAGCCTAAAGCTAATAGATGCCACAGACTGCTGAGGTAGAAAAGTAGCTTCAACCATGCAAACAAGCTGCTAAACCGATAGATCCATATGGTGTACATGTGGTCCAACAACGAAGAAAGGGTAAAGGTGGTTGTATGTTGTATTTGTACAGTGGTATTTACTGGAAATACTGTGTGAATTTTCTTTCTTTCTATCTTTCTTTCTTTCTTTCACCAATTCATCTATCTATGCAAAACAAACTAAAGGTTACCACAATGTCTCAATTTTTTCCTTCCTTCCTTCTTTCTTCTATCTCTCTCCTCTCTCCATCCGTCCACCCTGCCACAAGCATGGTTTATTTGCAAAGATTTTGCAATTCATATGCACACAATTCACACACCCACTACTCCCTAGTCACTGACCTACATTCCTAAAACTGAAGTCTGCCTATGTGGCTCCCCTGTAAGCATGCATGTGGCAACACTTGTCTGTGCATGTTTGACACAGCCAGGCTCAAGGAATATTTGCTAGCGTTTGTGGAAGCTTCAGAGTCGTCTGTTCTGAGAACAATCACTTTAACTCTTCTCTTAGATTGCCCTAACAGCTGTAGCAGCTGGGTAGGATTTCTAGCGTCACATGATATGAATTGTACAGAGCAATGAGCAGACAGAACGTTGGAACTCCTTGCAGATGGTTTTCCATGACTGGACAGAGCAGTGGAAACACAGGAGCAGAACCCAAGGCTTTCAGTCAGATGATGAAGCAGAAGAACACTTTTCGTGTTTATGTCAGATATTTATTGTCAGTCTTATCAGGGTAACTTTTCCATAAAGCTGTGACCCAGTTACACTGAGCACTGGTCATATGATTTTGCTCTTCTTTTACAGGCTGTAGGATAGACATATTGCTATATATATAGCAACATATTTTTTAACCAAGTGCCTTGGTTATTTTGTAAAACGCTGTTGTATTAACATGGTATAACCACCACAAAAGTCCTTCCAATGTTGAGCAATGAATATTACATTACTTCTGAAAAAATCAAGTATTCATAAACATAACATATACTTTTATTCATTTTATAATAACGTCACCAATTATATTTTATGTAAAATGTAATAATGCTTTTAGGAACAGTTGATATCTTGTCCAATGTGTTATATTATTAGGAACAACTTTGTGTTTTTGTGCATGTGTGTAAGAGAAGTATATAGTAATAATCAATAGTATATGACAATCGTGGATCACTTCACTTGCACCTCTTCCCTAAATCAAATACATCTATTTTGTTATAATATTTTTTGTTTTCCCTTGTTTGTTGTATTATTAGGTTTTAATCCACGAAGCTCATTACCTTTGGTTAATGTGTGAGATAAGATGTTGTCACTCCTTTGTTTTTTTTGCTGTGAGAACAGGATACAACTCAAAGCAAATATGCCTCTTATAAGTTTCCTTAAAATATCCTAACTGAAGCTAAGAGTACGACTGATTGTGATTGTCTTGGGTGGTTGACTGTGCGGCTGTTGAACCTTTCTGGTGTGTGTGCCATTTGGCATGACAAATCAAAATGTGATGTTTATACTGTTATTTATTAACCTTGTATTCTGAACTTGTTTTTCTTTTTCTCTCTACAGTCCAATGAGTGATCCAGTGCTTGCAGTACCGTGGTTCAGCACCATGGTAGACATGCCCAATCCATTCAGCCCGTTAGATAGCCCTCTTTGTGGGGAGCTAATCAAGGAAATGGAGGAGCTTGAGGACATCTCTCGAACCTTCAACGATGACACCTTCAACTTGCTGCATCTGCCTGACTTCCAGGAATCAAACACTAGTTCCAACAGCTCTGCTACTCTCGGTAATTACTGCATGTGTATAACACACATCTGAACACAGCACATATAAACATACAATCTCTAATTGAGTTTTAAGTGTTGCTATTATGTGCTTTTAAGAGTTAATTCAGGTATACGTATATACTTTGTAACTGTAATTTTAATTTGTAATTAGAAATAAGTTTTAAGTAAAAAAAAAATTCCTTTTTTCCTTTTTTTTTTTATTGTTTTGATTTCTTTATTAAAACATCTCTACAGTGTAGTATTTGACATGCCCATAATTCCTGTAACTCCTGGGACCCATTGGCATGTTTTTTTTTCTTCTCTCATATATAAAACTACAGTGTAGTTAAATAGTGGTTACTGCAGAACATGTATTTGGAGTCTAGTCGAACAGACCATGAAGGGCTTTCTGCCTTCATGTACATTTAAGAAACTCTCAAATTTATGCAAAACAAAAGTTGTGTTATTATGCATTATGATGGGTTTTGACTGAAACAAAGACCAGGTACCTTTCTTGAAATATATGAATTCATGTTGAGCATAGAGTGACATAGTTACAGTAAAGGAGCATTTAAACATAGAGATTACCTAGAGCTTGAGGTAATTTAAAAGACTGACTGTTCTCCAATAACAGTGGTCAGAGCAGTTTTTTCTGTGCATGTTTGCATGCATGCGCGCGCGTATGTGTGTGTCTGCGTGCGTGCGTGTGTGTGTGTCCTTAGACGTTTTAAGCCCAGCCTCTAGCCCGTCCTCAGCAGTCTGTGGAGCCATCACAGGGCAGGATGAGATCAACCCCAGCCCCTTAAACCTTGAGTGCCGCGTATGTGCCGATCGTGCCTCGGGCTTCCACTATGGAGTGCATGCCTGTGAGGGGTGTAAGGTTAGCAGATGCGCGCACACACACACACACACACACACACACACACACACACACACACATATAAACAAAAACACAAAAATAAATTGTTTCCACAAGGTTGGATATCCCTATTCTGGTGGGGACATTTAGTGCTCACCAAGATATAACCTAAAAGTAGCTGCTCCTACACGCTCATTTACCCTCAACCAATTCGCACACATACGCGTACACACACATGCACACATAAACATACACAGAATCATCAAGATTAGTGGTGTGCAACAATTCTGTTAATACTGTACATCACTTTAGGTCTTCTCCCATGTCTATTCTTGTAAGGTACGTGCAGCATAAAGTAAAATGTTTCCAAACAGCATGACTCTAGTATGATAATAAGAATCTTATGTTAGGATTGTATTAGAAGAACACATGTGTTGAATAATTCTTCAGTAGGGCAATCACATGCATGTACTCATGATTATGATTTTTGACTTCCTCAAGTAATTCAGCAATATTGCAAGAGCAAGTGTGCAGGTATACTGAAGATCAGCACAGCTGTGATTCAGTATAGGGATTAGATTTTATACAGTGGCTCAACAAAGAATTATGTTATGTTTAGGAAGAATCTTTATTTTCTTTATATCCTAAGAGCTAACTTGGTAGCTAGCATTGTTTTGTACATTGCTAATTAAATTTCCATGTGTTCTTCTTTATCAGCTTCATCTGACAACACATAGTGTTTGAAACCCGGTCTGTGAAAACCCAGCTCAATTACTATAACTAAGGATCTGTCTTTAAATGTTATGAAATACAGTCTCATGTACAAATGCAAATTCTGTTTTTCTGTTGATTTTATGATAAATATATGACTTCACCATAAACAAGTGAGTTGCAATGAAACTATTTGGTTTTTAAATGATCTCAGTTGTTCTATTACAGTGTTACCTGACTGACCAGTACAAAGCATACCATGTACATTTTAGGTCACAGAGACTTGGCCATGAAATAACTTTGTTCTTTAAACACTTGATTAAACTCTGATTACAGTGAGTCAGCAAAACCCAGGTTGCTGAAATTTAACAGAAGTTTTCAAACTCACATCTATCTAGATTGCAGTCAACATGTCTTTATACTTCAACTTGAAATTAGTTTTCCAAATGTTTGCGCATCTCATGTTCATGTTACTTGGAAAAGACCCTTCCACAAGAAAGGACTCTTCTACAAATCTACTCCTCATCTCAGAGTAGTAGATTTGGCACATGGCTTTACAAGTCTCACTTCAAATCTCAGCCCATTGCCTGTGTAGTGCTATAGGCATACAGATGGAGGATTTCGCAATGACCTTAACATGTGCCAACTTCCTGTCTTCTTTTTTTTAAATTTTTTTTTTAAAGCACTCACTTTTACTTGCAGGAAGATTTGATTTCATAGTTGTTGTTCTGATATTGGCATTGTTAACAGAATAATTTAAGGGAGCATGTTTGGTTACTTATATTATAATATAATAATTACATTATATTATTATTATTATTATATAAGCATGAATAGCACAAGGTAAATTGGTACAACTGAGAAAGTCACAAGCACAACAGACAGTCAAGTTTTTCCAGACACTGTGTTCTTGGCTGGTCTTTAAGGACTGGTATGTGTGAAATGTTCATGCTGACACCCTGGTATATGGCTTAGTTTGGCTACTGGTATGATCACTGTGTAGCAGTTTATAGCCTAATGTCCACTGTACAGTGGCGCGAATGTAGTTCCCATGGTCTTGCACGTGTTTCTGACTCATGGCCATAATGCAGAGATGTTTGTTTTTTTAACCATGACGTGGTACCTAGGCAGCTGAAATGGATTATTTAAAAATGTAGGTCTCATGACTAGATATTTGATAGTGAATATTTGTCTGGTGTGAGTGTCACTGGACCTTACACACATGTACTTATACATACATAAAAAACATAGGTTGTACAGTATGTTCAAATGACTGTTAGGTAATAGGATAGAGGCTAAAGTGCAGTCAGTTCTACAGGAACGTTTTTTAATTCCTATATGTTTGACTATTCTCTTCCTGACCTTGTTTCATACTTTCCCAATTGTCTGACCTTAGACACAGTTGGCAAGAGCATTAAAGTAAAGTACTGGCCATTGTCCATAAAACTGTTCCAGTTCTATTATGTGATCATTAGCTGTGCTTCATACACACATACTATATAATGTATTACAGACATGTAATGAGGCTATCAGTCCATTAAATCTTTTATTGATTTCCATGTAATCACTTCCATTTTTTTCTGACATCCAGTTATTGTTCCAATTATTTTACACAGGATAAAAAGTGAAAGGTGAGTGAAATTTGCGGAGTTGAGTGAAGCGGCAAAGGAGTCTGTATATAGAGCTGTACAGTTTAATATAACATTTCTGGAAATTACAGTGAGTAATTTATACTGGCAGTGTGATCACTGTTTCAACTATCATGACTGGACTTTGAAATTAAACATGTCAGTTTGTGGGCGGACACTTCCGTTATTCTCCGAAATTTATTTATTGCTAAGAAAGAGTGTTTATAAAGACAATTCTGTTGTAATCAGAAAAACGCATATGGCACAACATGTCTTATTACAAGGGCAATCTACCCTGTGATATCATGCCAGTTCATTACTCATGGTGTGTGTTATGATTATACACTTACATAATCAAATCATGTAAAGCCATCCTTATCACTTTAAATGCCCAACCTGTATGACATCTCTGCAGGGTTTCTTCAGGAGGACCATACGCCTGAAGCTGGAGTATGACAAGTGCGTACGCAACTGTAAAATCCAGAAAAAGAACCGGAACAAGTGCCAGTACTGCCGATTCCACAAGTGCCTCGCTGTAGGCATGTCACACAATGGTGAGTGCTCTGTGTGCACCTTGGCTCTGGCTTTGAACACAGCATTACGTTTTTATAGGTTTATGTTTTTATACTAATTAGATAGCCATGATTACTTTATTGGTTGTTATTTATTGTTGAGTTTCCACGAAGTCACTTTGTAGGTATTCACAGTGTAATCACTCCCACAGAATCACTTTCCATTAAAATATAAACATAAACAAATCAGTTTTGTTTGGTAAAATAAAATGAACGTAATACATTTGATTAAAAATAATTATACAGTATATTTTAAATACATTGAAAATTGCACTTACCAATTTAACTTTCTCTTTGATTACATTCTTTTTTTTTTCTTTTTTCTTTTTTTTTTGTATATATATTTTATACATTTAATATAGTTATCAGCAAGATAAGCATGGCATTGCCGTTTCTCCAAATTGAATTTTGTGTACTGTAGATATGGTCGGTCAAATTTGGGCCAGGGAAAAACAAAAAGTCTTTTTTTTTTTTTTTTAAGCACCTTTGGCCTGGATGACAGAAAGATATTCTGGCCACTTTAACCACATGACTCATCAAGGACAAAGCAGTCTGGTTGTGTGGGAAAATATTTTATGCGTACATGACTAGTCTGTATTGACCAATACATACAGTAAGCATATAGATTTTACATACAGACATGTGTGGTTTGTGATCTTCCTTAGTGTTCATTTCCTTAGTTGAGTTGATTCAGGTTCATGTCAACCTAATTGGGCCAGTTTCCAACTCGTACCATTCCAAGCAACAGTGACCTGGTGCATTTCTCTAAGGATGCTCGTGTTGCTGTATATGTGTATGCTGTCTAAATGTATGTGTGTGTATATTCACTTAGCTTTGTTTATGTGAGACAGTGTTTGTTGGAGAAAATCACATATATAGTGTTTATCTTTATCATAGCAATCCGCTTTGGGAGGATGCCTCAGTCAGAGAAGCAGAAGCTCAGAGCTGTGCTGCAGATCCCCGAGAAAGAGGAGAGCAAGACACAACTGGATGATTGGAAGACTCTGGCCAGCCAAATTCATGAGTCCTATCTTAAACAGTTTTATTTGAATAAGGCTAAAGCACGAGGCTTTCTCACTGGCAAGACCAACATGCCGGTGAGCAACAAAAGTTTGTTAATTTGCACATTACAGTTAATCCTTGGATTGCGAGCATAATACATTCCGGAAGGGTGGTTGTATATCAAATCACTTGTATATCAAAGCGAATTTCCCAAGCAAATTTAAACAGAATCATCTCCCGCACTGCTACAACCTTTTCTTCATGAGGGACGTTGTTGCAGTACAGTTACTAAAGAGCAGTCACTACACTTGGACACGGAATTTTTTAAAAATGCTTTATGCACACGCACACACACACACATGGTCACAATGCTATGGTAAACAGTACACGCGTACACAGATGTTGACTATACAAGTGACGCACGCACACTGAGACGGAGTATGAGAGACGATTACCCACCATCCCACAGCGTGAATAACCATTGGCTCAGTGATCACGTGACATTCAGCAGACAAAGTGTATACATACTACAGTACTCGAAAAATCCAGATCTTGTGCAAAACACCCCCAGACCAAGTTACTCGCAATCCAAGGGTCCACTGTTTTGTTATTTTTCTTTAACCATTTACACCAGTTCATAATTGTAACGCCTCGAGAATTACACAACTATTTGTTCTGCTATAAAATCTACTGCTTCAGTGTTACTAGATTTTTTTTTTGTGAGATGTTACTATGGTATACTATGATACCAAGCATTTCCTAAGTGTCAAAGGTTTTTATTGACAGGACTACCATAAATCTACTGCTTAACTGTGTCATGCAACAGGAAAGCATCCTGAGACCATTCATGTGTGCGGTTGCTTCTCAGCCAAGGAAGTGAGCTCACTCATAGATTTTCCTTAGAACACAGCCATGAATAAAGAATGGTACAAAAACATCCTCTGATAGTAACTTCTTCCAACTTTTCAAGAACAGTTCGGTAACAGCCAGTACATTGTGGAGCATCTTGTAGCATTATTTTTAAGTGGTTAGAGGAACAAAATATTGAAAGTTTGAGTCAACACTGCAAATATTTACTCTTTCCATAAACCTAATGTAATTGTCAATAAAAGCCTTTGACATACTTGTAATTATACTTCATTCCTTTGTGAAAATTAGTATTTGTGTCATTCTAAAAGCTTTTGGCCATGGCTGGACAACTACTTTATCCTATCTTTGGAACTTTACTAGTTATCATCCTGTTGTTGTTTTCAGAGTGAACAGGAACAGAGCAGACATTCAGTCTCGCTTAGTGTTTTTTTTTCCGCCAAACCGTTCAAACTTTCATTCACTTTCTTAAGTAAATATATTTCTAATTCTGTTTACTTCTTTACAATATGTTTAAGTACTTGTACATGAATGAGTAACTGTAATAACATACTTTATCAAAATGTCATATATTTAATGTTTATTGCACATTAAGCCAAACATTGCAGCCTTTGTTCCATGTTCAGATTCTAAGATAAAAAAGACAAAAGAAACCACCTAGATTACAATCACAATATGGAACCTGTATGTATTCATGAAAGTAATTTACTAATTTAAATGAGCTCAGGGCCAGTATTGACAAAGCATCTCAGAATCACTCCTAGGAATTGGGCTCAAAGTTCATCAACATCAATGTTCTTTAGAAAGCTTCCTACACTTCTTTTCAGTGTGGAGTAGGACTGTGATAAGGAAAGTGTGTGAAGTTTGTGTCATTTTTACGACACTGAGCGCCACATAGTAGGCTACACGTTATAGTGGGTGTTTTGACAGGTTTTTTTGTAGTTTTAAACTGTGGAAAAGCAAAATGGTGAAATCAGCAGCAGTTGTGTAAAAGATTTATGTACACAGACCAAACTTATAGATGCGTGGGCTCGCTGCATGACATTATCTTAAACAAACTGCTCCAATCACAACTGCTTCAAGCCCCTATAATAGAGCTGTGTAGGACTGACATAATCTGATTAAAATGACTTTGAAAAGAAAGCCAAACTGCAGAGAGGATGAGAGTGTGTTTTTTGTGAAGGAGGCAATAAAATGTAAAGAAATAATTTAAGCAAAAATTCTGCCCTAAAGACAAAAAGTGCTTGGACAACAATTTGTGAAACCATCAATGCCCCCTGTCATTTTGTTGGAGGTATCCCCTTGAAGTGTGAAAAATGGGATATGCCATGTTAATGAAGTGCTGCTTATAACAGAGCATCTTAATAAAAAAAACAGTTGTGTACACTCAAATAATTTAATATCAATACATAAAATGTATACATAAATGCTATAATTTTAATGTGTGTGCCATGAATGATGCCCACAACGGCATGAAAGCAGCTTTTTTTTTTTCGCTATATGGCGTGTATAAATCTTCGCGTGAGGTGCGAGTTTTCTCAACCGTGCTACTCCTAACCAGTTAGGACACCTCCGGAGCTCTCGTACATGTTGGTGGAGGTAGGAATGATTTCCTATTTTAAGAATGTTGATGAATTGCTCTGAGAATTTTTGTCCACTTAGAAGCAATTTCTTATTCTGAGATGCTTAGTCAATATGTGCCCTTGTTTAAACGAGGGAGCTTGTTGTTGTGTGGGAGCCATGCTACCCACTACACCACTGTGCTGCCTAAAACATAAATAATAAAAATAACGCAAGTTAAGTTTAAATTTAAAAAGTGAAAAATTCTGTTTTGATATATAATGACAGGCTTTCCATTACTATGTGCCTTAAACTCTCTAAACCTCCAGGTCATTATTTACTTTTTCATGCTGCTTAATTCTCCAGCTGTTACATTACTGCTAGTAGTGATTACCCTTTCATGTTTTTTCTTCACCCCTGCAATGCTTTCACCAGCCTTTTGTCATTCATGACTTGGACACACTACAGCAGGCACAGCCTGCTCTGGTCACCCAGATGCTGAGCGAGGGAATGAAGGACTTTGCACTTATTGTTCAGGGGCAGGAGGCTGAGGATTGCCTCTTCCACTGCTGTCAGTATGTCTCGGTTGAAACGGTCACGCAGCTTACCGAGTTTGCCAAGGCTGTGCCTGGCTTCCCAAGCCTCGATATCAATGACCAGGTGACACTGTTGAAGTACGGTGTGCATGAGGCTTTTTTTGCCCTGCTAGCCTCATGCATGAACAAGGACGGGATGCTTGTGGCACGGGGTCGCGGTTTTATTACCCGTGAGTTCCTTAAGAGCCTTCGCAAGCCTTTCAGTGTTATGATAGAGTCCAAGTTTCAGTTCGCCATGCGATTCAATGCTCTGGAGCTGGACGACACTGACCTGGCACTGTTTGTGGCTGCTATTATCTGCTGTGGAGGTAAGTCTGAGAGTGAGTACTTTATATATGGTGAAATAAAAATTCTGTTCATAGTCCTACAGCATTTTCATGCTTGAGTTCGACACAAACAAATTCCTTTCAAATTATAATAGTTATCTCACACAATTGACAATTTGCTGTGATATGTGTGAGAAAATCTGGAGACAGTATGTATAACTTCTGTGTGTATAGTGGAGAGAAACAAGCACAATCTCTACAGGAAATATTATGTCTAGCATTAAAAAAAATAAGTTACTTTACATTTGATGAAATTAAAAGATAATTCCAGGACAAAAAATAAATTACTCTTTAAACTTGTGATCAGCAACCTTGGGTTCCTTTAGGTTAATTTATGCCTACAAAGCAGAAGAAAGCTATCAAAAGATATCAAAGCATTTCCAGCACACAATTTCCACTGTCTAAAGTACCATTAAGGAACTGCAGTTATGGGGAACTGTAGAAATCAAGGCAAGACCGGGAAGACCAAGAAAAAAAGTATGACCCATATCCTGGCAAGAAATACAAAGCAAAATCCCCATATAACACTAAAGACCTGCAGAAAGATTTCACTGACATAGGAGTCGTAATGCTTTGTTCTGCTCTCCACAGTCGCTTACACAACACTGCATAGAAGAGTCATCGGAAAGAAACAATTACCTGCAACCTCATTAACAAAAGTAAATGTCTGATGTATGCAAAACAATATCTAGATAAGAAAGAGGCTTTGAGGGGGACAAAAAGAAAAAAAATAATGCTGCTGACTAAACTGAACTCATTTGTCCCAGGTATGTTTGAAGAAAGAAAAAAAAAGCAGGAACACCTGGCCAGCTGTTAAGCATGGGGATAGATCCATAATACTTTAGGGTTGTGTGGTATCCTGTGGCACTTAATACAATGCACAGGTAGATGAAGGAATTATTTGCAGTAAAAATCGGCAAATTCTGGAAGCAAGTATGAAACACTCAATTACCTGAAGCTGAAAAGATGGAGGCTTCTACAACAAGATTGATACAATATATACAGTATCACAAAATCCACCTCAAACTACTACATCACGTAGCAAAATGTGAGATAAATCTTTTGAAGTTCTGTGATAAGATATCTGGGTAGATCTTAAACATGCTGTATATAAGAGATGATCCAAGAATATAAAAATTAATTAATTTAATAAAAATCTTTTTATAAGAAATGGACAGACCCCACTGCTGGCCGCAAAACGTTTTTTCAAGCTGTTATGTTTGCAAGAGTTTTCCCCCCAAATTATTATGTTCATTATATATATATTTATCTTGAATACTGAAGTAATTAAGCATAAATATTTTGTTATATATTGAAAGTGTTAAAACTTTACTTTAATCTTTAGGAGATTTTGGCTGCCCAACCCAAAATATTTAGGAGCCCAGTCAGCCCATTTTGCCCATTTAACGTTTTCTTATCGGTTGTCGATGTTCCTTGACTTTGTGTCATGCCCAATAGTTAGCGCATCACTTGTTGTTGCTAACAAGTATAAGAAAGGGCGGGGGTGGGGGGGGATTGTTAATGTCATTCAAATAAAATTAACACAGATGAGAACATTCTACCAAATTAGGTGTTAAATTAATCTCTTCTGTTGTTTTGCAGTTCACTTCACCAACTGCTTGTTGGCACATGCATCCAATTACATTCACGGTGGACAGAGCGTGAGAGTTCAATAACATCAGCGCTTGAAAAGTATTCGTGAGCGTATGACAGTCGAACAGTCTGATAAACTATCTTATGTTTGGGAGCACTATCGTTAATGAAAGCATCCTCATTGGACTATCACACATCCTCTTGTACTCTTGTGCCACAGCAGAGGAGAGTCTATTACAGGATTAATGATGCCTGCTTTTTTTGTGGGGGACGGTCGTCTGTGTGAATAAAACTAGTCACAAACTAAAAACGTTGGGCACATTGGCAACCATTTCAGTCACCACTTGGAGCCCTGCCATGGCATACAGCTAAACATAGTAATCTTTATTACATTACTCTAGTGATATATATTTAACATATTTAAGCTGCTGACTTATTTACAAAAATAATCTATTTTATGAAATGTAGTTAAGTCTCATCTACTGGTAAGAACCTGTCGTTACTTGCTATATAGTAAAACGACGTACCATAACAAACAAGACCACCCTATTAAACACTCTCTAAGCGTGGCAGAGCCTGGGATTACACAAAGTGAACCTCAGACTACTGTCATCAAGTGGCTCAGAAATGTGGAACCTAGTTCAAAAAACAGTGAACTTTTATAAATGTGAAGTGCTGGCAGATGTTCTGTCAAAATGTTTTTTTTTTTTTGCTTATTGTACATATAATGAATACTTAATATCTTGCAAGTAATAGATGTGTGTGAGGGCTTTCCTTCCCTGCTTTTTTCATCTTCAGTACTGAGTGGGTGTTTGAACAAGGTTACATAATAATAGCCAGGCTCAGAGTGTCTTTGGTGATTTTTCCTCCTTCAGCAAAAAATATCCACAGCTTCTAAGAGTGTTTCCTCCAGCTGCTGCCCACAGGGTTCTGTACGGCCTGAGAATTTAACTACAGCCTTTTATATGTTCACTGTTTCTTTGACATGATCCCAGTTTATCATGACATGCTATACACTGTATATGTGGTTGTTGATTTCTTTAGAAAAATTGCATGCAGTGTTTTTTTTTATTCTATTTTTATTCATTTTTTTCTGTTTTTTTTTTGTTGTTGTTACTCACAATATCCACTTCCCCCACCCCCAACTCTTTTAGACAGACCGGGGTTGGGAAACGTGTCACATGTCGAACGTATTCAAGAAAGTATCATTCATGCTCTGCGGCTCCACCTGCAGACCAACCACGCCGACGACAATTTACTTTTCCCCAAACTCCTGCAGAAACTAGCTGATCTTCGGCAGCTCGTAACAGAGCATGCTCGGCTGGTCCAGGACATTAAAGAAACACAGGACACTTCTCTTCATCCACTGCTTCAGGAAATTTATAAGGATATGTACTGAACATTGAACTACAGGCTGGAGATCATTGCATAGCTGGATGTGAAGTAGCCTATGTAATGCCCCTTGTCTTCAGGACTCCAACAACAGGATTAACAGATTAACCTGCTAATGGATTAACAGATTTACTTGCTCTGGTTGTACACTAATATACAACCACAGTGGTCCAATGGTGTGAGCCTGTAGATGTAGTGTATGGCGTGCTTTTTACTCCACAGGTTGTGGATTCAATACAAGGAATAATAATGCTCAGTGCAAAGGTTTGCATGCCCTTCAAATTTAATAGTAGCTAAACATGTATCAGATTCAATGGATATTTGTCTATTAAACAAAATGTCTAAATTATGTATGTAAACAGCAAAAAGAAAAAACAAAGAAAAATGTGTCTCACCTTAATTGACTTGTATGCCAACCTTTTGGCTTTATAATTGCCTCCGACCTCCTCCATAGCCTTTAATATTGGCACAATCTAGGTGCAGATTTGCCCATTGTGCTTGACATATCTGACCATTCTTGAAAAGTTCTTAAGATCTTTTAGGATCATGTTTCGAGGTCATCATGCCAAAAATATTTGTGTGATTTTTACCTCATGTTTATTTTATGATTTTTGTGATCACTACATTTCATCTTTCCTTTCTTTTACACGTTTTTTGTAGATAAATTGTAAAACATTAAAGCTTTCTATTAAAACATAGCGAATGCAAACTTTCGCAGCATTTTCGCAGGTATAGATCTGTAAAATCAAACCGTCAGAACTTATTTGAGCGAACAGTTATTTAATACTTTTAGAAAGCAATTTGTGCCACATGGAACACTCATAACTCTGTTCTGAATATAAAGTGTGATTTTCATGCCATTCAAGAATCCAGCCTACTCATACAGCCCTCATCTTGGACCAATACCTCATAAAGAAACATGTACAGTAGTTTTGTATTAAAATGTATACAGTGTATAGCACTCCAGCTGTTATTATCAAAGGATGTTATTTATTTTTGAAAATGAGAAACCTGTGTTGTTAGATAGAGGATTACTTTGTGATTAAATTGACTCAGAGTTAACTGATAGAATTTTGTGTAATAGCATATGATTTTTTTTGTTTATTATTTACAGTTGTGTTTAGTAATTCTACAGGAGTTGATTATGTGAGTCTTTATTATTATTTAATGCATCAGGAATGGTTATACTGTACTTATACTCAGGGACAATCAGAGACGGATTTATGCTAGAAAATATTACTCATCTGACTATGACAGTAGGTACAGTACACTATAAGCACTTATAGTAAGGAAATTGTTTATAATTCTGTTCTTATGTACAAGTAAAAATAATGTTCTTATGTGATTAATGTGGTCTAACAAAGTAGTTCTATATTAAAACACATACTTTAACAGTTGGATTAAGTCTAGAATCTGGAAAACCAAAACAAATATGTATATCCATGCTATCTTAAATAAAGGTGATCCTTTTACGAAAAAAAGAAAATGAGTGAATATGTGCTCAGGCTTATGCAGAATACATTTTCCATCTCTTCTGTTTTTGCAATCAGTCACAAGCCTCATAGGCGTGCCGCCATTTTCCAATGATCGACACAACATCTAAGAGGCACACTTCCGGGTAGAGATGATATAAACGTCAGCGCATGCTCTGGGTATTCGCCTGAGCATTGTATTTCTATAACTGAATTTGAATTAGTTGTTTAGATCTGTCTATTACAGAAACAGATGTATTAATCGAACTTTGTATTTAAAAAGTGATATGGTCCTTTGAGCGATAAAACACAAGATAGCGCTGTTTTTTTTAATCAGGCGAAACATCTGGCGCTCTCTATACGCTAAGGGTCCTTGTGGTTTTAATGTTTTGGCGCCACTAAAGAATAGAGTTGAGTAGTTTTCTAACTTCTCTGCTTTTTATTTCATACTTTTAGGAAATATACATTCTACAATATCTACATTAGGAAATGTATGTTGTTTGAAAGAATGTTTATGTAATCGATGTCAGCTTATATTATTGTTATATATTATATTGTACAGGTTTACCGTAGTTACAGTAACTAATATTTACTGGTTAGTCTGTTTACTGTATTAAATTAAACCCCTGACGAGCTGCTGAAAAAAGCAAGAAAAGCAGCTCTTTAGTGACTGGTACAGAAGGCTGGTGTAATGACTGGTGAGTTGCTTAGTGTATTCATTGTATTGTATATGATAAATCACCTTAGCACCAATTTAAGGGTTAACAAACCTTCCACCCAACCCCTACCTCCCCTGATAGTTTTCAATGTATGTGGTACAGAACAAATTCGAATGCTTTCTAAAATACAGATCTGCTATAATTTACATAAATTACCAGACTGTAATTCTAGCTGTCTTTCTGATAAAAGCTGAGGACAAAAACCTGGACATGCTGCTTTCCTTATTTGAGGAGAGTCAGGGTGATGAGCCAGAAAATATCTCTTCCAATGAAAGGGAAGATAACCTGGATGGTCTGTTCGATGAAGACGATGTTGATGATGAAGACGGTGAAGGTTATGTTGAGCCGGAGGAAGAGGAGGAGGCGACTTTGGAGAAGTCCAGCACAGATGCAGAAAAGGAGCACAATAGATCTAAAGAGGACTTGGAAGGTGAGATGAGTTGAAGTTGCTTTTGCATCGCATTTAATCTAATACAGTATATATGTAAATTACTAGTTTTAAAAAGGGGGGGAAAGCATTGTAGTATCAAGTGAACCGTGATGTTACTGTCCTGTATGTCTTTAATGAAGTTGGTAATGTTTTTGCTTAAGTAGGAGACATACTCGACAGGGACGTGTTAATAGAGCTGGATTCAAACCTTTGTTTTCTGTACCTAAAATGTATTTGTTCCTGACAACATAGCCAAGGAATCTTCAGCAGTAATTTAGTGACCTGGTGTCTTTTTCAACATCTGTCTTGTCTGTCACCCTTTTCCTGGTTGATTTAGCAGACAGTACCTGTGTGAGGCCTCGGCTGATGCTGACAGCTGTTCGCTGAGGAGTCATGACTGCAGTTGCTAGTTAGTTCAGGACTGGAGTTTCCTATAGTCTATTTGAGCCTCCAATAACGAACTGGATATACTCCATATTATTTAAACACATCTCCTGTTACACTGAACCCTCAGTCTCACCCTGCTATCCATTTTCACCCAAATGAGGATGGGTTCCCTGTTGAGTCTAGTTCCTCTCAAGGTTTTTTTCTTACTGCCATCTCAGGGAGTTTTTCCTTGCCACTGTTGCCGTCGTCCTCGTCTTGCTCATCAGGGACAATCTTATAATTTTGATTCATACACATTCACATTTCATACAAACTTAAATAATTCTTTTGATTGTGCAAAGCTGCTTTGCGACAATGTCAATTGTTAAAAGTGCTATACAAATCCCATTTATTTGAATGAATTGAATTGAATTTGATTGTGTTATAATTCATGTACCGCCTGACTCCAGAATCAAAGTTTAGTTTCGATATATGGATACACCTTAATAAAATGGGAATGGTTGGTGATATTAACATCCTGTTTGTGGCACATTCGTATATGTGAGGGGGCAAACTTTTCAAGATGGGTGGTGACCATGGTGGCCATTTTGAAGTCGGCCATCTTGGATCCAACTTTTGTTTTTTCAATAGGAAGAGGGTCATGTGAGACATCAAACTTATTGGAAATTTCACAAGAAAAACAATGTTGTGCTTGGTTTTAACGTAACTTTATTCTTTCATGAGTTATTTACAAGTTTCTCTTTGTTCACAGCCATTGACATGTCGAAGAGGTTAACACGTGATGAGCGGATCGAAATTGTGTTGATATCTGGTGAACGCAGTAACCGGGTTATTGCAGCAGATTTCAATGCAAGACACCCCACGAGACCACCCATCTCCCATGCTACAGTTAGCAAACTGCTTGCCAAGTTTCGTGAAACTGGTTCAGGATTAACAGATTAACCTGCTAATGGATTAACAAATTTACTTGCTCTGGTTGTACACTAATATACAACCACAGTGGTCCAATGGTGTGAGCCTGTAGATGTAGTGTATGACGTGCCTTTTACTCCCCAAGTTGTGGATTCAATACAAGGAATAATAATGCTCAGTGCAAAGGTTTGCATGCCCTTAAAATTTAACAGTAGCTAAACATGTATCAGACTCAATGGATATTTGTCTATTAAACAAAATGTCTAAATTATGTATGTTCATATGTAAACAGCAAAAAATCAAAACAAAGAAAAATGTGTCTCACATTAATTGACTCGTATTGGCTTTCGTATCTTTTGGCTTTATAATTGCCTCCCACCTCCTCCATAGCCTTTAATATTGGCACAATCTAGGTGCAGATTTGCCCATTGTGCTTGACATATCTGACCATTCTTGAAAAGTTCTTAGGATCATGTTTCGAGGTCATCATGCCAAAAATCTTTGTGTGGTTTTTACCTCATGTTTATTTTATGATTTTTGTGAACACTACATTTCATCTTTCCTTTCTTTTACATGTTTTTTGTAGATAAATTGTAAAACATTAAAGCTTTCTATTAAAACATAGCGAATGCAAAATTTCGCAGCATTTTCGCAGGTATAGATCTGTAAAATCAAACCGTCAGAACTTATTTGAGCGAACAGTTATTTAATACTTTTAGAAAGCAATTTGTGCCACATGGAACACTCATAACTCTGTTCTGAATATAAAGTGTGATTTTCATGCCATTCAAGAATCCAGCCTACTCATACAGCCCTCATCTTGGACCAATACCTCATAAAGAAACATGTACAGTAGTTTTGTATTAAAATGTATACAGTGTATAGCACTCCAGCTGTTATTATCAAAGGATGTTATTTATTTTTGAAAATGAGAAACCTGTGTTGTTAGATAGAGGATTACTTTGTGATTAAATTGACTCAGAGTTAACTAATAGAATTTTGTGTAATAGCATATGATTTTTTTTGTTTATTATTTACAGTTGTGTTTAGTAATTCTACAGGAGTTGATTATGTGAGTCTTTATTATTATTTAATGCATCAGGAATGGTTATACTGTACTTATACTCAGGGACAATCAGAGACGGATTTATGCTAGAAAATATTACTCATCTGACTATGACAGTAGGTACAGTACACTATAAGCACTTATAGTAAGGAAATTGTTTATAATTCTGTTCTTATGTACAAGTTTTAAAAAAAAATCTTATGTGATTAATGTGGTCTAACAAAGTAGTTCTATATCAAAACACATACTTTAACAGTTGGGTTAAGTTTAGAATCTGGAAAACCAAAACAAATATGTATATCCATGCTATCTTTAATAAAGGTGATCCTTTTACGAAAAAAAGAAAATGAGTGAATATGTGCTCAGGCTTATGCAGAATACATTTTCCATCTCTTCTGTTTTTGCAATCAGTCACAAGCCTCATAGGCGTGCCGCCATTTTCCAATGATCGACACAACATCTAAGAGGCACACTTCCGGGTAGAGATGATATAAACGTCAGCGCATGCTCTGGGTATTCGCCTGAGCATTGTATTTCTATAACTGAATTTGAATTAGTTGTTTAGATCTGTCTATTACAGAAACAGATGTATTAAGAGAACGTTGTATTTAAAAAAAAAAGTGATATGGTCCTTTGAGCGATAAAACACAAGATAGCGCGGTTTTTTTTAATCAGGCGAAACATCTGGCGCTCTCTATACGCTAAGGGTCCTTGTGGTTTTAATGTTTTGGCGCCACTAAAGAATAGAGTTGAGTAGTTTTCTAACTTCTCTGCTTTTTATTTCATACTTTTAGGAAATATACATTCTACAATATCTACATTAGGAAATGTATGTTGTTTGAAAGAATGTTTATGTAATCGATGTCAGCTTATATTATTGTTATATATTATATTGTACAGGTTTACCGTAGTTACAGTAACTAATATTTACTGGTTAGTCTGTTTACTGTATTAAATTAAACCCCTGACGAGCTGCTGAAAAAAGCAAGAAAAGCAGCTCTTTAGTGACTGGTACAGAAGGCTGGTGTAATGACTGGTGAGTTGCTTAGTGTATTCATTGTATTGTATATGATAAATCACCTTAGCACCAATTTAAGGGTTAACAAACCTTCCACCCAACCCCTACCTCCCCTGATAGTTTTCAATGTATGTGGTACAGAACAAATTCGAATGCTTTCTAAAATACAGATCTGCTATAATTTACATAAATTACCAGACTGTAATTCTAGCTGTCTTTCTGATAAAAGCTGAGGACAAAAACCTGGACATGCTGCTTTCCTTATTTGAGGAGAGTCAGGGTGATGAGCCAGAAAATATCTCTTCCAATGAAAGGGAAGATAACCTGGATGGTCTGTTCGATGAAGACGATGTTGATGATGAAGACGGTGAAGGTTATGTTGAGCCGGAGGAAGAGGAGGAGGCGACTTTGGAGAAGTCCAGCACAGATGCAGAAAAGGAGCACAATAGATCTAAAGAGGACTTGGAAGGTGAGATGAGTTGAAGTTGCTTTTGCATCGCATTTAATCTAATACAGTATATATGTAAATTACTAGTTTAAAAAAGGGGGGAAAGCATTTTAGTATCAAGTGAACCGTGCTGTTACTGTCCTGTATGTCTTTAATGTAAAGTTGGTAATGTTTTTGCTTAAGTAGGAGACATACTCGACAGGGACGTGTTAATAGAGCTGGATTCAAACCTTTGTTTTCTGTACCTAAAATGTATTTGTTCCTGACAACATAGCCAAGGAATCTTCAGCAGTAATTTAGTGACCTGGTGTCTTTTTCAACATCTGTCTTGTCTGTCACCCTTTTCCTGGTTGATTTAGCAGACAGTACCTGTGTGAGGCCTCGGCTGATGCTGACAGCTGTTCGCTGAGGAGTCATGACTGCAGTTGCTAGTTAGTTCAGTACTGGAGTTTCCTATAGTCTATTTGAGCCTCCAATAACGAACTGGATATACTCCATATTATTTAAACACATCTCCTGTTACACTGAACCCTCAGTCTCACCCTGCTATCCATTTTCACCCAAATGAGGATGGGTTCCCTGTTGAGTCTAGTTCCTCTCAAGGTTTTTTTCTTACTGCCATCTCAGGGAGTTTTTCCTTGCCACTGTTGCCGTCGTCCTCGCCTTGCTCATCAGGGACAATCTTATAATTTTGATTCATACACATTCACATTTCATACAAACTTAAATAATTCTTTTGATTGTGCAAAGCTGCTTTGCGACAATGTCAATTGTTAAAAGCGCCATACAAATCACATTTAATTGAATGAATTGAATTGAATTTGATTGTGTTATAATTCATGTACCGCCTGACTCCAGAATCAAAAACTGGTTCAGTGTTGGATTTGCCAAAATGTGGACGCAAGAAAACTGTCACTAATGAACAAACATCAGTGGCTGTCCTAGCTTCATTCAGAAAGAGCCCACAGCGTAGCACTCGCCGCATGTCACTGGAGAGTGGCATTAGTCGAACATCCCTTCGGCAGATATTAGCTACTCACAAATGGCACCCTTACAAACTCCAGCTACTGCAGCATCTCAACGAGGATGACCCAGATCGACGCACACAATTTGCAGAATGGGCAAAACAAAAATTGGAACAGGACCCTCAGTTCACGCAGAAGATTTTGTTCAGTGATGAGGCAAACCTTTATGTGAATGGTGAAGTTAACAAACAAAACCATCGCTATTGGTCTTAGACATTTATCTTTGGGGTCATCTGAAGGCAATGGTAAAAGGCAAAGGAAGGTTCTATGGTGTGAAGATACGAGATGAGCAGCACCTGAAACTACGGATACTGGAAGCCTGTGCCTGCATTTCTCCTGCGGTGTTGCTATCAGTGTGTGAAGAGTGAGAGAAGAGGGTTGCATTGACAATCCATCACAATGGGCAGCACATTGAACACATTTTATAAGTGGTCAGAAACTTGTAAGTAACTCATGAAAGAATAAAGTTATGTTAAAATCAAGTTTGCCCCCTCACATATACTAATGTGCCACAAACAGGACGTTAATATCACCAACCATTCCCATTTTATTAAGGTGTATCCATATAAATGGCCCACCCTGTGTGTGTGTGTGTGTGTGTGTGTGTGTGTGTGTGTGTGTGTGTATTTGTTTGCATTTGAGGTGGCTGAATGTTGCTATAATTGTACAGCTGGCATGCTCTAACCTATCCACAGCTTGGCAAGTAGTACAGCATCTAGTGTATCATAGTACAGAGGCGAATCATTTGCAAAGTTTGTTTAGAATTATAACAAAATCAGAAAAAAATGAATATTGAATAATATTCAATAAATAAGTAAGATTTACAAAATCACAAGATAAGTTGAATGGGTACCAAGGTATCATGCTAATATCATGTTGGCTGGTTGTTGGTGATACCCAGCCCTACTGCGAAAGGTATTTAAAAAAATGTAGTAGAATACACATAGTCTGCTCTGTGCATGATCGAAAGCTACCTTGAGATGCAGCCACATAAACTTTTTTTATGCCATACATGTTTTTTTATTGATGATGCCATTTTCAACAACAGCTGAGTTGAAAAGCATGCAGGAGAAGATGCAAAAGCTACAGCAGCAGCTGGAGGCGTCACAAAGGTGTGCAGATCAAGTCTCCCGGACCAGACCTACAGATGACAACGTTTCCTCACAAAGGCAAACAAGCATCAATAGTTCACCAGCAACCCAGCAGAACACAAAGACTCTGACTTCACCTCAGCAGACTAGCAGACAAATCAAAGCAAATCAGAGCAGCAGTACGCCTCAGAGAGCAGCTGCAGTGATTTCCTCACCCCAGTTCTCAGCTGCAGAGAAGACTGGGAAAATGCCGAACAAGCAGCGGGCCGCACACCAGCTCAAAGCAGGTAGACATTTATCATGTATTTATGTAAGACTTTTCCTAATGTGATTTTTGTCAATATTATCTTTTGCCTTTTAATAAGATTAATAAAAACATAAACATTAAAGATAATACATAGTAAGTGAAGTAAAGCTAATGACATTTTTTAAAACAGCTTCTCCAGAAAACAAGAATTTTGGGGGTCAGAGTGTGAGTGACAAGATTTCACAACCAGTGAGAAGTAGTAGTACAGTCAACACAACAATGAAATCACCACCAGCAAGCAAAAGTGCTGATGTGGCCCCTCCCGTTGCAAGACAGGCTACACCTCGAGCTTCCGTCACACAGGATGTCACTGTGGAGAAATTCTCAGGTCTCAGGCTTAGGTGTGTATTTTGTCTTTTAAAATGAAGCCATAGATTATGTGCTAATAGAAGGGCATTAGATGGAAAATCCGTTTACTTGATCGGACAATGACTTGGTATTATTTTGTTAAAATGTGTTAGTCTGTTTGTAAAGCTAATATAAGAATATATTTTCTTGAAGAAGTAATTACTAAATGATAGTGATTTTGAACTGACATTGTGTCATACGATGCCATTGATTTGATTTGTTTTGACTCCTATTACAGTGGTGTCATGGTCTTCATCCTTTTTCTTCCTCTTTAGGAGACCTCGACTGTCTTCAGTCGAAATCGAACACAAAATGGCTAACCGCAGAATGATCCGGCTTTCACAGTTGCCCGATCGACTGGCTCGAGAAAATTTAGAGGACAGTGACTGGGTCACGTTCGCTGTTGTGATAAATAAAATCACCCCACAAAGCAAGAATAATGTAAGAAAAAAAAAAGAAAAAAAACAGGTTCAACATTATGCATTCATACATATTGACATTCGGAAAATAGTTAAATTACCCATTTATAGATTTAACAACTAAAAAAATGTTTTAAAACGATTTTTTTTTTGCAGGGGAAAACCTTTAGTATCTGGAAGCTGAATGACCTTCATGACCTAGATGTGACGGTATCACTGTTCCTCTTTCGGACTGTTCACTCAGACCTGTGGAAGACTGACACTGGGACAGTGATTGGTATACTCAACCCTAATCAGATGAAGAACAAAGATGGCTCTAGTGAGGTGAGATAATGTCGACCTTTGACTAGTATGAATATTAAAGAGTTTGTGTACTTAATAGCATGCATCACTTATTAGATTATATGCAGGTTATGTTTTTTAATTTAGCTGATGAAGCACTGAATGATTATTATTTTTATGTGAATGAGATTTTCCACCATGTTGAGCACTAGGTGGAGACACCAGCTGGTAAACTGTAGAGAGAGAAATTTCTATACTGTAGCTTTGCACATGGCCCTGATACTATTTATTTACACCGAATCTAGTGTTAATGGGGTATCAATTATTAATAAGGATTGCTTTTGTTTGTGGTATTAGATATAATAATAAACACAGCCCTTGTGGGAAAATAAAAGGCTCCCCGAAAACAAGAATACTGTTAAGTTATTAACAGAAAAGTTGGGAGAATTTAATATTGGTAGAAAAATATAAATTTAATGAGCAGTCATTGTAAATAACAGTGGAGTCAGTATTATTAAAATACTGACCAAAAAAAACAATTGTTCATCTTTAGGAGCTGCTTTTATTCTGGTTTGCACTGGATTTCTCATAGTGATTTTAATTTCAACGTATCCTTTAGTATTCTTCTACATCTTGTTTGCTTGTGTCTTGTATAAGCAGTGAACTGGGTGCTGTAACCTTACAGTTTATCTTTGGTATTGATAAAGGTCTCTATCAATCCAGTTATATTGAATGGAAAGGAAGCTTATTGTTCATAATTAAGTGACGTCACAAGAGAGGGAGCGCTGTCGTGCTGAATCAATATCTTTAACTTGAGTTACATTTTTTAAAACCAAGACTTACTTTATATTTCCTCTTATTCCACTTTAGAAGATCAGCTAACTTCTGGGGTTGAATCCCAAATAATGTTAAATGGGAAGTTAGTGCGCTTTGTAGTGTGTGCAATCCCTTGATCCACACATCAAGTATTGTCCTTGGTTAGGGGTTAAAGGGGGATTTAGAATTCGTTCTTGTTTTAGAAGCTGGTTGGCTTAGTAGCTCACATTTGCTGTGAATGAAACAGCATGGACGGTTCAGGGAACAATTTGGAACGACTTTGAAGCAACTATTAAGTAGACAAGGTGTTGTTTAGATGAGCTAACATTATCAGTGTTGCTGAAAGTGCTTCTGTGGCTGGTTTTGAATGAGCTTTTTGGCAGCCAGCTGATCTCTCCTCAGTATGGAAGACCGTACTGACCTACTTTTATGCTCACGCATGAACTCCGTTATTGGAATTAACGATTGCTAGAACACGCGTGATGCAGAGTGATTGCGTGTAGTTAAATGTTCCATTGCTGCTATGCTCTGTTATCACTACTCGTGGAATGCCTCTCATCCAATGAGTACTCAGTCAGAACAAACTGTTGTAAAATAAGCAATATGTGTTGTTTAAATAGCTGAAATTAATTGGACAAACTCGATACATTTTCTGATGTTTTCCATTACATTGAGATGCATTTATTTTTAATTTTAAATTTATACTCCGATCTGATGCAGTCACATTTCTTTCTACAGCTTTGCCTTACAGTTGACCATCCACAGAAGGTCCTGATTCTGGGAGAAGCCATGGATTTTGGTACTTGCAAGGCCAAAAAGAAAAACGGAGATTCCTGCACACAGCTAGTCAACTTGGTGAGCCTACGTCTTTTAAGTAAACTCATGCTTTAATTTCTGTTGGATTTGTGTTTATTTTCTTCTCTCTGTCAATAGTATGAATGCCAGTACTGCCAGTACCACGTTAAAGCACAGTACAAGAAAATGAGCTCAAAGAGGGCCGATCTCCAGTCCAGTTACTCTGGCACTGCCCCTCGTAAAGGAAGAGGCAGAGGAAGTTTACGAGAACGCCTGTGCCAAAGTGACTTCCACTACGGGGGTCTGTCGTCTCTTGCATGTGCACCATCAACGTAAGTTATTCTTCTCTTTTAAAGGACAATATATTTGAACAAGTTCAGTTTTCTAAAACTTCTTTAACATCTTTTGTCTGAAGGACTGCCCCACAGCCTAAAAAACAGCCCTCAATTCAGGCAGTATTGGCTTCCATCCCTAACAAGAACCTTGGTAAGCTTATGACCATTACACTCATGATTGTCAAACTGAGAATAGTAACTGATCAACTACACAGGGTATGATGTTTAACTAAGTTCATTTTACAGATGAGCTACAGGCAGCATCTGATTATTTATGAAAATCACTGGTGATAATATTACCATGATAACAACAATAGAATAATAATGAATCTTCATATAAGTTAAATGGTTGATAGACATGCTTGTTTATTGTGTTAATTTTCTTTGTCATTTCTAGCCATTAATTCAGGTGAGGTGACGGGATGTTCTGATGACTTCCGAAGCCTAATGACCATGCCAACACCAGGAGCTCTAAATATAAAAAGGCATCTAGGGCAACCTAAGACAAAGGGTACTTGACTTCATTTGTATCACAAAACCAATTAAGAAAAATCGTCTATAATTATATTTTGCCCAGTCAGGCATGTGTGCTATATGTAATTAAAAAAAAATAATAATCAAAAAGCACATTTAGCGTGTCAGGTACATCAAGGTTTCTGCATACAGTATCTTGCAAAAGCTGAGATTTATTGACAGGTTCCAGGTCATGGAATATGCATAGACACTAAGAAAAAAAAAGAAAGACCTTTAAAGCAAGAACTTGAAAAGTGAAGTGTTACGCTACTGCAGTTATGTAGCGTATTGTTTTCTCAGCTGATGTCTCACACATCTATATCCATGCATGCAGCAGTGTGCCTAGGCACCCATCTAAAGCTTTTAAATGGATTGAGACATTTAAACCTAACCTGTCCCTCGTCTCTTAGTCAGTAAGTTGGTTTACTTCTACTATTTCAGTAGCATTTGTGGTTAAATGATAATTAAGAGGTCAGTGTATTTGTAAGTATGTCAGCAGATGTGTGTCATTATGAGATTTCCACACTGTGATGTATATAAGTCATGGAAAATACTCTGGAAAAACGATTCAGTTTAAAGAATGGGAACCCTGTGTGTGTATGACTCACCCCCTCTCCCTGCTCTACCAGAGCAGCATTTAAGCGTTTTGATTTTGTGCACTAACCAAAAACAGTTGCCTGTGGGACACAGCTCTTTCCAGCACAAGTGTTATTACTTAAATACATCAAGTCTTGTGAGTGGGTTAATGTTAGTGCTCATGGCTCTTTTCTGCTGTGCGTTTAACACAGACCTTGCCGGATCAGCAGTGCAGTCCATTTCTGCTGCTGAGCTGCTCAAGCAACAGAAAGCACTTCATCAGCAAAGGTTTCAGGCCAGGCAGAAGAGGGCAGAGGACATCCAAAAGAGGTGTGTGCTTGTGTGTGTTTTTCAAAAACAAAATAATGGAGCAAATGTAATGTGTTGAATTATTGAACTGACTTGGTATGTTTTCCTCAGGGTGCTGCAAAACACAGGAGGTGCTGTGATCCCAGCTAGACCTTCCATAAACGGGGCCTTACCTAAAGCAGCATCGGAGGTTCCCAAAGGCCTCCCCCCACCTAAACCTGCCCTGTACACCCCTCCTATACCCACCTTGGGACGAGGCTTCACAGAGGGAGAGGATATTCTTCTGGATATTTCACCTCCTCCATGCAAAAAAAGCATCTCCGCTGCAAAAGTATGTGTTCCTTTAATCACAGAGGTCAGGATTAGGCAGGCAACATGATAAGAGAAACAAAATGTTATTTTTGACTGGTTTTATGTTACAGTTTTATTTTGATTCAGCATAGGTTTATGTTTAAAGTGCTACTGTAATGATTATACAGTATGTAGTTTAGAAGTAGATGAGTATTTTGCCATGCTTAAATCTGGGAAAATGTGAGTATGTTTGTATGTGTATGTTTTTATCTCGCTTATTTTGACAGCAAGATTGATTGATATTTGTGTCTACATGGGCTTGAACAATTGCAAATTATTAACAAAAAGATTTTATATATACACACACACACACACACACACACACAGGGGTTACAATAAAACTGAAACACTGGCCAATTTAGTGTTGGAGATGTCATGGCTAAATTTGACCAGCCTGGTTGCCAATCTTCATTGATTGCTAATTAAACCTTCACTCTGCTCTTATTGGTGGAATGTGCAGAGTAATAGCACAGTTTTGCTTAAAATATTGCAGTGCACACATTATGGGTGACATATCAGAGTTCAAAAGGGGACAAATTGGTGCGCGTCTCGCTGGCGCATCTGTAACCAAAGCATCAAGTCTTTGTGATGTATCAAGAGCCACGGTATCCAGGGTAGCATACCACCAAGAAGGACGAACCACATCCAACAGGAGTAACTGTGGACGCAAGAGGAAGCTGCCTGAAAGGGATATCCAGGTGCTAACCCGGATTGTATCCAAAAAAACATAAAACCACAGCTGCCCAACTCACTCCAGAATTAAATGTGCACCTCAACTCTCCTGTTTCCACCAAAATGTCCTCTTGCGTTTGCCAGGTGCTGCAATATCATGGCATTTCCTATGCCTAATGCTTGTGCTAGATGGGCGTATCACTGCCAAGAACTACCGAACCATTTTTGAGGACCATATGCACCCAATGGTTCAAACGTTTTATCCTGAATGTGGGGCTGTGTATCAGGGTGATAATGCATCAATACACAGCAAGACTGGTGACAGAGTGGTTTGATGAACATGAAAGTGAAGTTGAACCATCTCCCATGGCCTGCACAGTCACCAGATCTAAATATTATTGAGCCACTTTGGAATGTTTTGGAGGAGCGAGTCAGGAAACGTTTTCCTCCACCAGCATCATGCAAGAAGAATGGCTCAAAATCCCTCTGGCCACTGTTCAGGACTTGTATCTGTCATTCCCAAGACAAACTGATGCTGTATTGGTCGCAAAAGAGGCACTACACCATACTAATGAATTATTGTGGTCTAAAACCTGCCGTTTCAGTTTCATTATCCAACCCATGTGTGTGCGTGCGTGTGTATTTTTATTTTTATATTTATTTATTTTTATTCTTTTTTTTTGTTTGTTTTTTATGATTGTCTATATTAATGACCCTGTCTGTTTTTACCTTAGTAGTGTTGACTGGTTCCTGTTTGTCTCCTCCCTCAGTTGGCTGCAGTCAAAAAGCTTCACGCAAAAGGAGTGGCGCTTGTTAAAGATGACCCTAACGCTGTGAAACGCAAGCGACCCAGCAGCAGTGACATCACAGCCCGAGTGGAGCGCAGCCTAGTCTCACCTGAAGGTCTGGTCTTCAGTTGACAGTGTGGCCATTCTGCCATATACTGTATATAGCTAAACCCCAAGCTCACACTGAACTTAATGTCCTCTCTGATTTCAGGGGAGAATGGAGCAGAACAGGAAGCAGAGGAGCCAGCTCAGAAGAAGAGGCGTGAGCAGCTAGATTATATCCAGTCTGAGGAGTTTCAGCGCATTCTGAACGCCAAGTCTGCCAACTCCTGGATAATGGGCGAGGTGGGTGTGTGTTGAGTTGTTAACGTTAAGTCTGTTAGTAATTTGCTTTACAAGTTGATGGATCTACCCAAAATAAACACAGACAAGAAAAGCTTATTTTATTACAGTTTGAATTTATGGCAAGGCTCTGATGCTGTTTACCACAAACTTCTAAGTGCAGTTTGTTGGATATTATTGTTGGATAATGTATTTATCTTGATTTTTTTTTTTTTTTTTTTTTTTATCTTGTTGCTTCTTGGATATTGATAATTAAATCTGAAGTCTTATTGATTGGTCTCTTGAATAGCCATAGAAATAACACATATACAGTACAGACCAAAAGTTTGGACACACCTTCTCATACAAAGAGGTTGAATTTGTATTATGGCAAGAAAAAAGCAGCTAAGTGAAGAAAAACGAGTGGCCTTCATTACTTTAAGAAATGAAGGTCAGTCAGTCCGAAAAATTGGGAAAACTTTGAAAGTGTCCCCAAGTGCAGTCACAAAAACCATCAAGCGCTACAAAGAAACTGGCTCACACGCGGACCGCCCCAGGAAAGGAAGACCAAGAGTCACCTCTGCTGCGGAGGATAAGTTCATCCGAGTCACCAGCCTCAGAAATCGCAGGTTAACAGCAGCTCAGATCAGAGAGCAGGTCAATGCCACACAGAGTTCTAGCAGCAGACACGTCTCTAGAACAACTGCTAAGAGGAGACTGTGTGAATCAGGCCTTCATGGTAGAATATCTGCTAGGAAACCACTGCTAAGGACAGGCAACAAGCAGAAGAGACGCGTTTGGGCTAAAGAACACAAGAAAGAAAACTCGCTGAATGAGAAGGTGTGTCCAAACATTTGGTCTTTTCTGTACATCAGTCAGCACATACATAAATCACTCTATTCTCTATAAATGGGTGTCCTTGAGACATTGTGGGCAAATCATGCTCTCCTCTAAGTGTGTTAGGCTGTGCCCCCTGACATTGCATGAGCAGCAGTTCAAATAGATTCAGCTGGCACACATGCTGTGTGAAATGGACGAGCCATTTGACAGGTGGGAATTGCCATGATTAAACAAGGGATAAAATCAATGAATTATTAATATTATTAATAATGTTTTTATTCTGTGAAAATGAAAGCTATGAGCCATGTGCAGCTTGTACAGGAAATGTATATCTTTTTTTTTTCTTTCTTTCTTTTTTAATCTAATGATGTGTAATTCAACACATTTGAAGCTTTGTTACTCTTTTTTATTATTATTTATCTATTTTTATTTATCTGTACTTAGGTGGAAGAGAAGGTCATGCAGGATTACTTTGAACCACTGGTACAGAAGGAGAAGTTGGAAGAGAAGATGAAAAGCATAAGAGAGATGAAATGTCGAGCAGTCACCTGTAAAACTGTGAGTTGTACAGTATATTATTTCCGTCCCTCAGGAGTAACAGCGTTTGACCCTATTAGCAGGCAACCATTCTAGAACTGTTGAAGAATACTTTCTAAACTGTTTGTTAAACTCTATAGAGCGATTAAAAGTCTGTGGCTCAGTGCATATTTATCTGCCTGCTAATTCTCATCAAATGCTTCTGAATCATTGGTCCTGCATCATTACACTGCTATGGCTGCTTAGTCAAAGTCTGTGTACACAAACCCAACATAATGATGATTAAAACCCAACAGAGGGGCACATGTTAACCATAATTCTTTCATCGGGTAAAATGTTAAGTGTGGACGAGGGAACATTTTGTGACTAAACAAATTCTCTAGTGGTTTTCAACCTAATCACTACTCTCGACATCTGTAAAATCTGGCAAGCGAGAGTTTCTACGTGACCTCCAGCTCAGCATTACTATACTGTATACTGTGCACTGCTCATAACGCACTACGATACAGACACTGTAAATAGAAATGCACTACCCATAATTGCTGCTCATTACTCACTACTGCACATAAACTCAGGATTGTACTATTCATGACCGTTACACGTATTGTATATAATAACCTCCTTCATTCCACTCTCCATAACAATTTGCTCACATTATATAAGTTTGTCAGACCATGAATATCATAACCATGGTGTACAATATCTTTCTTCATTGCATTCATCTATAATCATTGCACTCGGTGTAAATAACGCCTTTACTGTGTACTGTTTACATACAGTATGCAAATTATTTTGCACAGGGACAATGTGCACTTCTGGTTAGGTACTAATTGTATTTCATTGCCTTGTACCATACTTGTGCAGTGACAATAAACTTTTAATCTAATAACTCTAATACTAATCTAATACTATTTACATGGTGGTTTTTCATAAACTACTGGGAAATATCCGGCCGTTTTCACACACGAGTTTTTACAGTTAGGTTACACAGAATTTAAAGGCTTTGTTGATGGAGGTCAAAGGAAAATGAACAGATTGGTTTGAACTTCCAGCATAATGATCATAAATGCATTTTGACTTGCACAAAACATTGAAACCTTAATGTGGACGAGCTACTGTATAATAGCAGGCAACCATGTTTTTACCTTTTCAGTTTGGGCAGATCTATGTCCGTAATTATGGAATAAAATCACTGTCAAAAATAATTGTGACTAAAAAAAAGATTTGTGTGTAATTCTGCGTTTTGTTCGAGTTGGATTCCAAAATCTACGGCCACGACAGCTTACAGATACGATATTTAGTGTGTTTGTTACAATACAACTCTGAAATATACGACTCTAACCGCTTACAGACACACGTCTGTTACACGGACGAATTGAGAAATGACGCCCATGAATGTAGTGTGTTAAACCGCTGTCAAAAATACGTCATCAAGGCCACATGCACAGGCATTACTATCCGAAGGAGGAGGAATCGATACGGCGCATGCGCCCCGCCCACTGTTTTAAACTCCTAAAATCTTACCTGCTATAGTTAAAACATCTGTGTAATTTTACTTCTCTTAAACATGTACGAATCTGTGAAAAAAAAGAAAACTTAGCGCTCGGCTGCTGATATACCATTTTGACGCCGGTGGTTTAAAACGGTGGCCGAATCAATTCTTCTTCCCTCGTATATTAATGCCTGTGCATGTGGCCTTGATGACGTATTTTTGACAGCGGTCTAACACACTACATTCATAGGCATAATTTCACAATTCGTTCGTGTAACAGAGGAGTTGTAAAAATGTGTTTTGTGTCTGTAAGCGGTCAGAGTCGTATATTTCAGAGTTGTGGCCGTAGATTTTGGAATCCAACTCGGACAAAACAGAATTACACACATCTTTTTTTTTTTTTACGCACAATTAATTTTGACAGTGATTTTATTCCATACATAGTAGTATCAGAATTTTTTTCTCGTGAATATTAACTAAAGCTCTTGACCTGTAACTGTATGCTTTGCACTGTCTGACTGGATAAATGCATTCATGAAATTGAGAATGATGAGGTTAAGATTGTGAGGGAATAATAGGTTAATGAGCCTTTCTGTTCTGCAGTGCAAGTACACACACTTCAAACCAGCAGAGCGCTGTGTAGAGGAGAAACACGATTACCATTGGCATGATGCCGTCAAGCGTTTCTTCAAATGCCCTTGTGGCCAGAGGAAGATCAGCCTGAGCCGCTTCCCCACTACAGCCTGCAGGTAAGCAGTAGAAAAAGCTTCAACTTGATGTTTCTTCACTTTTTTTCTGCATGTCTATTTGTTTTACTTAAATTGTGTTTATTTTTATTTAATGACATCGGTGTCCTCTATTTCAGCAACTGTGGTGTGTTTAAATGGGAGAGAGACGGCATGTTGAAGGTACCATGAAATCTTTTTTTATACTTTCGATGGAAACCAATAATGCCTCCTTGATTAGGGAAAATGTTTTGTTTCAAGTGACTTATCCTAAGCTCCACCGTTTTATTGATATTTTGATAATTATTCGCTTTGTTGCTGTTTACATTTTTGGAAAAATACAGGCTAGTGTAACAGAGTTAAATAGAATGATCAGTTTTGGGAAACAAAAGATTTCAGGTGGAAGCTTAAAAAAATAATGCCTTGTCAAGATGATCTTCTCATGGGAATGTGGTAAAAATAGATTTAGAAATTAGCAGAGAGATGTGCTTAACAGTTTACATCCACACCTATTTCAATTCAGTAAGAAGTTGCAAAGATGAGTTGTAATCTTTTACAATAGCATAATATGTTCATGGCACAGTGGCTTAGTGATTAGCACCGCCGCCTCGAACCTCCAGGTCCCAGGTCATGTTCTCCCCGTGCATTGAGGGTTTCTTCCAGGTACTCCGGTTGCTTCCCACAGTCTAAAGGCATGCAGATTAGGCTAATTGCCTAATATTGTGAATGTGGAATAAATACAATGTTACAAAATTGAAATAATACAATAGTCACCATTGGCCTCCACGGTCCCTATTTGGACTTCAAAGGTTCCTAGATGGATGGGTGGATTGGACAGAATATTGGTGTTAATAATAATAATAATAATATTAATATTAGACCCATTTCATTGTGATTTAAAAACCTGACGCTTTTGTACTACATTCCAAAACAAAAACATCCTGCTGTGAGTTATGCAAAAAAAAAATTACCCACACTGTAGTGCTTAAATTTAAAATATGTCCAAGAGTCACACTGTTAAGTCTAAAGAGTTCAAAATCCTGATTGATGCTGTGTTGAATAGCAACAGTCACAAAGCACCCTTTAAAGGGTCAGCATAATAAGGCGGGGCCTGAGATCAGCCAATTATGAGCCTAGTCTCTTCAAGTTGAATTGTTTCTTCATCTGTTTTTTTTGTTTCTTTAGGAAAAGAATGGACCCAAAATTGGAGGCGAGCTGCTCCTGCCGCGTGGTGAAGAACACTCCAAATTCCTCAACAGTCTGAAATAAAGCCAGGAGTCTTTATTTCCTGCTATCTGCCTCAGCCCCCCAACCCTCCTCCTCTCACACACTGTTCAGGGAGTCTTTTTATTACAGTGATGAAACTGGAAGCCTCTCAGTTTTCCCTGAGCCTAGCCGAGACGGAAAAGCTGTTAATTTAGAGCTTTTCATATCAGCACATAAGGCGTGAATGCAGTACTAATATAAATTATTGCAACAGATATGCAGCTCTAATTTCAAGTAGGATAACACCAACCACCATATGTCTGTGTTTTTTTGTTTTTTTTTTGTATTTTATGTATTTTATAATATATATTTTTAAAGCATTTTCACTTTTGAATTATGTGATATAGTGCTTAAATTAAACAAGCTTAAGTCTTCAAGTAAGTTTCTGCAATTCTTTTTCTATTACCAATATAACTCTCCCAATCCAGAAGATTGATTTTTGCATTGGTGTTGATGGACCATGACAGCCAGAGTACCCCTTTTGTGTCCAAGTGAGCTTTTACCATCAGCGCATGTCTCAACTTAAGTGATCAGAAGCAATTAGTTTTTTTTTCCTCCTGTCATCCAGGTGGTTGTTAGGGAATGATGGGCAGAAGTGCTGCACTTCAGTAAATCTGTCAGCAAAATGGTCCATTTCATTGTCTGGGCTTTCAACTCTGGAATGCTTTAAGGCTTGATTCTGCTCCCAGCACAGGTCTGCTGTCTGTTACAGTGCTGCATCAAGTAAGCTCCTCATGCTTTAAATACTTTTTTTGTTTTTGTTTCACCATTTTGGTTTATTAATTTATTTTTTTTAGATTTAAGTCAGTCTTTTAAGGAGTAATTTGCTAACAGTCTTAAAGTGCAATAGTTTTTTTTTTTTTTTTTTTTTTTATGCAAGTGCGGAGGGAAGCCAAGATCTGGCTTTTGCTTGAGAAAATGGTAGGACAGTTCCTATTCAGGAATGGAAAGTATGGAAGAATACTCTGACACTTTTTAAGTCTCAAGAACTATGGAAAGCTTATATGGGATAATATTTTTGTTTCCAAACTTTGTCTTTTGTTTGTAGCACTAATCCCTGATGAATAAGTACTGCAGCCTTTGCAGAAATGTAATATCTGATGAGTGATGAGAGTGCAAAACTGATAAAAGAAAATAATGCAGAATGAAAAGATTCCTTTTTTTATTAGGTTTTTTTTTTTTTTTTTTTTGTATTTTATATTTTGGTTTAGACATTTAGTGATACAACACGTATGAATACACATTTTGTAGTATTTATTGGTTTTCTCCTAGAAAAGAATATAGTTTCAAAATGGAAAATGTGCAAACCATACCCTTTCAAAATGATGTACTACTTGATCTCAGAAAAATCTATTTAAAAAAAAAAAATAGTATACAAGATTCTCATCCAGGGTGTACTTTTATTATAACCATATAAAACATACAAAATGCTAGAAAATTTCTACAATTAAAATAAGTAATTGTTGCAAGTTAAGAATGAATATAATTAGATTGGACTACAAGCATTATACTGTATATCCACCATGTTTTGAATTTTGATTGCACTTACAAGATAAATATAAAGTGCAGATTAAATAAATTTTAGGAAACTAAGGCACCCAGCCTTGCTATAGATGTCTGTGCCACTCAGCCATGCAAGGTTATATAAGACACTCAGTAATAAGGGCGGTGATGTGGGTATTGTGGGTAGATCCCATCGTAGTGATACTCCCTCCATTGCTCGGTATTCTCCCGGTTCCTTTCAAATTGCTCTGAAAATGGTAAGAAATGGTACAAGCCATTACTTCAGTGACAGGTTGTTCTGTTCTAGATATAATGTGAATTGACTCAAACTGGTTTGTAAAGTATGTTATTATTTTAATGCATATCCAAAATGAGGCACACACTAACCCTATAGTACATGACCCTGGGAAACCAGTGCATGCTTTAGCTATATCAGAATGCCTCATACAGTATGCTTTTCAGAAAAAAAAAGTCTGTTAGAGCATGTTTTTTCAATCTAGATTAGCTACCTAATGACTTCCACGTTGACTATAAAGTCCTTGTGATGTTTAAGTCTTTGAATGGATTACCTCCAGCACCTTTCTCATATCATGAAGCAGTGTAGCTTAAGCATGAGCACTTTCCTCAGGTGGGTAGGCACCCTGTTATTCCCAAGAATTACTCACTTCCTATCTTGTTTCATACATCACACGAGTTCACTTATTCAATTTGTTTAACATGGACTAATTGGTTTCACTTTCACGTTTTTGCAGTATATGCAAAAAAAGCCGTGCTGTTCCTTTAATTTTTCCAAATAAATATTACAAAAATGAATAGCATTTACAAACACACACATTATGTTTGTACAGAATAAGGAAATCTGAGTAACTTTTTTTTTTTTTTTTTAAGGTCAGATAGACCCTTACAATTTCAAGAGGACAAATTATTTATTTTACTATAAGCTTTGGTATTGCAGCTTGTGTTACTTTTCAAGTTCTACACTACCATGTGTAAAACAGCAGGTTCTGATTGTGTGGTTTAGTGTGCTATTTCACTCATCAGATGCTGATTACTCCTCTAGACAGCAGAAGCTTATTAATGGGCCTGTGGGATTTTTTTTTTCCTTAGGACTTTGGAGCCAAACTAATCAGAGCAAGAGCCACGTCTCACCATTTCGGGTTTCCTCCAGATGGTTCTCGTACTCATCGCTCTGTTCATCATAGTACTCCCTCCTGCGCTCAGAGGCAGCCAACTGCAACTCATGCTCCGCTGCAGGGAAAGAAAGCATTATTTTTTTACTTGTTGGGTAAACACTGAAGCTGACTTTAATTTGATTAGATTTTTTTTAACTGGCTGATGAGTTGAAGGTAAACTGAAATGGCACAGTCTAAATTCCTCCATAAACTATTGGAAACTAGGAAATAATCCTAATTATAACAAACTGAACAATTCCTGTGGCTCATTAATTGAATGAAAGAATTATAGAATTATACACAAATGTCCATTTGGGTTGATTTGCCTTCTGTGGGCAACCCGAAGCCAAGCACGGCATTCAGTTCAGGCATTTTCCAGTCAGTTGGCTACACACAGCATCCACGTTGACACACTTCATACAGCTCATACATAAAAATCCCACATACATATACATGGCACTTAATTTTACACATACACACGTGGACAAAATTGTTGGTACCCTTCGGGCAATGAAAGAAAAACTCTCAATGGTCACATAACAAAAGTAATAATAAAAAAAAATTCTATGAATTTTAACCAGTCAAAGTCAGACATTGCTTTTCAACCATGCTTCAACAGAATTATTTAAAAAAATAAACTCATGGAACAGGCCTGGACAAAAATGATGGTACCCCTGGAAAATACTGAAAATAATGTGACCAAAGGGACATGTTAATTCAAGGTGTGTCCACTAATTAGCATCACAGGTGTCTACAATCTTGTAATCAGTCAGTGGGCCTATATATAGGGCTCCAGGTAGTCACTGTGTTGTTTGGTGACATGGTATGTACCACACTCAACATGGACCAGAGGAAGCGAAGGAAAGAGTTGTCTCAGGAGATTCAAAAGAAAATTATAGACAAGCATATTAAAGGTTATAAGACCATTTCCAAGCAGCTAGATGTTCCTGTGACTACAGTTGCACATATTATTCAGAAATTTAAGATCCATGGGACTGTAGCCAACCTCCCTGGACGTGGCCACACGAGGAAAATTCATGACAAATCAAAGAGACGGATAATCCCAATGGTAACAAAAGAGCCCAGAAAGACTTCTAAAGAGATCCAAGGTGAACTTCATGCTCAAGGAACATCAGTGTCAGATCGCACCATCCGTCGCTGTTTGAGCCAAAGTGGACTACATGGGTGACGACCAAGGAGGACACCATTGTTGAAAACAAATCAGAAAAAAGCCAGACTGGAATATGCCAAACTACATGTTGACAAGCCACAAAGCTTCTGGGAGAATGTCCTATAGACAGATGAGACAAAAATGGAACTTTTTGCCAAGGCACATCAGCTCTATGTTCACAGATGGAAAAATGAAGCATATCAAGAAAAGAACACTGTCCCTACTGTGAAACATGGAGGAGGCTCTGTTATGTTCTGGGGCTGCTTTGCTGCATCTGGCACAGGGTGTCTTGAATCTGTGCAGGGTACAATGAAATCTCAAGACTATCAAGGATTCTAGAGAGAAATGTGCTGGCCAGTGTCAGAAAGCTGGGTCTCAGTCGCAGGTCATGGGTCTTGCAACAGGACAATGACCTAAAACACACAGCTAAAAACACTCAAGAATGGCTAAGAGGAAAACATTGGACTATTCTAAAGTGGCCTTCTATGAGCCCTGACCTCAATCCTATTGAGCATCTTTGGAAGGAGCTGAAACATGCTGTCTGGAAAAGGCACCAAAACAACTGGAGCAGCTTGCTCATGAGGAGTGGGCCAAAATACCTGCAGAGAGGTGCAGAAGTCTCATTGACAGTTACAGGAATCGTTTGATTGCAGTGATTGCCTCAAAAGGTTGTGCAACAAACTATTAAGTTAGGGGTACCATCATTTTTGTCCAGGCCTGTTCCATGAGTTCATTTTATAATGATAATTCCGTTGAAGCATGGTTGAAAAGCAATGTCTGACTTTCATTGGTTAACATTCATAGAATTCTTATTTATTATTACTTTTGTCAGATTAAAGTTATTTCTGTGACCATTGTGAGTTTTTCTTTCATTGACTGAAGGGTACCAACAATTTTGTCCACGTGTGTAACTGGAGTGCAGTGTACGCATGCAATACTGAAGTAATTGAACCTTTTTAGATGTACAGTAGTTCCCGAGCCACAACAAAGTACCTAAGGGCCAGTCACCAAAACATTATTTCTGAGCTCCAATATAAATTTGAACTTGGTTGCATAACTGAAGCAGGGTATAATATTACAGCTATAGTTGTGACACTATAATTTTTCAGGATAATTGATGTGACCATTTTTGTTCACTTTCATAGGAATTTTTAAAAGGTACCCAGTGCAGAGTGGTTGGAAGCATTGCCATTAAATACCACTAGTAGTGTTCTGTGCCATGTTTGCTTTGGTTAAAAGCTGCTTCTGATTCTATTTAATAATGTCAGTATTATACATGCACTGGTTGAACAGTAATTTCCAACCGAAAAGATTCATTGTGCTGGTCACTTTCTGGTTAGTAGCAATTATTATAATTATTTTAATCTTACCAAATGTTAACCAATAAAAATGAATTATTTAGGGTAGAAATTACTGTTCAATATGGTGCACAAGAAAATTGCTGCAACTTTAATGGAAGTGATGTCAATAGTAGGATAAGCACTTAGCTTACTGCAGACATTTGAGAAGTTTGGACTGAAATTCTTACCATTACTTGCAGTTGAAAACAAACAATGACTCATGAAATTAAATTCCTTTACTACCACAACAGTTTTGTGAAATTACTGGCATACAAGTTTGCCATGGCTTTCCATGAAAAAGTATTCTTATTTTTAATATTCTTTTAATTTATCATCTTTGGAAATCACTCCAAATCAATGTTAACATTTCATGTCAGTAGACAAGACAAAATATCGTTCAAATCAATTCCTGATATTTACAACTGATCAAATGAGGATGAGGAACTATCATACATTCTACTTTTAGTCATTCTAGTCATGGGTTGGGTTTGTCTCTTGGTTCTGACCTTGGACACCCCTGGTGTAATCAGTGATTTAGGTTAAGGTTATGTAAAACTTTTTAAAACACAAAATTACAACAGATAATCCCCTGCTTTTAGTGTTACTTCCAAAACCATGCCCCCAAAACTCCATGGCTGTGTTGGACATCTGCATGTTTTTCCGAGAAGCATTTTGAATTGGAGATTCTTCTTTTTCCTTAACCCTTGGTTGTAGACCAAGAAATTCGCTAGGTTTCACTTAAGGATTTGGTTAGTTCACTTTAAACATTTTTAAATTAAATAAATAAATAAAAAGTTTAGTTGCTAGTTTTGAAAAAAAAAATGCCTGGGGGAAAATGGACCCATTGTAGCTTAACTACAAATTAGAGGCTTAGTGGTGAAACTAGAGGTAGCTAGTAAAACAACTCAGAAGTAGCCAGAATCTGGATCAGTTAGCAAATAATATTAATGTTATTAATGTAGCTAATTTACAATTTGTTAATTAGTTTTTATAACACTGGTTAATTTAAATTAGGTTTAGTTAAATTAATCTAAAAGATTTATTAATCTTTGTTGTAAGTATTAATAGTTGTTATTAAACATAAACAAATTTGAGATACTTATGTTTGAGGCAGTAAAGGACTTGTATGGCCTTTTGTAGGAGTCTTTGTAGTTTTTTTTTTTTTTTACACACACAAAGATTACTTTTTTTTTTTTTTTGCTTATTTGGCTGAGTGGGAAATGGGACTGGTTTTTCACTGCTTCATTCTGACAGCTGCCAGAATACAAAGAGAACTTTAAATCTCTGGCCCGATCATTAAGGACAGTATTAATCTGGCTTCTATTTTCTCTCTGTCCTGTATTTGCACATTCCACTCTCAGCTCCAGCTGCTTCTTTTTCTTCAGTCTGCATTCTGCAGCATCCTCACACGCTCACATACTAGCTTGAAAATAAAAAGTGTCTGCATACGTGTATACGCGTGTGTGTGTGTGTGTGTGTGTGTTTGCGCGCACTACCTTGCTTCTCACGGGTAAGCATTTCCACACTGTCCTGGTGATCCTCTTGGCGAGCTTTCCTCTTCCTTTTGCAACACTCACAACCATTCCCACACTTGGACACTACAAGTGTTCTCTACTCGTCATACCTCCCGACTGATTAATAGTCAAGTTGCCTAAAATGCTTCCCTCACTTAAGATCAGTAGCCTCCAGCTACTGTATCTATTTCATATAAATGAGTAAAGGGATAAGCCCTCCTATGTGATTTAATGCTTAAAAATATGTGTTAGACATCTGACACGTCTTGGTTAAATAGGGCCAGATCACAATGAAACTCACCTACATACTCTGCATATAATTTTGGGGACCTGCGGCCTCGACGCTTGAAAAAGTTTGATGCATCTGATGGTGGAACAAAAACCTTCTTAGGTCCTACAGAGTAAAATGTTTCAAGAAAGGTTAAACAGATCACATACAGTTTTTTTTTTTTCTTGGAGCACTCTTTTTCTTTTCCTCTGTGAATGTTTTACTTTATATTTTACATATATTATACAATACATTATATTACCAGAAGTATGTGGACCCCTGAACAGTCACACATACTGTACTGTTTATTTGTTGAATATTGCAATCAAGATTCAATCTCCCATTGCTGGTATAATAACCTCCATTCTTCTGGGAAGGCTTTCCACTAGATTTTGGAGCGTGCATGTGAAGTGTTCCCAGCAGAAAGTTCCCGGGGAACTTGCTGTTGATGCTAGTAAATGCACATACAGTTCCAAATTGATCTTTGTCATTTACTTCTTGTTGATGTAATTAGTACGGTTTTTGCTGCTTTTTTTTATGTACGTCATGGTAATATTTAAAAAATAATAATAATAATAAACAGATAAGTCACACAAATGCCTTGTGTACAAGAGATATGAGATACAGTACATGCCCTGTGTGCAGAAATCTGTTGGGTTTGTCCCCTTCTCCAGTCGGGATTTCTCCCATATACATCTGTAGTCCATTAAAGTTCTACACTGTGTTTAGAAATCCAGACTGGACAATGTTGGAGCATAAAGGCTATAAAGGAAAGTTGATATTTTGTTGTTTTTGAAGTTGTTTTGGAGTCATTAATTTGACATTATCTTCAAATCATTTTATGAAAGTCATTGTAACTTCCAAAAACAATGCTGTTCCGATTATGTATTTGGAGTGGACAATGTCTCTGTAGTGTTGCTGCATGAAATTATCAAGTAGTGTTAACGCCCCTCCTCCATTGTTCTCATTCAGCCACAAGAGCATTAGTGAGGTCAGGGACCTATGTAGGGCGAAAAGGTCTGGAGTCCCTCAGTTCACTCCAACAGTGTTCAGTCGCAGTGAAACTCGAGTTCTTCCATTCCAGTCTTGGCAAATCGTGTCCTCATGGACTTTGCTTTGTGCACAGGGGCATTGTAATGTTTGAGCCTCTTAGTTCTAGTGAAATAAAATCTTTATGCTATATTATACAACTCGTGCTTTTAAATTTGTAGCAGCAGTTTGAGGAAGACCCACAAATGGGTTTGATGGATAGGTGTCTCTGAATCTTTTGACCATATAGTGCATCTTGGTAGGAACAGACAACAATCCAAACACCTGACAGATTCAACCTTGTAGGGACAAAATGCTTTTAATGTTTATTATGATAATTTAACAGGTTATATTTTCGAATATATAAATAAATGGTTAAATAGTAAATAGTGTGTGTGTGTGTGTGTGTGTGTGTGTGTGTGTGTGTGTGTGTGCTGAACTCACCCTGACTTTCAGTGTCTTTTTCTTTTCCACGCTTCATTGCTGCACTTTCTACCTCAGGCAGCACTAGCAGGAGGGAGGGACGGAAATAGTTTTAATAAGAGGAGGGTTCAGTAAAAATATTGATCTTAGTTTTTGTGGAGAAAATGGAAATCAGCCATCAGCAGAGTTTCAGGCAACTAAAATGTCTATTTGAAACCTTTATAGGTTTTCTACAAATGTGCACTACAAATCCATATTTTACAAGTTGCATGTCTAAATGAGATTTGACCGAAAAAGCTTATAATCAAATAATTAGAATACTCATGTTTTTACACCATCACATTAATTACTGTTTATTGTAGATTCTTCATATTTATTACATTGTTTAATTGTCTACTTAAAAATCTAACACCTGCGCACCCTTCAAAGTGAGAGTATGCACTACATCATTTAAAAATCTCTGGAATAATTTTAGTTACATACTCGTTCATTTTAATAGCATTTACATATTTTTTATGTCTTGTTTGTGCTTTGAATATATTTCTTGAATATTATCTCATAATTATATAAATAGTGACCTCAGTATGCTTACTTCATTTTAAATGCTCATTTAGACATTTATATATATATATATATATATATATATATATATATATATTATATATTATATATATACATATACAATAATATATATATTTATTCTCTTTTATATATTATTCTCTTTTAACCATGTCTGAGGCACCTTGATCTACATTTCTACTAATAAAAGGTGCTATATGAATAAACTTTGAATGAGGCACTCACCAGTTAGGATGAGGACGATGGGGAGCAGGGCGAGCAGAACTATGTGCACCCGGGCCATGGCTCAAGCAGAGTGTGTTGTGTGAGAGTTTGTGTGCTCCAGGTAGCAGAATCACAGCAGTCAGTCAGTCTTGGCAGAAGGTACAAGAGAGGGAGGGAGAGAGAAGAAGGGAAGAGTGGGAGGGTATGAGATCTAATTCTACAGACCCAAGGGACACAGAAGCGGCAAGGGAAGGCGGGGGGGGGGGGGGGGGGGGGGGTGATGGGATATAGAGGAAGGAGGAAAAATAAAAGGTAAAATGATAAAGAACTGATGATGGTGAATTGGCAAGACTTGATGTATGGTTGCAGAAACTTTGACTTGATGCTTTGATTCCTACTTTAGTCAGCACATTCTATTTATGTCATTGATTTTCAGATTATTTATTTTCAGGATATTTATCAGCTGCGTGTCTGATGTGGGGTTTGAATGCAACTGTTTGTCGAGTAGGAAATTATTTACACTTAGTTTATAACCTGAAAGTTGTTTTCGTACGTAAGCACTCACAACCACCTACATTCACTCAAAAGCAGACTGAGATTAGCGAGGCCTTATGTGATGTGCTATGCCCTCAAATCACAGTGCTATTTACAGTGTTGGTACTGTATTAAATACTCTGTCCTCTGTCTTCTACCTACACACTAAATTTGCTTTAATGCACAGAAATCTGCAGGTTTAAAAGGATGGAAATGTTCAAGGAAGAAGAAAATGCGGAAAATGCTTGCATATTTCAGGTTTAAAGACCGAGCACTTTAATGTCAGTCACATGGCAATATTTAACAATTTGCAGACAGAAACTGAGGGAAGAAAATTTGAGGTGATTTCCTTAACCTAAAGCCATCCGAGAGTGGTGTGATTTTGTGTGCGCATGTAAGAAAATATGACACATGCTATATAATTGCATACAAGTTTATCACAGAAATTTGTTTCCATTTGTTTTCACAAAGTGACCTGTATTCATGGAACGTAAGAGCAAGAGAGAAGCATAAAGCCAATAAACAGATGGGTTATATGAGAATATGGATAGGGATGGATAGGATTTTTTTTTTATAGAGATGTGAACCTTCACATGAACTTTTCTTTCTGTGTGTGTGTTTGTGCAGTCCTGTACAAAAGTGTAGTTCTCATATAGGTGGATATGTTAGCTATTTTATTATGCAACATAAATGCTTCTGTTGGAATATCTTTTACAGATGTAATACCTAATTAATTCAGCCATACTTTATAGACTTACAGGGTGCGCATCAGTTTTTTTTTTCCTGTATAAAAGGTATCTTACCTTTAACTTTAAACAATCTTTGCACTTTGTGTTCATGTTTGAATACCATTAGGTATTTTCTTTGGTATGTTGCCTGCATGAGATCGGAAGCCGTAATAACATCTCCTACTGCACACATGCAGATCTTAGTACAAAAACAGAGCTTGTGGAAATATTACTCTTAGAGCAAGATGGATTTCTCTAAAATGCCCTTTCTGTCTCTTATTCATCTTTTCAGCGTATTAGTGAGTTTCCAGGCAACAATTTGACATCAGCAAGAGTAGCTCATGACCATAGATTTTTTTAAGGACAAAATGAATAACCACTCACCTTCAAAAACATAAACAAAAAAGTATATATCATACCTGACAATAGTATGCTATAAACCATCTACTTAATTTTTAAACATATAATAGGCTATTAACAGTTAAATACTGATTTGCTGTATTGCTGGAAGGATGAATAAAACTATGCATACAACCCAGTTTAAGCTTCTGTTCATCTCGTATTAAACTGACACTTTATAATCCCTTATTTTAAACCTTTTTTGAGAAAACTCTACAACTGCCCTTAGACTTTATTACACAGATGCAGTAGACAGAGAGCTGGTTGAACACTGTCAAAGGGTTTACTTTAAACAATCTTACACTTTGTGTGTATGTCGCTCTCTGTTTACAATAAAATCAATGACGGCAAATGATAATTAACCATAACACTACTGAATTCATACAAACACACTATCATCCAAGGTAGAAGGTTTGGAGTTGATGCAAAATGTGTTCTGATTAAAAAGCCTTGCTTACTAACATTATCCATTTGAAAAAGAAATGACTGAAATTAAGGCTGTATCATGTTTTGCAGTGTGGAAAGCAGCAGCGTTTTTTTTTTTTTAATAGAGATGTGAACCTCCACATTATGAGTATGTGCAGTCCTGTGTATTAAGGCAAAAGTATTAAGGCATAGGCATATGCAAATAAATAGGGGGGAAAACAATGTTTCCAGAAGAAATTCTCCAGAACACTGAGTAAAACCTAACCGCTGTTTTACATGTGGTGTAAAAACCCTGCTGAAAGATTATCCGTAGAGTTAGATAATGATTTGTGCAGTTCTATAAATAAAACAGCTGTTAGGTTTTACTGAGCGTGCTGGAGAATATAAGCTCCTCTGTTAACTTTGTTACACCTGCTTCTTTCTATTTTCAAATCAAATTTAAAAATGTTACCTTTTTTTAATTTTTTTTACTTCTTTAAAGTTTTTCTGGTTCAGACAAATAGAGAGGCGTTCTTTTCTATAACAAGATGATGTTAGACCATTTCTCAAAACTCCGCCCACTGTTAGCCATTTAAAATAAGAAAAGATTTTACCAGCTGATCCCAAAGTAACGTGTAGTGGGTGTATGTAGACAGTTACCTTCAATTAAGCAATATATTAAGACATGTGTCCTTAGCAGAGAGAGAGAGAGAGATCACATTAACAGTGGATAAACTCTAACAACCAGAATAGGTCTAATCCAGTGGTTGAACTGCAGGATGCCTCTAAGAGTTTAAAGATCTAAATACTTCAAACATACAGTCATACAGAAGGAACATGGAGACAAAGCTGCAGGAAAATTGAGAGTGACCTGTGATTGTATGAAAACCATTACAGGCTTTAAGAAGAAAGACAGTAATGTAATAGATGATGTTATGAGAACTATTGAGTTAAATTGGGTCTACAGCAGGTTTGACTGCCTTGTCTCCACTGTTACTAATGCCTGTCCACTTTTAACTTCCTCTTCTCCTTAGCCACAGTCTCTATCACTCACAGCATGCACTATACCCCCTCCTCTGCTGATCAGGTCAAATGACTGAGAAGGTTCCATTCCAGCATAGCAGCTGGCCCAGATAAGGTCTGCCCAAGAATGCTGAGAGCCGTCCTGAAGAACCAGGTGAGCCCCTTCAGTACATTTTCAACACAAGTTTGGGAATGTCCCTGACCTCTGAAAAATCACTTTTTTCAGTCCATCCCTAAGAAAAGCTGCCAATGATTTCAAGCCAGTGGAGTTGACTTCTCACATCATGAAAACCTTTGACTGACTGATTCTCAATTTCCACAGACCTTAGATCTGCTCTGGTTATCCTGCATGGAACTTTGCAGGGAACCCCTGCACATTCTTTGATCTCTCCAGTGCTCTCACAGTACAACTGGTCAGCACTGAGGTAGTTAATGTTGAGGTGGAGAGGATAAATACCTAGGGCTACTGCTGGACAACAAACTGAACTGGTCAGTGACCACAGAACATCAATACAAAAAGTCGGATGTTCTTCCTGAGGAAACTGGACTCTTTTGGAATCTGCAAAAAGCTCCTACAGATGTTCTACCAATGAGTGGTGGCGAGTAGTCTCTTCTATGCTCGGAAGTGAACCTCAAAAGCAGAGATGCAACAAAACTGAAGGTGTTTAGCAGAACGGAATCTGTGGTTGGCTTTAAACTTGACTAGCTGGAGCTGGAAATTATGACCTTGACGTAATTGGGATTACTGGTCATGATGGTCCCACTGCTACTCATCCTTCTCAGGTATACTGTACATGTAGCTCTCCTTTCTTAACAGACTCACTGCTAACAGTCATGTTTATTTACTCATCAAGTACCCAAATCTGCATTGATGTTGAATACCTCAGTGTTGCACCACTCACTTTTTGCACTACTTTCACTTTCAATTGCTACGTCTTAATTTGCACTAGTCTGTCCACTGAATATTTATCCTCATTGGCCTAATTTGTACATAATTATCTAGTCAATTTCTGTCATCACAGTCATTTCTATCGAAGCATGGGTCACCTTTTTTTCAATTCCTGCGCACTGTATGATGAAAGAACATTAAGAGCTTTCAGACACACTTCATCTGTCTCTATCCACATGAACAATCTCTGACCAGATCAGTACATCAGAACTTTTTCCTAAATGTTAGACAATGAATTCAAACACAGTTATCCTGCCTCACTTACAAGCTGAATTAATGTGTTTAAAGGAATCAAAAGAATGTAAATTTATTTACTTATCCTATGTTCCACTACAGGTACCGACAATTTTGAGCTATTTCCCAAGGAACTGGATGCCTGAACTGATCTCCTAGTTATACCCAAGTTACATTATGTCAGCCCAATTGGCATCCAATCGATCCATGCTGAAACAAAGAAACCTTGCTTATGTTACCTGAAACCATTATCACTCAGTTGGTGTGCAAATATTCTCTAATGCAAAGTGTACAGTATACAAAATATAGGTTCCAATATGTACCGATACAATGAGAATTAAGACTATTTATATGCATTTAAGATGATTAACACAATAACAGATGTCTTAAGAATCGTATTATGAGCAGGCAACTGTAATCTTTTTTTAAATTCACCTGTTGATAGGAGACTCATCCATGGTTTTTGCACTCATTGATTAATGCTATTTCCTAGTGTTTAGTTTTGAAGTGAGGATTCTGTAAACAATAATTATGCTGCCACCTGGTGTTCACCATCAAGGCTACAAGATTAATAGTAATCTTTGCTCGACTTTTCCAACACCATGAAAATTTCCACTGTCAGTTTACACAATCACCCCTACTTGCTAAGGCCTGAGTTTATAATTAAACCTCCCCAGATACTTGCTTTTCACAAGTTCTTCTCTGAAAAGCCCTATACATTTCAACATAATGTGCATCAAAACTGGTGTATCCTTCCTGTTGTCCTCAGTGTCACTTCTGTTTCTAGTAAGATTATCCAAGCAACCATTAGGGGACACTGCAAACAGTAACTTGAGTAATCGTAAGTAGTGTGATTGTGGAATAATGGACTTGCCTAAATCTATTGCCGTCAGAAACCAGAATTTTTATCAAAATGAAGCAAACTTTATACGCAAGTCTTTGTTATGGAGACAGGAGTATCAAAGGCAAACCTACAGGGATAATAACAGTGCATGCAAGAGATCATCACATAGCAGATCAGCTCGTATTTTATGACATGATATACAGCTGGCCGAGAAAGGCGAAATGTCAGGAGGTCAAATTATTGGCCTACATCAAGCAAGTATTAAAAATAGTTTGAAAAAACAAGGTTTAAATGTTTTTACATTTTTAGTTTAAAATTAGTTTTTCTTCCGTAATGGTACACGCATATTCCAGGACTCAAAAAGTGAATAAATTGTTCTGGGAGCATGAGGAATCATTTGCAAACATGAACTGGTCACCACATTGTCAAATCTAAAGGCAACAGAATGTAATATTTGAGACGATATACATATTTTTTGACCGGCAGTATGTTTGTCAGAACAATAAGCTATGTATTTACTGAAATACTTTAGGATGGTGATGATTTTTTTTTTTTTGAGGTTGTGAGAAAAAGTGTAGAAATCGCTCACAGAAATTTAGACAAGTAATCTTCTAAAGTACTCGTACAGATAGTTTGTCATGAATTTAAAGACCTTCTAGATATTTTTGTCTACTTAGCCAGTATATCAACTATTATTATTATACATTTCTTTATGCTTTTGCTAAATGGCTTAATAGTGTAATCAGGAGTTTTTCTTTAAAAAAATTATACTTAGTTGACGCTGAAATTCATAATTGTAAGTATATCTTAAGTGTCCAAATATTGTTCGGGCTGTATGTAACAAAATTTAAACAATCCTTCTTCAGCTATTTTGGTCAGCTTCAAGCTCCATATTAGTGTTGCTTTTAAATTAACACAAGTCATATAGTAAATTATGTTTATTTTCCCATAATTACAAGAAACTATTCATTTCAAAGTGTTTAAATAATAAGAAAGCACAATTTCTCAACATGTTCATACTTTCAGTTTAAATGTGGTGTATGCACTTAAACAGAAACCATTTTCTCTGTGGCAAGCAGATTAGATTTGGCTTACATCTGACCTCATTCTGATGTGCTGTTCCCGCACACTATGTGATGAAACGAGGTACAAAATTTTCTTTACCATTAAGTGCTCTCAGACATACTTTAACTGTCTCTATCTACATGCACATTATCTTTTTATCTTTTGAACAAGCAAAATTCTTAAAATGTTAAACAAGGGATTCAAACACAGTTACAGTTAATATTAGTGTTGAAATAGCAGCTTTGTACCTACAGTATTTCCTACACTATTAGCCCATAATTTAGCTAGCTTCATTGCTTAAACCATAGCCTCCTGGACAACATGATTACACTCTGTTTTGTACTGTCGGTCATTCTTCTGAATGTATGTTATTGCATTAATACACAGACATTCAAGTGGGGAATACAGATCATAGTGATGTCCTTTCTCCTTGGACCAGGCGTCCCCTAAGAGCCCAGGTATCCTACAAACACAAAACACAAGGTAAGAATACACCTAAGACACCAACATCAGTGTAGATGCTGACATGGACAGTGCCACCCAGGAAACCAACCTGGAAGGAAACAGTAGCACCACTCCCAATTCTTTTGCGAGCAATCTCTTCCACCTCCTTACTGATGTTCTCCTGAGTTGTTCCATCCACATCAATGTAGTGACAATCAGCACTGGCATAGTGACAGGAGATGGCCTAAAACAAGCACACACACAGACATTTAATTGATTATTATAAACAAGTGTAACAAACTCATATTGTAATGGTTTTTTGGTATTAGGTTTTACTCATACAAATACTACTGAGTCATGATAATGTTTTAAGCTCAGTATGGATGCTTAATGGATCGATAAAACCAGCTCTGCCTGAGCAAGATCAAAAAAGCAGAGAAGTGCATATCAGATGATGGACATGACAAAAATGATACAGATCTGTACGTGATTGGACAGTGACATTTTCCTGATTTGAACATTGCATTGAGCACTCTGGGTAGGAAATAGAAGATACAACAAAAAGTTACAATGCGAATTATCAAGTTCGATCCAAGGACTGTCTTTACCTTTCGAAAGCCCTGTGTCTGGTTCCTTCCTGAGCCGTGGATAAGCAAAGGATGAAAAAACACTGTGTCTCCTTTTTCCATTTCCAGGTGAACTCGTGGATTTTTGAGGTTGTAGTTTCTAATGCCATGGTACATTTTGTTTACCCCACCCTGAAAAAAGAGGAGCTTTGTGTGTTTAGAGAGAATATCATTCACACACATACGCTTAAAGACACTTACTGTGCCTAGCAATACCCCTTGAGCTTCTCCACATTCTGTCACGTTATATCCACAAATGTAAATATATTGTGATTTTTCCCTGATTTTCTCCTTAATTTAGTCGTGTCCAATTCCTCCCCGTCACTAGGGGGCCCCCACATTAAGGCTAGACTGTAGAGCCGTGATTAATGTGGGAGCACTAAGTGCCTCTCATCCCTCCCCTCTGAGAGAGCTTGGCCAATCAGCTCTCTCTAGACCTCCGGCTGTAAGACGTAACAGCATCACCCAGGAATCGAACTCGTGATCTCCGGATGATAGGAGGCCTTTTATTGGGCTTTTATGTGATGGACCAACACAAAGTGGCACATAATTGTGAAGTGGCAGGAAAATGCTAAATAATTTTTTCTTACAAATAAAAATTTTAAACGTATGGTGGAATTTGTATTCCTTCTTTACTCTGATACCTCCTACAATCCCGTGAGACCAATTACCTTCAGAAGCCTCCTAATTAGTAAACAGAGCCCATCTGTAGTCCAGTGAAATCCTGCGAGTTTTGTAAAGCACGTAAATAAATGTGTAATCAGTTACATAATAGGAATTTTGACTTTTCTGTAAAAAAAAAAAATTAAAAAAGAAAAATACTGCTACAGGGGGAAGAATACTCAGTAACATGTTGTATTCTCATGGTGTAACTGTGCACTCAAGGTTCTCTCTATTTTTACTAAGATTAACAAACATGAGGGTCCCTAGTGGACTAGTAGCCCAGGTTTGACTCCTAGTAAGGGAACAAGGCCAGCTGCTGGGGGTTGTATGGGCAAGTGTACATCTGGTGCACCGTGGGGAGGGTTGTGTTCAAAAATCTGTGCCACATAAACCATATGCTGAGGTGGTGATCATCTGTAGTCACCACTGGAAATGGAGAGCAGCAAAAAAAAAAAAGAAGAAGAAGAAGAAAAAAAAAGCAATAACAACAATATATTGCACCGTAGCTTTATTTAGATGCACATCACATCAGGCTTGTAGTACTGTGGTTAATAGAAGCCCTATGAGGTAGACATGTGACTGTGCCATTGCAAGAATTTACAGTGCAAATGAAAGTTAATTGATCAGCCTCAAGAAAAATAATTAGCTATTTCTCAGGATGATTTTTTGCTACAGTAAAAAGTAATTAATTAGTCAGCTACGTGTGCTTACCACTGGCGCCTCAGCCCTAAACTTTCTCTTTTCCTTTCTCTCACCTCCCACTCCGGGTAGACATGCTCCTGCAGGGTGCCCTTGTGCGTGCCAGGCAGCACTACCAGGCAGCCATTCTGGCGGGTTATTTTCTCCATTGCTGTCCAGGAACAGACGATGCGATCAGCTGGCCGAAACGGGAAGTAGTGCAGGTCCTGGTGCATGGGGTGGCGAGAGGTCTTCTTTCCTGAGACACAGCATGTACATCTCTACACTATTGCTCTGAGATTACATCTTGTTAAAAAAACAACAACAATAAAAAAACTGATGTACATGTTAGTATGTGTGCACGATACCTGTATCAGGGGGTTTGTTGATAAGCATGGTGTGCATAGCCATGATATTGGGACCCGTGAAACACTCAACATACTTTAGAATCTGTTATAAGTACACGGCAAATTTGTTACAATGCCTTCTAAAGCCAAAGCAAAAAGTTTAAACCTTTTCAACCGCCTTAACCTACTAGAGACAAAAACGTTATAATGTTTGTTTGAATATGCGTGGACCTGAGGCAGAGTACAATAGCGGAACAGCTCCGGATCCTCTTGGTAGTCCTGAAGTTTAGTCACAGCCTTCTCCCCTTGCACAAACTCAGACTTAGCGATGGTCACGTCTTTCATTATTAACAAGCCAGGAATCTTCACATCTCTTTTACAAATATGCTCAAACTCTTTCCTGTAGGTACACACATTTATTTGTGAAATATAGTTACTTGCTTTAAAGCGCATGCATTTTTAAGGAACACATTTACAAACATGTCATTTGCATAAAATAAGCATGTGTAATGTCCATGCACACATTAAGGTTTACAAAGTAAAATCAAGGAAAAAAGTGGTGTATGCACACTTTTGCTTATGCTTGCAAAAAATATGCTTAAAAAAAGAGAATTTTTTTTTATTAGAATTTTTTTAAGTGTTTAGAGCTAGGTTAATCATACCTCAGACATGATTTGTGTGTGAAGTCATTTACACAAAGCAAATTATAATAATGATGATGATGATACACTTTTATAAAAACTTGCTATATGTAGTTTTCAAATCTCCTAGGGGACTGAATCTACCCTGCCCCAAAGTGTCCAATTTAATCAAATTAATGTGAAGTATTCATTTTATCTATGTTACACTACAAGTACTGACAATTTTGAGGTATTTCCAAAGGAACTGGCTGACTGAACTTATCTCCCAGTTATATCCAAGTTACAATATGTCTGTCAATAATGTAGTGTATGCAAAATATATGTTCTGATATGTACAAATACAATAAGAGTCATACCCATACATACAACATATTTATACCCATTCAAGGTTATAAATACACAAAATAATGTGTACAGTAATGTGTTCCGATTTATTTTATGAGTGTGCTATTGTAATCTACTGTAACACTGCTTTTTCTTGTTTGTTGACAGGAGACTCGTCCATGGTTTTTACACTTATAAAATACTCTATACCCATCCAGTTTTGAAGTGAGGCTCTTGTAACCTGATAAACAACAATTATGCTGCCACCTGGTGTTCACCATAATGTCTGCAAGATTAATATTGTAGTAATTTTGCTTAGACTTTTCCAAGTCATAAAAAATTCTTTTTTTGATCCTGACACAATCATTGGCTTGATAGTTTACATTTCAGTTGACCCAGCTTGCCTGTCAGAATTGTTTCTCAGAAAAACCTTATACATTTCAACATGATGTGTATCCTTCCTGTTGTCCTCAGAGTCACTTCTGTTTTTAGTAAACTTAATTAAGAAACCAGTAGCTGACACTGCTAACGGTAGCTTGAGTAATCTTAAGTAGTGTGCTTGTGGAATAACGGCCTTGCCTAAATCTGTTGATGTCCTCTTCAGAAACCAGACTTTTGATCAAAATGAAACCATCTTCTTCATATGCAAGTCTTTGTTCTGGAGAAAGAACATCTGTATCCAAGGTGAACCTACAGGAATAATAACACAGTAAATGCAAAAGATCATCACATAGAAAAAAGACCAACGTATGTTTTATGGCATGATACTCTGCTGGCCAAACAAAGACACAATGTCAGTAGGGTCAAATTATTGGCCTACATCATTGTAATGCATACAGTACAATGGAAGATAAATAGTAGACAATCATCTTTGTGGAAGAGCGTTACAATAAGAACGTTCACAGCGTGACAATAAGAAAACTACCTGCTACTAAGGCCAATGAGAAAAAAAAAGTCTTCAATTTGCTAAGGAGAATAAAGTTTGACCTTTGTGGACTGATGATTCCAGATTGACACTGTAAGCAAAAGCTAAAGGCAGTGTAATATTACTGCAACCTTAGTGTGGGTGTCTTTTTTGGCCGGCAGAGTATTTGTCACAACAATCAATAAGATATGTACTTACTGAAATGCTTTAGGATAGTGATATGTGAGGTTTTGAGCAGATGTAAAGGATGTGTGCTTTATTACAAATATTTAAGGAAAATAAATATTTTCTCTTATCAGGAGGGAAAGTGTAGGTGTCAATCACACGAAATTACCTCTAATTGCAATTTTCCTACACCTATCTGAATACACATATATTTGGTCCAAATCCTAAATCGTACAATTTTTTTTTTTTTTTTTACACAGAGCAAGATTTTCTTTAAATATTGCAAATATGTGAATTCTTTTGCCTTACATAATATGTTGGCCAAAAGTATTGAGACAATTGATATTCAATGTGTTTTCAAATATTTGAAATATGACAGCCAGGATAACAAGAATCATTTGTTATTTTATGCAATAAAATTGCTACAGACAATCAATATTTAGTAGGAAGTCTTTATTATTTAAATCCTGCTGGAGCCGGCTGGGCAAAAACACAAAAAGACATCTGCAGTACCCTGGTGTCACTCGCTCAATCCATGCCTGTTTTTATCTCAAAGATCTTACACAGAAATTTGTTACAGAAGTTCACAATTCACTTGACACCCAGCTTTAGAAACATCACAACCTGGTTTGGGAACAGCACCATGCAGGACGGAAGAGCACTATAGAGGGTGGTGTGATCTTCTGAGTGCATAATCTGCACTAAGCTCCCTGGCTTGCACTCAATCTACAGCAAGCGGTGCTGGACCAAGGCCATCTCAGCAATGGACTGTTCTGAGCTGCGGTCAGGAAACCGCTTCCGTTCCCTGAAGGCCAACACAGAGAGGCTGAGGAGCAGCTTCTTAATGCAGGCTATTCAGGCCCTCAACCAGAATAGCACATAAAACTAAACTGATCGGGCTTGCCTTTGTTTCCTTTACACCTGTGTTGGAGCACACTACATTACTCACCACATGGCACTTCTGCTCTCATGCTGCACATCTCTTGTTCTTGTTTACACACAAAAAAATGAGGACTAACTTGCACTTTATAACATGGACAATAACACTGCTGCTGACATGCACATCACTTCATTCTATACCTCATGTTGCACTCATGTCATACCTACTGTAAGTTTCATCTCTTATTTTATTCCACATTCTGCACATACTGTTTCATTCATACATTTTATATTAAAAATTTTATTCTATTTTTTAAAACTTGGTAAATTGTAAATTGTAGTTTTACACTCACTCATCTTCTATACCGCTTTATCCTGTATTCAGGGTCACGGGGGCCTGGAGCCAATCCAAAGAGGTTTAGGGCACAAGGAAGAGTACACCCTGGACAGGCTGCCAATCCATCGTAGGACACACACACATACACTCATTCACACACTATGGGCAATTTGGGATCGCCAATTAGCAATACCAGCATGTCTTTGGACTGTGGGAGGAAACCAGCGTACCTGCAGGAAACCCACCAACTCCATGCACACAGAAACGGGAATGGAGTCCGTAATTTAAAAAAAAAAATCTTTCTATTTTATCCTCTTTTTTTTTTTTTTACTGCATACCATAGTGTATGGCAAAGAAAATTAGATTTTGAATTTGAAAGTTTGAAAGTGAAAGTCCTGTCACATATTTGCTCCATACATTAACTAACCAACTCATTAGATTTAGATTAATAACTCACAACTCGTTAGACAGATAAGCCTTAAGTAATTAGTGACGTAACTACTTTGTGCACATGAGAAAACTATAATGCATGGCATATTTTGTCTTAATACTTTTGGCCACCTCTGTGAATTAAATAGTTATTCATTTACAACTACAGTTCATCTAGATGAACTATAGTTCATCTTTTTACCAATAAAATGTTTTTTAAATAACAAAAAAGCAAAACAATGCAAAAGGCACTTTGCTTTAATTAACACTAAAAAAACACTCTTATTTTGAAATAACTACATTTTTGGAGTGTTAATTAATCAATAACATTAATAATTCCTAGTTCAAATAAATCAAGTATTCAAGTAATAAAATTATTAAGTACCACTTTTTCTGCTTAGAGCTGAACAACATGAAATAATCAAAATCATTTCAAACACAATTTTAAAAAATGAGGCAGGTAGTTGTTTTTTTTTTTTAAAGACGGAATTAAGATTACAGAAAGTGAAACGTATTTTTTGCCCTTACACAAGAGGAATTCCTGTTTTTGTATCACGCATTCAACATGTATTATGAGTAACATCGTTGCTTCTTTTTCTCTCCAAAATAACGTAACTGAATGCGACGAAAAATGAAAGACGGAAATCTTATTTGAGACGTTTGTCTGGAAAATAACACCACAGACTGTCTGTTTCCACGAAGTTGCCAGGAGGCAAAGGTTGACGTGTAAACTATCCACCTACATAGACTTCCTGGCCTTTTCTTGTATAGCGGCTCAGTTTAAGCCTCGAGGTGTAGTGCTCGCCTGTCCCCGGCAGTACACACCGAACCGCAGCGAATTCTCCTGCGCAACAAACCCCTCGCAAACACATTTGCCGAAACATAAAAGGATACCACGGCAACACTGGAACGGTCTAGGTGGTTCAGTACAACCTTCAGTCTGTCCGCCGCTCGAAGAGACATGTTAAAAAAGAAAAAAATTAACGAAATATTTTCGTGGTAATATCTTCTCTACAACGATTAGCTTGTTGCTAATGTTAGTGCCTCCAACTGCTTATGTAACAGGGTCAAAGTACACAATAAAACTGACTCGTATGGCGCACACAAAAACACGCGTTACCTGGTGTTTGTATATCAATGCACAGAAAACAGTGCTTTTAAGGAGTATCGTGTATTTTAGAAGTACAGTGATTTTTATTAGAAATTTTACTGTGTATAACCGCAGTATTATTATAGTACTTCAGACATTATCATAGCATCATAGAATGCCAGGCACTTTTACTGGTACTTCAGTGAAGACCATTGTACTTATTGGGTAACAAAGTTTAGCAGGTATCCGAAATTGTATGCTTGTACATATTGTACCAAGTTAAATATATTAGTAAATAGTGCTGGTATTGTATAGTACAGTGAGTATCAATTTACATAGCTATTGTGGTACCCAATAAATACCATGGTATTCACCAAAGTCAATGGAGGTTACCATAAGAGGTATAGTGGCACTGCACAGATTACTATAAAAGAGACAGTGTAAGTACCATGGCAGTTGGAAATATATCACAAATAGACCAATTTTTGGAAAGTAAAAAAACAGGGTACATTCATATGCTGTATATAATGTAATATATATATATATATAAAATAAAGGTTTTGTCCGTACATTGAGCATAACTTGCTCTTTCTTTGACGTTTCATACATTGGAGGACCCGAAACTAGTCCTGGAAAATTTCTGTCTGTCTGTATGCATGTATGTTTCATTAAATTGTGTCCAGTCACTTTGCATCATTCTGTGACAATCTGTCTGAACAGAATTTAATGAAATTATGAACATTTATGAGCCAGATCGCAGCATCACACAAAACTGGTTGGACAGAGGTTTTACAAACCTTTGCAGTATTTACATATCTTCCTGAAGTTTAACCTGCGCCATAAATAAAATCAAAATCCTGAGTAATAGTGACGATATGAACACACATAGTTAGTCAAGTCAAGTCAAGTAGGCTTTCATTGTCATTTCAATCATATCCAGTTCATTACATAGTGAAACGAAACAACGTTTCTCCAGGGCCATGGTGCTACATATAACATAAACATAAATTAACAACAAAAATTAATAAGATTGACATTTTTTAATTAACAAAAACTATCAATAACTATAATAATAATAACTACTAAGTCCTATACAAAGAGACAAGTGCACATGCAAATGTGCAAACGAGCGACAGAGTGACAACATGACAACATTTCAATACTTTGTGTTGATGAGGTAATGAGTTGAGGTAGTGGGAGGCGAAACAGTCAAGAGTAAACATTTCTTGTAGGTAGCAGTGAAAATAGAAAAGAGTTTTGTGCGAATAACAAGTAATAATTATCGTAAAGGAGTGATTTCAGGTTGGTATGAACAATTGTTAGATGGTTGTTGATCAGTGGGTTTTTACATGAATGTGTTTATCCCAATGTTGAGGTAGTTGAGTTTATGTGGGTGATTGTATGTCTGTTGAGGAAAGAAGCTATTGCACAATCTGGATGTGAGGGCCCGAATGCTTCTGTAGCTTCTGAAGAGTGAGTGAGGGGGTGTGTAAGCAACAATGCCTCCTGGCTTTGCGGATGCAGCGTGTGATGTAGATGTCTTCAATAGGGGGAAGAGAGACCCACGATGATCTTCTCAGCTGTCCTCACGATTTGCTGTAGGGTCTTGCGCTCCGAGATGGCACAATTCCCAAACCAGAAAGTGATGCAGCTGCTCAGGATGCTCTCGATAGTCTCTCTGTAGAATGTGGTAAGGATCGGTGGTGGAAGCTGGGCCTTCATCAGCCTTCAACCTAACAGGTTATGTTATGTGACAGATAACATTTAATAATCTATTTTAAATAAACTATTAATAAGCTACTTGCGCCTCCGAGTGGCGCAGTGGGTAAAGCGCTCGCCCTATCATCCGGAGATCGCTAGTTCGAATCCCGGGTGGTGCTGTAACCTCTCGCAGCCGGAGGTCTAGAGAGAGCTGATTGGCCGAGCTCTCTCAGAGGGGAGGGATGAGAGGTACATAGTGCTCCCACATTAATCACGGCTCTACAGCCAGTCAGGGGCGTCTGTGAGCTCGCGCAGCGGAGGGAGCGGATAGCGCTGTCCTCCGAGTGTGTTACGCCGCCCCCAATGGTGCGCGAGCGAGCAGTTCGAAAAGATGCGGTCGGCTGGCGTCACGTGGTTCGGAGGAAACACGTGATAGTCTTCGGCCCTCCCGGCTGAGTGGTAGTAGTAGCCTTAATGTGGGAGCCCCCTAGTGACGGGGAGGAATTGGACACGACTAAATTAGGGAGAAAATCGGGGAAAAATCCAAAAAAAAAAAAAAAGCTACTTGCGCAATGTAGACAAACACCTGCACCAGTAGATAGTAATTAAAAAGGCTAAACTGAGGATAAGTTTAATTTTTACAGCTGAAATAACAGCTCTTAAGTGGTATAAGGAAATCTGGAGTTGTTTTAAGGCAAAACATAATCTTTATCTGATCTAACTATTTTTCATCTGTGACTCACTCACCAATTACTGAACAGGGAGTAGAGAGAGTATTTGGCTGACACCTAACGAAGTACATAAACATAAATAAGGTACAATATACTCATCATTACTAAATTTAATTTTTTGTATTAATACGTTAGGCCATACAGATAGACAGGCAAACATGTACTGGGCTTCAACCTAAAATAAATCAGCTTATTTTTAGCTTTAACCTTTTTAACTATCTCTACAAATTCTTTTCCCGTCAATGATTATAGTACCACGTCCGCTAGTACTATATAAAAATTATCTTAATGGTAAATTCTTTTTTTATCTCTCTCTCTATCATTCACTTACCACTTCTATACAGGGTCACAGGAGCCCTGGAGACTGTTTCAGGGGACAAAGGCTAGAGGCAGGGTACACCCTGGATTGGGTGCCAATCCATCACATGGCGACACACGTGCACACACAGACTCAAACCCTCACTCACACACTACAGGGAATTTGGAAATGGCAGTTAGATTACTCTGCATGTCTTTGGACTGTATGAGGAAACCAGGGTACCCAAAGGTGCCCCTGTACTGTATTTTCGGTACAACCTACATCCGCAGAAGATCTGTGGTTAATTCTCCAAGATATTTGGAACAACCTTTCTGCTGATTTCCTGCTGAAATGCGGAAAAATTTAGCAAATTTTTTCACACTTGCTTAAAACACCTGCACAGTACTGTATATACTGTGCAACAGATGCTGGTGGAGAGCCATTTTCTGCTCTTGCATGATCTCCCAAAATTAATTGTTCAAGCAAGTTGTTTCATGCTTTCCTTCAAGCTGCCTTATTTACATTTTTCTTATCATTTTCCTGTGTTCTCTGATGTGTTTTTTCTGCTCTGTATTGTTCTAAAGACTGGTTGTTTGAGTCACCATAATCTTCTAGTCATTTGCTACAGTCTGACATTTCTTTCATAAACATCTACTACTTACTAAATGATTTTTGTTTTGCATCATTCAGTGTAAGCTCTCATTAGGAGATCAGCAGTTTCTGAAATGACAATGAGATATAGACAGAGATATTTAAATATTTAAAAATAATAATCAATTCAAATGAATAAATATAGCAGCATGTAGCTAATTTAGGATCATGAAGCTGCCAGAAATTATTTAATAAGTTTAATAGTTTTTGTCTTGAATATCCCCACAAATTATGTATTAGCTAATTCTGGTTTAGCATTCAAGTAAATGGGCAAATGTGTAAATACATTTAAAAAAAAAAGCAAAAATTACATAAATTGCAATATTTTATTTGGAATATTTATTTGAAAAGAGATTTTTAAAATCTAAAATCTGTTAAAAATATGTACTTTTAAACTAATGCTTCTTAAGTAGGTTGGGGTTCCAATTAATTTGATATAATCAACACCAATCGTGCTGCTGCTGCTACTACTACAACTATTATTATTATTATATATTATTATTAATAATAATAATAATAATAATAATAATAATAATAATAATAATAAGCAACTTTAAATACATTTCAATTTAAGCCTTTTAAATTATATAAAATCTAAATAAAAAAATGACAGGAGCATTAATCAGGTTATAAATGACTAATTATAAATATTATACATTTAAAATCTCAGTGAAAGTTAAAAGTGCCTACATTTAAAATAACTGCAGGCGGTCATAACTTTTGCCTTACATTGTGTCTTACAGAAAAGAAAATGAAACTGCATTTACGTCTTTAGTATGGGTCAGATAAATCCCAAATTGCTTCACTATTTCGCCTGTCATCACTTATCGTTAAGGGTGTGGCATTACAATTACTAGAAATCTATATTGAGGAATATGGGTTGTCTGATTAAAATGCAACCCAATCACGTGTCACTTATTACCAAATCATTCAGCTTTATTAAAGAAAGGGTTGCTGCAGAAAGTGCATCACTGCTGTTACAGTGTGTACAGTGCAATGAAAACAATGAGTGCCGCACTCTCATTGATACTTTTTTCCTGCTCTTTGAGGTAAGAACTGATTTCTTTTTGTTTGTCAAATCTTTGCAAATGCTTAAGAATTTGTACATTTAATGTGACATAATGAGCCTCTTAAATTTTCAACTTGAAATCAATTTCGACTTCAATTATTGTGACAAAAATGCAACATATAATATATTACCAAATAATATATTATTGCAGCTACAGTTTGGCATCCAAGCAGCCGGATGTATATGAGGACCTCTGGACTATGAATATGGACATCGCAAACAACACTCTCCACCTTGACTTCATGCAGCAAATGCAATCCAACAGTCTACAAGCTGAGCGCTATGTCAACTTCACCTTGCAGGACATCATGTACGTGCAAGAGGTTACCGGTATGCTGAAGACAATGAGCAATAAGGTGAAAAAACCAAAAGACCTTAGTGACTTCATGACAGGAAGATACAACAGTTACAAATCATTTTTGGACTTATTAATTCAGGAATATTTCTTTAAGGTAAGAGCTGAAACAATGCAACAGAAATGACAATGTATACATGATGTCTCTCTGTTATAACTATAAATAAATTGTCACCATGTCCCTGAATACAGGATGCAGCTTCTATCAAACCAACACCAGCCATGAAGAAATATCTGGCAACTTACAGACAGGCGATGACCAAAGACCCTATTTACTTTGCTGTAGCTCTCCTGCCCTGTGCAAGGCTCTGGGTGTGGCTGGCCAACAACGTGGATTTACCTGATACCAATGTCTACCACACATGGCAAGAAGGCAATAAGTATGGACACCCTGAAAAGCATTACAAAGCTTTACTGAACAAATATCTAAATACAGCGGGAAAAATCAACACCGCCAAGGCAATTTTCCGCAACCAAATGCAGAACGAGCATGACTTTTTTGAAACTTCTTGAGCTGATCATAATGTACGTTTGGCAGGTTTATCCATTTTAATAAAAGTGTTTAAATATAAGATAAACCCTCGTAAATTAGCCACCACTGTTTTAATTAATTGGCTCTGTTAATGTTATTACTGTTAATGATGTTCTTGTTTTAAGGCATAAGACATTTTTCTCAGGACAATCATTAATTTAAAACTGTAATATTGATGTGAATAAAAAAAGCATATAATGATAAACTTCATGTCTATTGTTGTGCGTGAATTTTTATTCTTTTGCACCGTCTGCATGGGTTCCCTCAGGGGGGTTTGGTTTCAAAAACATTCGGGCTGGTTGGTGAACTGATGACAATGAATTGCCACTAGGTCAAAATCAGTGTGTGTGTGTGTGTGTGTGTGTGAGAGAGAGAGAGAGAGCGAGATCGCGCATCTTGCAGAATCCAGATTCCCGTATAAAGTCACTAATGCAAAATAATAATAATAATAATAATCAAAAAGAAATGAGTGAACAAGTAAGCCAACTCGTGTATGGAAATACAGTATAACAATTCCTCAAAACAAAATAGCACGTTGAATTACATAACCTTAACAGAAATTTTGAAATAGAAATATTTTAATCTTTCTGCATTGCAATTTTAATCTGAATGGGGAATAAAACGCGTGACATTTTCGGCACTTTAATTTATTGAGGTTGTACATTTCAAATTAAAATATAATTCAATCATTTAAAAGGTAAATGCACAAATACAGACCTTACTAAACTGCAGAAGTGTTAAGAATACTATTTTAGGCTGCAAAGTGGATATCGCCTTGTTCGCATGTTCTCCCTGTGCTTGGTGAGTTTTCCTCTGTATACTCTGATTTCCTCCCACAATCCCACATGCAGATTAGGCTAATTGGTGTTCCCAAATTGCCAGTAGTGTGTGAATGAATGTGATTATGTGTGTGTGCCCTGAGATGGATTGGCACCCTGTCCAGAGTGTAGCCCACCATGTCTCCTGTATACAGGATAAAGCAGTATAGATGAGTGAATGAGTGAGTGAGTGAGTGAATGAGAATACCATCTTCATTATTATAATTTTTTTTTTACCTCATCAAGTCAGTCTGCCAAAAGTTTCACTCACCATCTATGCCGTTTTATCCTGTGCACAGGGTCGCAGGAGGCCTAGAGCCTATCCCAAGAGAATTAGGGCACGAGGCAGGGTACACCCTGGATGGGGTGCCAATCCATTGCAAGGCACAAACACATACACACATTCACACACTCATTCACCCACTACGGACAACTTGGGATAGCCAGTTAGCCTAACCTGCATGTTTTTGGACCGTGGTAGGAAACATGACTACTCGGGGGGAACCCACCAAGCACGGGGAGAGCATGCAAGCTCCATGCACACAGACCCGAAGTGGGTCTGCCAAAATTCTGGTATTGCAATTACAATGGAGATTTTCTTTTTAATTGCAACTTGTTTTTGTTCAGTCCGTGTAATTCAACATGCTGTATTTTTATTTATTTATCTATTTATTTGTTTTTAGGAATTTTGGCACTGTTATACAGTATTTCAATAAACTAGAATGGCTCTTTATAAAATAGTCACGTATCGCAAGCCAATTTAACACGTGTCCGGCAGAGGGCGCGCTTCAGCGGGAAAAATCTATCTAATATTGATTGACGCCATTCTGCCTATAGGTGGCGCTGTTTATCCGTTTAACCGGCGTTAACCATAATAAAGACAGGCTTTTCCTCTTCCTCCCATGTCGCCTCACTCTCTAGGCGGAGGCGTCAGTAGAGACGGGCAGGAACCCGACCTGTGTCAGTATCCGCCGGAGTTCAGGCGAAATCCGTAACGAAAAGCGCACTCGGTCGGGACGTAACGTTAGTATCACAGGCGGAACCGTGTGAGTGTTGAGTGAAATATCCGGCTGTAGGTTTTCAGCGCTGCGGTCCGAAAACCGCGATAATCAACAATACCCGGGGAGAGGAGCTGTGCGGAGAGAAAAGACGGCATCCGGCCTGCGAGAGAGAAGTAGCCGAGGGCTGGTACTCTGGTCTCAGCGCCTCGTATAGTTTCTGGTGAGTGCATTCTGTGGCGGTTTTTTTGTTTTCGCTTTGCTTCAATTGTTTTATGTCTTTTGTTTGTTTGGTTATTGGTTGTTTCTGCGAGGACTCCAGCGCGCGGATACACTGTAACGTTACGCAGAGAGTAACTCCGTAGCACAGCGGCGGCTTTCATCTACTTAGCGTTATTCTCGTCCATTTAAATGACAGTTTTACCTTGAGAACATTGCGTGTTTTCTTATTTATTTACCACAGCAAACATATTTGTCACGTTAATGTCGGGTGTTTATCGGTGTGTGAATGAAAGCTGTTGACACAGAGAGGTGTTTATTCAGTTGTTGGCTGTTGAATTCCGTCGCTTGGGTACATCATGTAGAGTCTGTACAGAGAGATAGAGATAGATGTAAATGTGTGTGTGTGTGTGTGTGTGTAAACTTGAGACTTCTCTTACTCTCAGTAAACTGACATGCGGTTTATAGATTTGGACTGAAAGGATAAATCGCCATGTTGTTATTAGAAATGTTGCGTCACTACCGTTTAATTTCCCTGTAAAGCCCACCTCGTCATGTCCATTCTTCCTGTTCCAGTGCCTGCTGTTTCACCAGAGCAGAAATCAAAAAGGCAAAGAAAAATCTCAGGGATTGTCCCTTAATTGCGAGTTTCAGGACTGACTTTGACCACATCCAGATGCACTGGAGAGCAATTAAGGCAAGAATAAATGTCACTCTACAGCGTGGTGTGTATGTGTGTGTGTGTGTGTGTGTGTGCGTGCGCAGGTGAGAGGTACATGCAGCATGCTGAGCTGTGTTTATGCAGCCTGTGCTGCTCGTTTTCTTGACTGACAGGTGGTGTGTCCTGCCAGTGATGCATGGACAAACAGTGATCCATGACACTACGGTGGTTTGGGCACAGGACATGCTTTGCATTTAGCTGTGTAAACTGGAATACTGATATAGATGAACATTTTCAGTAATGCTGTGTGTGTGTGTGTGTGTGTGTGTGTGTGTGAGAGAGAGAGAGAGAGAGAGAGAGAGAGACACACTGAATTTATTCAGAATTACTGACTGCTTGTTGGTGTCAGAATGGGCTGGTGGCCAAGGTTTTTTTTTTAGCTCATCTCTTTCTCCCAGGCCCTTCACATGGAAATCAGGGTGCATTCAAGAGCTTGGCATACAGCCGGTGCACAAATGACCCAAATCAAGAGGTGTGTGATGTTGCGCTGTTGATGTGCACATGTTTGTCTGCGTAAGTGCCTCGGAGTCCTTCGGTATTCTCTAACATGACCCAGATGCCGATGGAACAATAGTTATTGTGTCAGTTTGCAGAGGGAGTAATGAGCATGTCAGGCTGAGTCGCATGTGTGTACACGCTCTAGTTGCGGGCAGCTGGCGATCAGGATGAGGGATATGTGGGTTATAGCCATGTTGCGGCAAAGCAGAAGACCTTTCTCAGCATCTTTTTTTGTTTCAAAATCCTTTGTGGATTTGATTATATCCTGCTTGCAATTCAATCATTGTATAATTTACTCATTCAAAGACACTTCCTTTTTGTTTCGTTAATGCAATCACTTTTACTGTTTCATTATACCTTTGTTACAACATAACAAATACCTCATTTAATTCTTGGGTGAGACGGTGTTGACGACAAGTCACTAAGCAGAGATGTTTACATTTGCCTTTTCCGTCTCAGAAGGTGTAATGATCAAAAATTACTGAACATGCGTTAATTCTTAAATGCGGCTGTATTAATTAAGCCAACCTGAATATTTTTATGCATAATGTTTGTTATAAGTTCAGACATATAATTAATAATTTAAAGACCAAAACCAAGTGTGAGATCCTTTAACTCACAAGTCCTCGGCCTGCCTCATGGTCTTCCTCTAGTGAAACCTACTGTACTTGCTGTTGCCTTAGTGGGGCCAACCGGTCAGTGTCTACGTTGGGGACCTCAACCACTTCAGCTGGCACCTCTTAAGTAACAGTAGAAGTGGTTCTACTCAGAGACTCTCAGGGTTTGCATATAATCCCATCAAATTACAGAGAAGAAGCCTAGCAACTGTGGAGGAACACGTTTTTACCAGCTGTAGTTGCAACTGAATTACCTGTTGCATTTGTTGACTTGTTGGCGAATTTGTTTTTCCATCATTCGTGAAAATGTTTAGGTTAGCCTCCTTCACCATGATGGGACCCAGGCTTGGAGATGCTGAGTGTCAAATGACACATGGGGGCAAGAACTGTGAACACAAATCCCACTGCACTTACACACCAGATTATATGTTGTGACCCAGATAGCCTGTGTTAAGGCGCACCATCCCGTGTCTGTAGGCGTGTAGATAAGTCTCAGTGATCCCTAAGAAGCTGGTGCACTTTGGCACTTCATAGCACTGTCAGAACCTGCATTGTTTACCAGGTAGCCATGATGTATCTATACAGCTACTCAAGGCTCATCATGATGTGTGTAGAGTGGGAACATGGAAACTGGGCTTTAAGCCTCTGAGGCACATACTACTGACGGTCCCCAGAGAGCATAAGACCTGTCATCATAAAACCTTCTCAGTTCAAGAAGGTGTGATGCGCATATATATATATATATATATATATATATATATATATATATATATATATATATATATATATATATATATATACAGTACATACTTCACCCATTTGTAAGACATTGTGCTTATTATGTAACAGGGTTCATTGATGTTCAACCTGAAAATACTCTGACAGCAAAGGAAAGAAAGTGGTGACAGAAGTGCTGGTTTATCACTTACACATTGATTACCACCATTTTCTTTTAGCTGAGTGCTTAATGTAAGTGTGAGTAAGGAAGAGACAAGATGACACTGGGCAACCTGAGCCGCTCTATGCAGAGCAACTAACAAAAGACCAGTAAGTACGAGGTACAGCTACTCAAGCTATCTCTATATCTCTCTCATTTGCTTTCTCTTAAGCAGCTGACAGTATGCACCATTAGCTTGTCGCATATGTTGGCAAGCAGGTCGTGTCTCACACTAACCCACTCACACACGTACATGCTCCATTGCTCGATTCTCATTAAGGCCAGTACTATTTTAATGCAATGAATTTTTATGCATTTAGACACCAGATCACCATGAAAAATGATCCTGGTATGAGATTACATCATACGTCTTCTTCACCGCAAACTGTTTAATTCATTCTGAGTGGCTGTATCAGTTATAATCTGTATGTTCGGAATGTTTTGGAAATAATCCAGTGACTTAATTTCACACCTTATGTTGATCAGATTCAATAAAGTTTTCTTTTAATGGAATCTATCATGAAGTTATACAATTTGAACAGATCTGTCTCTGTATTCACTTCATCTCTGGCAGATGTATTTGCCCCAGACTAGACTGTCCTTGTTATAGGAATAGAACGCCTTTTTACTTTTGAAACATAAAGCCATGTAATGTGAATTTAACCCTACAACTTTTACCAAAATAAGAACGGTATAAGGATGAGAGTACGGGACCAAACATCCTGCCAAAGCAGGTTTTAAAGGGTTTTAATTTTTAACTCTGGAGCAATGCAATTGCATTAGAGTCTAATGGTATTCTTTCACAATCAGTGAGTGTTTGTGTTTGTTTTGAGCTACTTAAGATATATTTATAGCACATAATCTGCAGTCTGGTAATTATCTTGCGTTCGCAGTAGGAACTAGGAAGAATTCTCAATGCGAATTGATTTAAAATAGTTTTTTTCTGTTTTGTATTTGAATTGTAGCATATACAGAATCTCTGTGATGTATTGTTTAATACAGAAATGTTTGTGTAACATTTTATATGCAAACATTTTATTCGTTTATATTGACAAATGGATTATACAAAGGCCGTTCAAGTTAACCGGGACTTTTGATTGTGCAGAATAACAATGCGAACTTAAGAGTAAAATCTTTTTAAAACCTTTAGTTCTCTATTAGTTTTCTCAGTACACCGGAGCTATGATCAGCCTACCTGCTTCATATCATCATCATCATCATCATCATCATCACCACTGCTGAAACGCTGGTCTCTAAGGAACCTGATTACTGGAAAAATGGTTTGGTTTGATCACCAAAAGTAATCTGTTTTTTGTAGGAAATTCATGATCTCATACTGCCCAGTGCACCGCTTGCACATTACAGGAACTCAGCTGGGAGTTATTGCCACATCTCCTGTACAGTCCTGATCACACTAAAAAAAAAAGTTTTTACACATGTTTGAGAGGCTGTCTTTTTAGACATGAAATAGGAAGTTTGATCATGGCTCTAGTATACTAGAAAATGCTCTACATTCATGGTATCCAAGTTCTAGTGAACCTCTGGTATAAGTGCATCAGTGTAGCAGATGATTAATATTGAGCAATAAAGGTAGTTTTTACTCTCTTAATAGTATTTTGTTATTCTACACTATGAAAAGCCCAGTTTTTGTCTTGTATATATTTTTGTTGTGCACCAGAACTCCATTTAGTGGCCCACCAAGTAGGAAACTCCAGTTGCCAACAACATTTCCTCTTTCTCACAATCAGACACCTACACGCTTGTCCACATGCATTCTAATACTCATGAGTCTAATGCACTGCTGTGCAGAATGTCTTTTAGGTATTACATCCAATTAGTTGTGTTAGTTGAGCTTGTATTTCTGGTGTCGCTTGTATTATGTCTTGTGCCATTAAAATGCTGCTATTATCCGAGGAACTTAATCATTATTCATGTCCTTGCATGCCCTAGTAGTGGGCAGCCAACCAAAGAGTGATGGTTACATTTTAACTATCGAAGGCAGGTGGTGTTTGATGCTCTTGTGTCTTATGATCTCACTCATGAACAGTATATACACACACCATAAATTCCACTGCAACCATCGCTGACCGTGTAATTCAGCCATTTTGACCTACTTGTGCTTTAAGCAGATTTAGAGCTCGATTCATTTCTCAGTAAGCAAAAACACGCTCACCTCACAGGAAGTTGCCTCTTGACTTCATGAATGAGTTTAGAAGCCACTATTTTTCTCACCGATTCAGGGAGATAACATCATATATTTGTGGGACTTTATACTTGAAACACTTGATTAGCCTGAAGTTTGTGTGTGTTGTTTTTTCGGTCTAGCTCAGCAGGTTTTTTTTTTCTCGAATGTCTCAGCAAAGTGTCTCATTTAACCATACGGGCTGATTTGCAGACATGTGAACTTTGGGTAGCTGCTGGGCATTTGGCTTCCAAATCGAAGCTTGTAACTCCACATCACGTTCAATGGAAGCAATTTCGATCATGCAGAGAATGAGTATTATCGAGTTCCCGCCATTATTTTAATGAAAAATTTTTCTTTTAAAATTGATCTCGGTTTAGAGACGCAGGGAGCCTAAATCAGAGACTTAAGCATGTACAAATTCTGAATTATTGTTAACTTTCGAAGGTCTGCATATTTTTGGTTGAAACCATTTAATGTAAACCAAGGGCCTCCCATGTGTAAGCTTCCCTTCATCAGTCATATCCTGCTAAGATGGCTTTTATTAAATTGCCTAAATTGTTTAAATTGAGTTTAAATTGCTTATGCTTAAATTGATTCCTAGATTGGACAGTGTCACAGGAGAAAGGCAATTTGGTTAGTTACCAAGGAGCAGCCTTAACTTGGTTTAACTTGTAGAACTTTATATTTCTATGTTAATTTTGTTTGCATTTGGCCGAATGTTTAATATAACACTCATATTTGACACCACACATATTTGAACAAATTTTCTGGGACTTTACTTTTGAACATTAGCCCCAGTCATACAGAACTGGTGTGTGTGTGTGTGTGTGTTGGTTGACCCATCTTTGGTCCAACCCCTACACACCCCTGTAAGTTATGAATTATTCCTTTGTATACTGCCACTGAGAGTCGGCCTACGTCCACATTTTGCACACACATACACATGCGATCGCCACAGTGCCATCCAGTGCCTATTCCTTGGTCACACACGGCCCTTCTGTCCCTGTTTCCTGCTGTATCCAGCTCTTGAGCTCAAAGCCCTAATATCTGACCCTACCTGACTCACCTCCTATCCATGCCGTCTCTTGATTTTCGTGTGTATTCGTGTCCCTGAGGATGCAATTGATAGGGTAGATGGAGACCAGCCTATGGCCTAGATTTTGTTTCATTTATTTATTTATTTTTATCTTGTTTTGTTTCTTATAATTCTTCTTAAACCTAGTGTGTGTGTGTGTTTGGGGTGCTGGCAGTAGTTTACACAGTGGAATGAGCTCATTGCCACTGCATGCACATTGTTTACATTCTTTCTGCCTGTGCTAAGCAACAGGAGCATCGCAGATCTTTTTCCTTTGCTGAAAAGGACTGTGCGTGGATATCTTCATAAACAATCGTCTCTCTCCCAAGCAGTTTTCCAAAGGAACGATTACCGAAATAATATTCATGACAAAGCTGATTTCTCTGTATCCATAGCTCTGAAAGTGAAGTCCAGGTAACCCAGTGAGGTATTTTTTGAGATCTGTCATTGCATTGCTCGCCTTATGGTGGAGGAGATCAAATCCAATTGTGTCACAGGTATGCCGGAAATGATTAAGTTCTCTTACTTGCAAGTTTAATTGAGTGGTTTATAACGTAATGCTAAATGAATTATAAAAAAGTTAATTTTTTAAACTAATGCTTGGAAGTGTTTTGAAATCTGCATTTTGCTCCGATGGTTTATATGAATGAATATATTATTTATTTACAGTATCGTCCTTTTGATTAAATCTGTGGCCGAAGAGGAGCGAGGGGAGGGGTGGTCCTAAAATTGTTACACTGCTGCTTCATGTAGTTTTTCATGTAGTTTTTATTAAGTTGTTACTGTTGCAAAGGGACACCATCTCTCAACCCTTTCCCTCTCTCTGTCTCATGGTCTTTGCCTCAACTGCCAACCTCAACCATTCGTTTCAATTTGTCTTCCTCTCTCTTTTCAGCCTGGTCCCGTAGACACACATACACACTCAAGCCTTGTTCACATGAGGGCGTGAGTTTCCAGGGGAACACGGTTCGCCTGGTTCAAACCTTTCCCTTTCCCCTCTCCCTCGGCCCTCCAACCAGCCTCATCAATAGCAGGAATTCATCCACCTTTTGAGCACCAGTGTTCTTTTCCTTATCGGCCATCTCAAAGACTGGTGTCTGAAAGTCACCAGTCACCCTGGCGTTTTTTTTTTTTTTTTTTGTGCACTGCTCTGAAACTGAATATAGGTCCAGTCACTGGTGGCTCCAGGACTGATTTGAGACTTGCTGTGCTGAGCCAGAAAGCTTGCATGTACTTGTCTTCGCACTTCATGACCATAATGAAAGTCGTATGATCAGTGCAGCTGACATGTCAACACAATGCAGGTTACAACAGATTACATATTCTTGCTGAGGGTTTGTACTGATTATATCTCTCACCTGAGGCCTGGTACTTTTGCCTTGTGCTTCGTGAATGCAAGTTGGCCTTGAACTGAGGGTCCCAGAGTGCAGCCTGTCATATGAAGGTGACTGAGCATTAACATTTCAAGACCAGCTGCATACTGTTCACAATATTGTGTTCATGCTAGTATAGAAAACTGCCATTTGGAACAAACTGGATTGGACTTTGGAACAGTGTGTCAGGGTCAGTCTGGACTCATCAGTTACAAATGGATTGGCGTAAAAAAGAAAAGTGTGTCGTGCATAGGGCCCACTGTGCAACCATCTCGAGATTTGTTGTGTTCTGATCGGGGTTGTTTCATCTGGTCAGGTCTAGGTTGAGCAACTTTATGGCCATAAAATGAAGTCAACTCATGACCTGAAAGTACTGAATCACCATGATGTTTCTTCCCTGACAACATGGGCATAAGGAATACAAAGGAATCATTTTTAATCATGTATGGGCCACCACGTTGCCTGCCACATTTAAAGCTATATAGGCAGTCGGGTGAAAAATTAGATTGTGTGACCTTTTTGGGCTGTCGGTGTACAATGTGTTTACTGAAATAAGAAATATTGTTCTTAAAATGATTGTGCTATACAGTGTATCATTTCAAACACAGTACATCGGTTTGAATTTTGTAGTTCGCTTGAGAGACCAGCAGAGATATTGGGTGATGTGTGTAATATACACACCCCAGTTTCACACCAAGTCAGTGGACTTTTAGAACTTATGTGGAAAAGAATACGAATGATCATGAAGATGACGCACCGATAGTGAGGCTATATCATTTCAACATTCGGACCTATTCACATGACAGCTTGTAAATGGTTTGGCATTGATGGTTTGGTTATCTGACAAATGCAGCTGCTAATCATCTAGTCAGGTTAAAGCAAACATTTAACAGAGGTAGCATTCACGTGATATGTCTGTCTAGATACGGTTTAGTGCTTGGACCCGAATGATTACCAAGTTGTTGGTATTATTCTTGTTATTATTATGTAAAACCTTATGCCTTGCTGGATGACGGATACATGTAAGAATTCATCAGTTGGCACATAGCAGGATATAATGGACAAATAATTAACCATGGTTAAGAGGGAAAAAAAACTCACCCTGCCTACATTGCATAACTGCCTTAAAATGCGAGCTGTAAACAGTTACTCATATCATGTCATGTGCGTCAATTCATGCATCACCACTTTGATTTCAACCTTGGTATTTAAATACTTTTTCAAATTCCGGTTGATCAGTGACAGGAATTGCCAGTTTTTCCGATTGATCAGTTGGACATAACTGATTCATAGAAAGTTTATAAAGACTTTAATATTACTGGATGCAGTGTCATTAAATACAAAAACTCCATAAAACATATATGTGAAATAAAAAAATATTGCAATATGAAACTACGGATATTGGCTTTGTTCACTTTCCATCGGCCAAAACTCAGTATTGTTGCTGATTTAAATGTTTTTATTTGTTATAAATATAATACAGAAATTGTGTGTGCTAAAGAAGCTACTTCTGAAGTTTATGCAACATGGTTTTCTTTTGCCGTTTTGGAGAGATGAATTTATATGTACCCCAAAAATGGACATTTTCAGTGTTATTTCTCTATTTCTTAAAATGCTAATTATTTATATTTTGTGAGTATTAATACCAAAATTGGTATAAGCGCCTTAAAGCGTATGACCTGTAAAATAGTTGCTTAAATAGTTTTTTTGATCAAAGCTTAAAAAAAACTAAAAATCTGTAGTGTCTGTAACCATGTCAAATTCATGTTGGAAAATATTAACAATTTTGCATCTAGAATAATACACTTTTTCAGCTTTATGTCTTTTCATGTGAAGTCTAAATTGGCCAAGTTTAATCAGAATAACAATTGAAAGATTTGAATTCAAAAGAGTTACGGACACTACACAAAAGGACATAGGATTGTATTTAGCAATTGTGTTTCTTTGTAACATATAAAAACTTTTAATATATAAACGTGTATGCATTTTTACTAAATAAAACGAAGCATGGACCGGGAGATAAGAAGCATTAAGTATTCTGAAAATTGTTGTTATATGATTCTATCTAAAAATGAACTTTTCAGGACATGAAACTGGTTTTAGTACCACTACTATATTTTGGCTGCATAAAAATGTTTTGCACCAGAGCTCTCCAAATTGCATTAACAAAATTTTCAGTTATGCATGAAAATCTAAAAGCAATTCTGACATACTTGTTGGTCCAAGGCTTGATATTCAGCTTTGAGTCATTGTAACAGCAGACGTTTGTTAGAGTCGCTTTACAGAATTCTGTATCCCGAATGAACAAGCCAGAAGCAAAATGAGGAAGAGACCTTGCAAGGAACCAAACTCCAAAGAAACAAAATCCTCTTCAGGGTGAAAGTTCTGCAGCTGCCTTTCATTTATTGTTCACAAATTTCTCATTTAATTGGAAAACAAATAAATTCCTTAATGACTGAAAGGCAGCTTCTGGCGTTTACTGTGTTGCAGCGTGATGCCCAGTCAGGGCAGCGCTGAGCTAGTCTTGGCGTATATGCTCATATTGAGCTGTGTGTTTTGTGTACTTGTGTTATGCACTGACACACCTGCTCTGAGACAATGGCAGGAAAATTTGACTCATCGTAGCCATCAGGGCAATAAAGAGGATCATGGGTTGGGTAGTTCCCTACTAATGTGACTGAAGTGGCATAACAGCCACCTATCCATTGTCAGTCAGCATTGTTAGCCCAGTTCATGGTCATCTGGTGACTAAATGATCAAAGACTTAACGGTTAAGACATTCTTATTGAAATAAAAGCAGTTAACATCGGTTGAGAATGAATCTAAGCAAGACATTCTGACAAGTGTATGAAGACTGCATGTAGCCTTTATCTGATGGCCAAAAAAAGTAACTTTTAGCAAGTCCAAACTGACCAATGTGCTGCATTAGACATCTGCATGCTGTAGTCTAAATTTGGACTCTGCTAACCGGGGAAGTGGGGCATCCCTCAGGTGGGATGTGTGAATCCAGGAGAGAGATGAAAAAGCACAGATGTAAGCGATAGATGAATGATGTGGGCCGCTGTCCTCCTTCTGGGCCTTGGAGTGTGACTTCGGTGTCCTCTTTCACTGCCTGTTAAATGAACTGGGTATTGTTTTCTTTGTGTAGGAAACCAAAACCCCATCCTTTTCTCTCTCTTTCTCATTCTCTTAGTTTCTATCAACTTCTTTCATGTTCTCTCACTCTACAGGTTGTTGGCTTACTGGGATTAGTGACTGGTGACAAATCAAAGGAAAGAAGTGAATATATGAGTACAGAAACTTGGTGAAAACGTGTGCTTTTAAACAGGTGTCCTGCCTTGATGGGATTATGCAACACCCTGGCATGTTATACAAATGCAGAGCAGGCCTTGTGACCTTGATTTGAAATCAATATGGCTGTGGCCTTAAAAGAGAGTTTATGATTGAGGCTGGATTTTCAGTCACAATGACTGGGCAGTTGTCTGTGTTTCCGGAAGTGACATTTTCGCTTGGATCTGTGGGAAAGAAGGTTGGATATTATGAGGGGTCTCGTGGAATTGTTGTGCTTTGGGGGACTTTTTGCTAGTAAGGGATTAAACCACCTTGTGCCATTAGTTGAGAGGATCAGATATTCTGATTAATCATGCTTTATTGGACCTGGTCGTAATGAGAATCAAAATATTGACCAATTTAGTTGCATCATGTTGGACAGCATTTTAAACCACCCTCATTAGGACACTCCTTCAAGGAATATCTTTTGAAAGAATAGTCTTCATCTACCTACTACGGTTCCAGATACCTGTTTAACGCTATGTCCTGATCTAAGCCATAGTGCACTGACTGACCTGTGGTCACCCAACACTAAATAATAAACTTCCTTTTCATTTGCATCCTGTCTGTAACAAGACAGTTTAAGTGTTGAGAAAGCTCAGCAGAAATACCATGCTAGTGATAATCTCAATCATTGAGATTAGATATGATTATCCACTTATCTTCTGCAAATATGCGCACACACACTTGCAGACAATCTTTCAACCATTCTTTAGTGCCTATTGTGACAGCTAAAATGGATTTGTGAGTCTGTACAGACTGACGAACAGCCTGTGTGTGTTCAGGATACAAACAGCTAGAGACATGCAAATCACTGTTAACGTTACCTGAGAGACAGTTGCTTTAGTAGCGTTGACCTAGGAATATGCCATTTGTGCGTCAGCCAGTCTCCTTTTCTCTCATTCTTGCTCTTTCCTCTTTTGTTCTCTTGTCAGAATTTACTGATGTTAGGACACAAGGACACACGTAGGTTTTAGTTCCTGCTGCTGTATTCTCTTCTCAGTTAATTAGCCATTTAAATGTCACACAGACATTACGTAAGGGTTGATGATGTGTGCTCGTGCTCTGACTTGCCCACAACATTGACAGCCTGCTGCCACATTCCTGTCCTTATTTTGTGTGTGTTTGTGTGCATGCATACATTAGTATATTTGTGAAGGAAGAAAGCTCTTTTACATAGAAGTGCTTTTTTCCCTCCGTTTGTCCTTTTCTTTGTTCGTGCCATTCAGCATGAGATGCCTCCATACCGGTTGGTGGTGTGTATGGTATGGCTGTATGGTTCCGACCGAGTAATCACATTAGTTAAGGGGCAATCCACGAATGGCGATATAGAGCATAACAGCACTGGGACGCTTAAACATATGTATCAAGTTTTCTAATGATCCTTAACTACACTATCTGTTAGTCACCAGCGTGAAAGTCGTCAGTATGATCTACAGTACTAGAAAGAGGAGAGGGCAGCTGCCTGCCAAAACCCATATTTAAAACCTGGCCTCGAAGCACTTTCAGCAGGAAAACACATCTGATAGCGTTATCTCGTCTTAAACAATACATTGTCTCCTTAGTAACTGCTTCTGGGTTGTTCTGAATTTAATCTGATTGACTTAATCTGTCAAAGAACTACAACGCTAACTAGAGTCTAACATAAGGCTGAATCCCAAATCCCTTTCTAATCCCTGATCAAAGGCACTACTTGGTGATTGTCAAGGGATTGTACACCCTACATAGTGTACTCGGTTTCCAATTAACGCTCTTTGGCATTCAGTCATGGATACTATAAAGTTAGTTGATATTCTACTGTAAAGAATATAAAGTCAATCTTTTTAAGTGTGTTAGCTTTGTCCACAACCTCCATGGTTTATTCTCTTCACCTTTTGGCTACATAGTACCAGCAATAATTTTAAACTACTTTCAACCTGTTAATTGCATACAGACTGTTGGTCAGCTGCTCAACACTATTTTCGTGGAACTAGTCGTGGAACGCCTGTTTAATTTGTACAACTGTTGTATAAAAGAAATAACACACATGGAGTCGTGCTAAATATCAGCATGGCTTCCGCACTGTGCTGCGTGGTCATGCCTATGACGTTATCATAGCCATGCATCTATTCTTTTATACAACAGTTCCACACCTGATATTAATCAAATATAGTGTGTTTTAGTGGCAGCCTAGGTCACACCTCCTTCTACCTTTTACATTGTAATCTACCTGTTGGGAAAACACCATTGCTGATAAATTATAAAGAACTACAGATGGTTTGTGTTTGATGGGGACAGGCCTGCTTGATGCTCTCAATCTCATTATATGAAGTAAAATGAACTAAGCTAAACACATTGTCGTCTCGGTTGACTGATCTCTGTTGATGTTAACATCTGATCAATTCAGTCAGTTCTGTTCTGCGTGGTAAGATTTCTTAAGTTATTTGATGATTAGAACATTTTGAAACTGTTGTCATCTGTACAAAGTGTGAAAGCATTCTTCACTGTTTTGACGATGAGGTGATAGCACAGACCCGTTATACAAGTATGTCTGTCTGGCATGTCATTCAACGCCACAAAGCCAGGATCAAATTATGAGAGAAATCACATTTGACTTTTAAACATCTTTAGGCAGACTGTCTGTCTTTACCACAGTTTGTGAAACGAGCTTCTTATTAGAACCAGTGCAAGATTAAGTGGTGAAAACATTTTTGTTTTCTTTGCTTAAAGTAGAGACATCAACTGTAGTGGCGTTACACAGTTCCAGTCACAATTGCAGTGACTTTGGTATATCTAAAGCCTCAATAAACAGATGAGCACTCTAAAACACAACGTTTTCCTCTTTAACAAATCACTGCTTTACCATAATCTTTCCGTGCATCTTTTGAGAAAGTGCGGTTTAATTTATGCAAGGCAAATCTCTACCCATGATTCATCACTGGTTCTAAAGTTTTAGTACAATAAGACTGATTGCAGTTGCATTGTGCAGTACTATCCTCACACAATACTGTTGTTATACATTAATGCAGAACAGTTTTTCGCCTTGATTATTGGAGACAGCGATTAAGGTAGCATTCCTTAGCTCACAGGTAGGGAATATCGTGTTCTTAGAAGAACTCGGCTACGGCTCACAAACGACTCTCTAGCTCTAGGCACCCGTTGGTATCGTCACGCAGTCCCTTTAACAGATCAATAACAAAAAGAAAACAAAGACGGTGCGTTAACATAGTCTGTAATACGTTTGTACTTTTGCTTTCTCTACTTTTCTGACATGACCAACCCAGACCAGAGCTTTTGGGTCCCTTCCTTGCACAAGCGCTCCTGTGGCCGTCTGTTCACATGATCCATTCATCTTTCTTCATGGTGTGTCGGTGTGGGTGATGAGTTGAGGCGCACACAGGAGGCATTGTATGTATTTGTTCGCTGTGGACGGGTGGCTGACTGAGAGGTTTTTAGATTAATATTGGTCTGCTTGTGTTTCAGTGTGATCTGTTCAGTAACAGCTTGTAAGTGTGGGCTTAAATAAGGACATGATCATGCAAGATCATGCTGTGCCATTACAGCCCCAGTGGAATAACCTGCAATGAGAGTGTGTGCTTGTATTTAAGCTTTTTCACCCGCTTTAGTTTTGTGTCTATGCAGGTATTATATACAGTATAATAATACAGTATAAACTGCATTTGCAACCAAATCAATATTTGTGTGTGTGTGTGTGTGTGTGTGTGTGTGTGTGTGTGTGTGTGTGTGTGTGTGTGTGTGTGTGTGTGTATGGGGATGCACCCTGAAGTCACTGATTCCTCTGGAGAGATTCTTTAAAACCATTAGTTCCTCTCAAATATCAAGCCTCCCCCATTTCTGGTGTGCGAGAGACGTGTGAAATTGTCTCCCATTCCTTGATTACAGCTATTATTCATGCTGACCAATCCCCCCTTACAGTTTCTCTGACTCAGACAAAGGATATTGCACTTCCTGTGGTTTTGTCTTTGAAAGGCTGATCTTTGACCTGCTGATGGGCTGTTGGTCGGAGGGAGGGGGGCTGTAGGCCACTGTTTCAATCGATGTACATTTTATGCTGGAGTGATGTACAGTGGAGGACCGAGTCCTGTAATAAGGGAGTATTATTTAAAACAGTTTTTATTTGTTTTGCAATTCATATGTATGGTGTGGCAGAATTGATGAAGGTAAACTCACATTTCATTTTCAAATAAAACAGTTAAAAGTTCGGGCATACCCTCATGGTGTTTCCTGATTTATTTATTTATTTATTTATTTATTTATTTATTAATTATTTCTTGAGCGCTGAAGGCATCCAAAAATATGCAATAATCTTCTCTGAACAGTTGCTATTGAGACATGTTTGCTTCTCATGCTCTGTAAAGCCCTGTTAATTGGTGATTTCTGCCGCAGAGGAGAAATCTTGGTCTTGCGTTCCATGTACTTTTGGTCTTGCTTTCCTCTGATGGTCATTATGAGAGCCAGTTTCAACATGGTGCTTGAAGGGTTTTGCATGGACCCTAACATTGCACTTGTAATAGGCCAATCAGGATAAGACTTCATTGTGTAGTTACCCAGTTAGGAACAGTCTGGTTTGATCAGAAGGATTAAAAAAAAAATTGTAAACATAATCCCCTCCATGGGAATATATATGCAGTATGCTCTCCTTAAAGCATAATTATAAAGGAAAGCATCTATTGATACTGGATTGCATTTTTTCAGTAGAGGGTAACCAGGTCACTCCGACCACTCAGATAAAAAACAACAACAACAACAACAACAACAACAAAAAAACCAAATTATATCAGTACAAAAACTGCATTTTTTTTAATAGTGCAATTTATACATACATACATACATACATACATACATACATACATACATACATACATACATACATACACACACACACACACACACACACACACACACACACACACACACACACACACACACACACACACACTTTGTTTAAGATTTAATGTGTATTCTGATTTAAATGCTATATGCATGTAAGCTCATAAGCCTGGTTAGAAAAATAGGAGGGTTGCATCAGGAAGGGCATCGAACATAAAACCTGTGCCAAGTTGTGTGTGGATCGGCTGGTCCGCTGTGGCGAACCCTTGAAAGGAGCATCTGAATGAATGTTGTGCATGAAAGCTCAGATTATTGGATCAAAGTCCATGTAAACACTTATGTTGAATCTCATTCTCATCAGATTGAAGAACTATTGCCTGTGTAACCACAGCTAGTCAGGACATCCTGGCGCATGATGTGGTTGATTGATCAAGACTTATGGTGAGGTCATTAGCCTGTCTGCTGTGTCTGGTGTGTTAAGCAATATTACTGTGTTTGTACCGAGAAGTGTGACTGGTGGGACGGGTGATAAATATTTTTTATCCTTTATAGGTAAATAATGCACTGATTTTAAATTTTGCTTTGCTCATTAGAAACAGCGTTGTACACGACATAAGCTAAAAGTTGAACAATGGACGTGGTCTTTTTACTGGATTATAGAAGTCTGCAAACACATGACTGAGTATCCATGCCAAATGGTGAGGTTGTCCAGAGGGCTCCTCCCTCTACAGTTATTGTGTCGAGTAAAAAAAAAGGTAAAGACAAAGTGTTTGATGTTTGAAATAGGTGAGTACCAGATCAGGTCTTTTTTTATCCATTAATCAGATAATCAGGTTTTAAGACCTAAATCTGTGAATCCAAACACAAGAGAAATCTATGAATCCAAACCCAACATCATGGTAATGTTGTGATCACTCACTGATTTAAACATCATGAAGATTGTCACATTGAAGAATCCACATGTCATCTGTCCCCTTTCCTGCCCATTCTTCCTGTTTCCTTCGTTCCCTCCCTCCTGTCCATTCTTTGTTGTGTCACTCATCAGGCTCTTCTGAAATAAAGATAAGGTGTACAGTAGACACTGCAGATAAGGATGGACAGAGGGGAAAATCAAATTATATGTGTGTGTTCTAATGTTCCTACTCTTCCAGAGCTAGCCTACACGCACTCGCCACACACAGTCACGTAGGTGGGTCTGATGACCTAGAGTGCACCGTGGCGACACCGTTTGGCGTGGTTTCCTCTGTATGAGGTTAGTGACTGACTGCCTGTAAGCAGCGTTTGGCTTTGGAGGTCATAGAGTCGGGAAAACTAAAGCACTTTTTCATGTATATGTTTTTTTTTGTTTTTTTTTTTGTTACAGAGAATTATAATTAATCAGTAAGAAGTGCACACTCGAAGAGTAGCATGACAACAAAAGATAAAATACCTTGAGTGAAGGTTTTTTGTCCTCTCCTTTGGTCACATGATCCATAGAGGGTAAATCACGAAGAGCCAATCGCTAGCAGAATTCAGGAATGTGGCTTTGCTAGAAAGAACGTGCAAGTGATAAACAAGCTCAAGGGATTAACATGTGACTTCCACCACTATTCATGTGTCATGCAACACATGGTATAACAGCACATCACGCCAAACGTGAAGGCACACATCTCCCGACGGAGCTTTCTAAAATGGAACTTTGTTTTCTGCCTGAAAGAGCAATAATAAAAAAAAAAAATATATAAAAAATTTCTGTTACAAACTGTACCACTCTAAAATGGATTACTTTTCTGTAATGGCATCCTGTAGTGCTTTGTTCTTTCTCTCTCGTAACATAGTGATTCCTCAACAATTACAATTTTTAGTTTGTTAATGAGTCTTGCGATGTTTTTTATTTTATTAATGCCGTGGGCTTCTCAGTGAGACAGGTTCCTGTTATTACTTGCATCCTTTCCGTGACGGGTTTTGTGAAATAAAATAAACAAATAGATAAAGTGAAATTCTTTTGTCCTGAAGACTCAGGCATGTGATGGACTTCCATGAACATCCAGTGATGAAAGACACAAGCGACACAGTGCTCTACGGATGAAGATGTTTAGGATTACTTGTAGAAAATAAATGAACATCTTTCTGATTTAAGAATTAAGTAGAGCTGTGTTGTACAGATAGAATATGGAAAAAATCATAACGATACAGCTGAATTGACAGAAGCAGCCTAAAGCTGGGTCTCCTTGGCTGGTGTTGCAGAATTCATGTGACTGAGGCTGAGATTTTCACCCATAGTATAACCCATGTTTTATGTACCAATGTGCCTCCCATCATCTCTGTTTAAATTTTTTTGTTTTGTTTTGCGTTGCCTGCTTGCCATTTGGCCGTGTTGCCGTGGTGATTTCATGCATTTCCTTCAACACAAAGGCGTCTTTCTTTCTCTTTTCTTTATTCACTTTCTGTCTTTCTCTCTCTCTCTCTCTCTCTCTCTTTCTCTGTCCCACCATGACACCCCCCCACCCTCTCCAAAAAAAAATGGGTAGGGGTGGTAGATTACTGATTCTAATCTGTGAGAAATGGAGGATGCTGATCTGACTCCGGGAGGAGGGTTGCCATAGTGATGGGAAGAGATTCTTATGTTTCTGAGAGAGAGAGAGAGAACAGCGAGTACCTAGATAGTCTAGCCAGGGAGGGCGATTCCAGTGTTCACCGATGTTACAAACACCGTTTCTGCCAGAAACCTCCATGTTTTTAGCTGCATGCGTGTGCGCATGCATGTGTGTGTTTATGTGGGTGATGTGCCTATGTGCCTGTGTGGCTGTGAGGGGGTGCATGTAGCTGCCTAACCCAGTTTTCTTTCTCTGTAGACTGTGATTAATGAGGCCGCCGTGTGATGCTGCAGTCTGTTTTAAGTGTTTGAAGTCAGACATTAATCGAGCTCTGTCTGTAAAACCACCAGACAGAAAAAAAAAAAACCTTGCAGGGTCTCGGTTGAACGTATCCGTGTGTCCGTCTGTGTGAGGGGACACATTGCTCACGACGCTCTGCTACTGAACTCCACCTGTAAAAAATAAATAAATAATAAATCTAGTTAGATGAATATATGTAAATTAACTTTGGTACTGTATAAGTGGATGTTAACTGGATGTAGAATAAGCATCCAGTTCTTTTTTTTTTTTTTCTGTCTCTCTTTAGCTTATGAATAATGGTACTGATGGCAGTGCAAAAAAAGGGACTGGCAGCTATGCATCATGGGCTTTCTCAGACTAGAAGGAAGGAAAAGGCAGAGAGATTAATTTATTATTTATTATACTGTTTAAATTGGAACCCTCGAATGCACAGTCATCATCCTTAGGCTTGCCACACACACACACACACACACACACACACACACACACACACACACACACACACACACACACACACACACGTGCAAGGACTTTGTTTTGACTGGGCCAGTACGAGCTCTCTGAAGGCCAACTCCCCTTATCTTTCCAGATTTGTGTGTGTGTGTGGCTTATAAGGAATAATAAATGATGTTTGCGTAATGGCCTATGTTAAGGCACCTGTAAGAGATGTACAGTTAATATTTATGATTTTTAGCATACAAGTAGTGATTAGAGGGATCAGGAATTCACATAATAGTGCCGAGACGCAGACTGATCCAGAGATTCTAGAAAGGTGATCACACTTCAGGCTGTATAGAGCGTCTTTTTATATTTACCAAAAATAATTTTTTCTTAGTGGGTGTTCTTAGTTTGCTCAATGGTTTTAGTTATACTCTTGTGTCATCCTTTATGTTTCTGTTGTATTAAAAAAATCAAAAGTATTAAAGCGTCCAGTACAAGCAAATTTCATGTCTAGGCAGCTGTTACTTCATAATCATTATGTGGACAAACGGCGTCGGTTCAACAACCGGAAACAAACTTAAAAGTTTATATTTAAAAAATCCTTAATTAATTTTTTTCTCCAAAATACAGTAGTTTTCATGATATGTATGATTTGAGATTTCTGCAGTTCACCGGTTTGAAGTATCTTGATGCTGTAACTACTGAATTCTTATGTCTGCTAGTATACAAATATCAGCCAAGGAAAGCATTTTTAATGGCGTACGGATTAATTAGCATGCTCGGATGACCGATGTTCTCTTCGCAGCTAATAAAACGCAGGCATGTGGAAACTCCGATCACGATGGAGCTGTCCTGCACAATGCAAAATAGGATGAAAGATGCAAGGGAGACACGACTAATATTGTTCACATCACCAGATCACAGTCAGTCGTTAGCCAAGGACTTGCTGATTTTTCACCGAGGCCTTAAATACAGTGTGCAACATTAGAAAGTTTGTTAGAAGAGAATAATCAGCATTTACACGTTAATTTCTCTTAGACCATATTAATATCCTGAATTCCGTAACAAGCCTGCTGTATATTAGATGACTCCTATTATTTCTAGGTAACTACTACGTGGTACTGGGATGCATGTTGGCTGTTTGACTTGTCTAGGGCTCTTGCTCATAAAATCACTGAATTGCAAATCAATGCCTGATGCTCGTGATGCAGTTGTGGCCTGTTTTGTAGCCAGCCCCCTTTCCTACTGGCTTACCGACAGGACCACTGCTGTCAGGGGCATGAGAGAGTGCTGGCCTGGCATGATGTGGAGGCTTGATGGAGAATAGAGGGCAGAGGAACAATAGACAGCACTGTCCTGGGTACCATGTGCTCACTGGCCAGGAATGTAGCGAGAGTGAAGCTGTCCACTGTAGCCCTGTTTTCTTTCAGAACTTTTCTCAAAGGTACTATAGAAGAAGAGAAAGCGTGTTGAAGGTGTTGCAAGCTTTCATAAGGTGTGTGTGTGTGTACTTGAACTGTGTTTTAATCATGTGCCCCCCAGCAGAGTGGAGAGAAGCAGCTATAAAGAAGCAGCCCATTCCTGCTCCCCTACGTGCCAACATCAAAGACTGCTTCCTCGTGAGGGGGTGGGTGTGCACGCACATGTGTGCACAAGGTTGAGTGAAATACTCGTAATATAAAGTCTAAGGCAATGAGCAGGTGGTGCCCGAGCTGCAATTCTTTCACCAAGCCCACCGGAATGTCGGCTGTTCCATCTGGTGGGATTTCTAAAAGGGTGGGATGCTTTTCGGGGGGGTGTGTACGTACGGATAAGGGGTGTTTGTAATTTTTAACTGCAGTAAGAATCAGCCACAACTATACATAAACCAAGAGCACAACAAACCTTTTATGGTATATGATATATTCTGCCAAAGATTAACTTTCTGCTATGCATGCAATGTAATTGTTGTATCTCACACTGAATATGTATGAATGAAACATACATATGAATCGACACTGATGGAAATGAAAAAAGAAATCTAATTTTGCAATGAGCAGTGAAGGTTGCTTTTATTTTGAAATAAAAGTTTGCTTTCACTCAGAGCCCCTCTGTATCAAATAATTCTTTATTAATAATGTAATAAATTAATGTAACCACCCAGAAGAAGAATGCTTTACATTTTCAAGTGCATGTTTCCTTCCAGGAGATGAAAGGATTAGCTCTAGATCATGCAGAAACACACAGCTAAATCACATCTATAACCTTGCTTTCTGCCATGAGACAATTTCTCGGAGTATACCTTCCTGTTCGTGGTATTTTCTGTTCGTGGTATGAGAGAATTTTGACTTGAATTATAAACTGTTGATTTGTGGATAGACGCTGCATCGAGGTTTCCTTTTTAAGACCACTTTTTTTTTGTTAGCAGTGTATGTGTGCGCAGGTGTGTGTACATATGTTAAAATAGTTGGGGTAGACGTTGCCTGTCTGAGCAGATCTCGCACATCGGAATGTCAACCGCTCACAAGCTGACCCGAGCTAAGGGGTGTGTCTGTCTCTCACACAGTCTTGCAGTCTGACTGACCAGCTGTTTGTCAAAATGTGTTCTGTCAGCATCTACGATCTTGTGTGTGAGTGTGTGTATAAGCATCTTGAAAAATTTTAATGTCTTGTTAATTTTCTTTTGTAATTAAATTTAAAATGTGAAACTCCTTAAATATTTTACACAAGCCTTTTTGTTTTTGATAATCACGAGTCAAAAATCCAGCATCTCAAAATATTATAATATTTTCTAAGATCAATCAAAAAGGATTTCCTATACAGTCATTCTAAAAAAAAATGATGTTGCACTATACACATGGTCCAGACTCCTTTAGCATGAATGTGGCTGCATGAATGCTGAGTTATTAAGGCAGACCAGTTTGCTTCGATAGCAGCCTTCAATATTTTGGGGAACTGGAGTTTTGATTTTCATGAGCTATAAGCCATAATCATCAAATTTAAAACAACATAATTTTTTTTTTTACATGTTATGAATCTAGAATACGAGTGTTTTACTTTGTTAAATGAACTTTTTCAGGGTATTCTAATTTTCCGAGATGCGATGTATATCCAGTATCTTGGAACAAGTAGTCTCCTCAATGTGTAGGTGAGCAGAAGTATTGGAACAGATAGCCTTAAACTAGATAACACTCAAGTTCAATTCCATATTGAGAATATGGAGAGAATATTCCTTGCTTGGGAGGAAGAGAACAGCACCAAGCCGATGACCTCATCAAGCTGTTGCATTCTTTTTTTGTGATACATTTCCATACTTGTACTGGAGCTTCTTTCGGTTGTTTTGTTTTTCCTACAGTCTCCTCTTTAGGAAGTGAAATGCATGCTAAAGTGGGTTAAGGACTTAAGATTAGCTGATCAAAGATTGAAAACCTTGCATTTCTTTCCCCCCTGGCGTACTCCTCTAATCACATTTTGTTGCTCGTGTTGTGGCACAAACATTTGTCTAAAATATCAAAGTGAAATTAAGATTTTAAGGGAAGTAATTACCTTACAATAAGGTAAACAGAAAATACTCTACTTTCAAACTCAAAAGACTTAGATGCATCTCATTTCAAAATATAGGTTAATTTCATGACCTTTATTATAAGTACTGCACAAGCAGTATTTGATATTTGATTATTATTCATCCACATAAGAATAACACGTAGGCTTTATTCGTGCTATGAAGTCAAAAACTGACTATGACATCCTGTCGCTTCTTAGAACAGTCCTTTTAAACTCTGCCTCTGTTATTGTTCTGCGTTTAAAACTCCCCCAAAACTTTTTCAGTTTGGTTTCGGTGTGAAACAATACAAAAGAGTGAGCACTTCCTGCCGTGTCTTTATACTGGAGGCATAAAATCTTTTTTTTTTTTTTGGACTAGAAAATATAATAGAAACTTTATGACCACGTCCCAGTTCCCTCAAATACTCCAGAAGCAATCTAATTAGCCACGTCTCCATGTGCATTCAGTCTTATATGAACAGGCTATTAGAGAGGAACAGTGATGAACTTCCAGGGATTCAGGACTGTTGAGTACAGTGTAACATCATTCGACCTTGTTTGAGGCGGTCAGACAGTTTTGGGTCTGTGTTGTGATTGAACACAGGCTGAGCGCATAACAGCCAATGCATTTGTGTTTATAATGGTCAGCTTAACAAGGTTCTCTCAAGTATATCCAGTACTATATATAGTTTCAAATTTAGCAATAAACCGGACTCAACGTGAAGGTATATAACTGCAGCCGGATAGTGGCTTTGTGTTTCCTATTTCTTTCAGTACCTCTATGCTGACTGTGCGACTTCAGGCAGCAGGAAACACCTTGTCTAGGGAGGTAGCAGAACAGCTTCTGCCAATTGTATATACACATACACACACAAGCGCACATACACAGAGAGAGAGAGCCATGTGCATGGAACGGAGTCCTCATATTATGAGTCATTGGCATTCACTTTAATGCTGAATTTCTGACATGCTTTTTTTCCCCCTTACTTTCCAGGAATCTGTGGTCATCTCAAAAGTCTCTTCGCTGATTGGTCCGTAAACGCACCAAGCACTGCAGATATTCTATGTGTTTCCATGCAGAGTGGCCTTCCATTACCAAATCGTTAAACCAAACCTTAATTTACTGCGTTAAAATGACCACCTTCTTACTTTCATCGGCCGAGCAGAACTATGAAAGTCCCTGCAATTACAGCGCAACATCAGCGCACGTCTATTATAAGCCGCTGTTGGTTAAAGAGAGAGTAAATCTTCGCAGAGAGGCAGTGCTGGAGTAGTGTTGTCGGTTCTCTTCCACCCTATTAATTAAATCCCTTCCTGCGCAGGGCAGATTGTTTGTTGACGTCTACATTTCTGAGGTTGTGTGGGCACTCGCGCACGTATGTGTTTTATTAATGTGTTGCGGCGTCTAGAATCGCTACATTCTTCCTCCTCGCATTAATGTTTTATTAAAAGCCTTTTGTTTATTCATGAGTGAGGTTTTTTTTTTTTTTGTTTGTTTGTTTGTTTTTTGCTTTTTCTGAGACGATCACGTGGCCCACTTTTGAAGTCTGGTGTGTGAGCATCCCAGAGGAATTTAGCCAAAAAAAAAAGGCAAACCATAGAGCAACCACAGAGTAGTGCTTCTGGAAGCGAATGCTACAAGTGTAATTGAAAAATCTTTTTCATTGCTAAGATCAAATTTTAATCATGCTGCGATTTCCCACATACCACTGCCGTTATTAATAATAAATGCTTTTTTTTTTCATCTCTAGGCCTCCACTGCCTCAGAGGCCCATGGAGAAGATGAAGCGGTTTAAGAGGCGTTTGTCGCTCACGCTGCGTGGCAGCCAGACCATCGACGAGTCTCTCTCGGAACTCGCTGAGCAGATGACCATAGAAGAGAACAGCAGTAAGGACAGTGGTGAGTGGGATCGGATGTGCGTGTGTCTGTGTGTGTGTGTAGTTTTGTGCTGCTTGTGAATTTGTGTCCATCTGTGCAGCTCATTCGTTTGTGCGCAGGTTATGCTGGAGATTTCCGGTTGCGTTAGTTACTCTGATTAGTTTATGGGTCATAGTGGTGCAGTGAAAAATTAGTTTTTTTTATTTTATTTTTTTTTTGTACGTGCAACACTACATGGGTCTTTGTAATAATTAAATTTTATGAGTGACTTGTGCTACATTTTGTGGGACAGTGCTATTGTAGGAGGAAGGACATTTCTTAAATAGGCCAACGTTTTTATTCCATGTTTATCACAAGTTTAAATGCTGAGCTTTAGTCTGTGTATCAGAATCATCAGTGTGGAGTGTATAGTAGAAAACAGAGCAGAATGTAACATAATAAATGTGCATTGTTGTCTTTCATTGTAAACTATTTTTGCAGTTACTGTTCTATTACAATTTCCACTGATGTTTGACACTTTATCTAAGATACAGTCTGTAATCTCTTTTTAAAATGCCCAGTTTTTCTAAAGCCTGTCCTGATAACATTCAAAACATTTTTTTCAGTATACACACGGTAGCGTTTCAGCCTTGATGGTAGGATAGTGCTTAATACCCGTTATTTTTATTAATCGAGTAATAGGGTTTTATCATACTGTATAGGATTACATTTAGATTCAGTATTGTTTCCTACTTAAGTATTAAGTGGAAACTTGCACATGTTAAATATTATACAAATTGCCAAACTCCTTGAACAATATACCACATTTTTAGCAGAAAATACAGAAAAAACACAGTAAAATGGCTCACATCTTCTACAAATAGATTTTGGATCAGAAGATTGGCAGGAAAAAGGTTATCGCTACGCAGCTTTTCCATGTGTGTACTTAAAACCTTTCATTTCAAAAGTTTTTAATGTTTATTTTTTTATTATTATTTGGAAACCTGTAAGAAATATAACATTAGTGCTATTGATTTTAAATTGAATATAAAATCCCAATGCCTTGAGATTTGAAACGAATCAAGCATAAAAAAACGTTATCCAGAGCTCTACATTTATGCATCATTTTTAAATGTAAAAAAAAAAAAAAAATAGGGCATTGAATGAGGATGAGTTGTGGCCGGAGAGACTTTGCACTTAATGTTGTTTTAGTTTTGCCCTAGTTATGGTTTTCCTTGGAGTTATGCATTTTAATCCAACATTGAAAACAATGTGTATTATTATGTACCAGGATTGTATCACTTGTACTTTGATTCCATGCATGTAGCACTCCTGAATGATAAAGCTTAGTCCACCCCTCGTGTTTAGTTTTGGTGCTTGGGTTTTATACAAACACCTTAAACTTGCTTCTGGTAGAATGTGTGTTCTACTGTAGTACCTGTATCGTCTTTAGCTTCTGCAACAGCTGTATACATTTGGCTCTGCCTGTGAGGTTTGTGTGTATATATGTGTTTTTATATAATATAATATGTTTTTGGTAAATGAATGAATGCATTACATAAACTTAAGTTCATTGTTGGTTTTGGTTCACTGACCTGACTGGGATGGACACGTCTGCACATGGACTGTATACTAATATGTGTATATTCATATATGTAGGTGTGTGTATAGGTATACTCTGCATTTCCATCCAGCGGCTAAATTACTCATATCAGTATGAATATTCATATGTATATTCATACTATTGCACATAATGTAAATTCACCTATATATAGTTTCTGTACATCTTTATTCCACATATTTATAATTAGACATATCTGTAGATTTACAATTATCTGTACATTAATTTATCCATCTTTGCTCACTTTACACTTTATATTCATGTGTATATATATATATTCTCTGTAATACAATTTATACATAGACCTTACTTTTATCATATAAGTTTTATAGATCTGTATATATGTTTATATTGCACTGCTAACTTGCACTTCTGGTTAGATCCTAACTGCATTTCGTTGCCTTGTAACTATGTGCAATGACAAAGTTGAATCGAATCTAATCTAATGGACAAACGGATGTATGAGTTAAACCACAAGCCCAGTTAAAGATTACATACATGTGGTGACCTGGTGACTGACGAAGCTAAAAGTGGTAGTAGAAGTAGCCTGATGTTAGCTCATTTGTTAGTAAAGTGCATTATCACAGTTAAAAGGAAACATGTATACGATTATTACTTTATTATATTGAAGTTTTTGATGTAGCAGAAGACTTTTGGCTTTTGTACTTTTCCTTTCTTCTAAAAATACTGTATTATCTGTGATCTATGCATTGCAATTAATTCACGTAATATCAATCATATACCATATATCAGCTTACACCTTGGGTGTATGAAGCAACAAGCAAAGGCTTTTGTTTTCCAAAAGTTAGTCAGTAGTCTTGATTTGATTTGTAGTTTTTGTTATTGTTAAAAAAGAAAAAAAAAATGTTGGCATTGTCTGTCCTTGTTGGTTAGAAACAAGCAGCTCAATCTGAGAGTAAACATGAGGTCTGAGGTTAAACCGGGGATGCAAATGTACCCAAGAACTCGTGTTCCTCTTTTTATCAGTGCAGACAGCCATGCTATTAAAGCTAGAGGGAACAGATTATTTCTCCTACTTCCCTTTTGCCCCTTTCATTTATTCTTCTGTAAGTCAGCTGGTAATTACACGAGAGTCACTACAGCCGTGTGCACAGGATGTGTGAAGTATGGTACATGTGACACGGAGCGATGAGCAGAATTAGCTCCTCTGCCTGAGAGTGCTCGTGATTGATGGGCCTTGTGAATAAACAGGCTGTTTCGAACCCGAACTGGAAGATTGACTCGGGGTCATGAAGCATGTAAAGCCATACCACCCTCGCACCCGTTGCTACTTGGCCCCAGGACGTCTCGTGTGTTCTTTATAGTCATTCAACTTTTAAATGAATTCGGCAGTGGCTGCTGCTGAAAAGATTAGAGTGGACAACCTTTGATGCTGTAGCTCTCAGGGAGGTGTGATTGTCCTGTCCATAGTGTGTATTGGCAGGTGCATGATTTTTTGCACTTCACTTTCTGACGGGTTCGTCTTCACTCCAGCTCTAAAGGCAGCGAAGACTCGTGCATCTGTTACGAGGTGTTTCAATATTTCATCTGTGTGAAAATGTGAATGTATTTATGGCTTTCGTTGACCAGAACCTTATCTTGCATACATTATTCAGTCCACCACAAGTAGACATGAGGCAGGCTTTGACTGTTTCCTTCTCAGCAGTACCTTACAGCGAGGACTGTGCATGGCTTTATATGTATGTGTATACAAATTTTTTCTAAATGTGTAATTTAGTATTGATCATTGTTATTAGCACAGTTTGTGTTAGAATTCTATCATAAATTCTGTAAATAAATTCCTTTGGTTTTCCAAAACATTTTTCATGGTAATCTATGGATTTTTTTTTCTTGGTAATCTATGGAAACAGTTTGTTCTGACTGCAAAAGTGTGTAGACATGCACATTTTTAAACCGGTGGAAAATGATTTCTAGATTCCTTCTCTCAGACTAGATGACAGGATTGTTCACAGTTTTAAGATAGGCTGCTAAATCATTTACAAAACACTGCTATTACATAATCATCTGGACTGAGAGTGTCATTTTCTCTTCCTATGCTGGCTTCAGTAAACACCTTCTGCCACCCACACACGTGTGTGTGCGTGTGCGTGCGTGTGCGTGTGTGTGCGTGTGTGTGCGTGTGTGTGCGGGTGTGTGCGTGTGTGTGCGTGTGTGTGCGTGTGTGTGCGTGTGTGTGCGTGTGTGTGCGTGTGTGTGCGTGTGTGTGTGCGTGCGTGCGTGTTGTTAACAAGCTTATACTTTTCTTTCTTTCCCAGACGAATCCAAACTTCTGCATTAAGATTGGTTATAAAAATTTCAGAAAGATCTCATCTATGACTGGTCAGATCTTTCCTGAGCATGAAATGAAAGCCGATTATAAAAAATGAGAACGGGATTTAAACTAATGTTAATTTACCGCGGTTTAGCTAATGCAGTGTCGCGAAGATTTATTAATTATTAAATTATTGTCGCGTTATTGTCAGTCTAAAACACCAGTTTAGGTATAATTTTATGTTATTATAGATTATAATTTTGATTATTTCGCTAATGTAATAATTGTGTTTTGCAGCTGGAGAATGACCCAGAATTATGTGATGTTCAGGATTTTGCAAGATCTGTCACTTCTAGAAATTGTGGCAGAGGTATGATGCTAATATTTGTTGTTGGTTAAGCCAATAGCTGTGAGGTTTATTTGCATAACACATGTGGTTCTTCAGTTCACACACATTCTCTTACTTCGTGTATTTTTTTCCTGGTAACACTCATTAATATAGCATCCTGGCTAACTCAAGATGTAATTTGTACATTTGAAAAAAAGTTCTGTAGACTCACAAATTTGCATGTGATCACAGATAGCGATTCCTTGACACAAATACCAGGCAAAATGCTTATAATAATAATAATAATAATAATAATAATAATAATAATGACAACTGCAGGAAATTAGTCCTGCCTAGAATAATATCAGGTTAACCATCCTCATAGACCTTGCTACAAATGGAGACAATTGTACAGATCAAGTCTGTCTTGCTTAAGTGCACTTAATGCCGCTGCCTGACGAACCCATGCTCCGCTTCCACTATCTGGCTCTTCATCTGAAAAAATTACAGCCCTTCTGTGTGAAAATATATCCGTGTGTTTTCCTCTTTCCACCTGTCTCTCCCACCTGTGCCTGCATACACTCATGCTAACACCACCTGTCAGCCAGCCTCTTCATGACATCACCACATCCTCCGTCCTCTAATCCGACCGTGCATGGTCACAGCACTGCGTTACTCAGGGTTACATAAGTGGAAAAACAGGACCTCTTTAAAATAACACCATCAAACCTGGGACAGAAATGTTGGTATCTATGGTTTAGATTAAGTAAAAATATGGTGATCACTTATTTTAATCTATTATCATTATTTTATTACCTTATTACTATTATTATCACCATTATTATTAACACATCTACTACTATTACTGTTATTATTATTAAACAGAACATACATAACCAGCTATCTTTGCCGCCTCTCCGAATATTACACCAGCTTTGTTTGACTCCTTTAGTCCAAGTGCATAAAATGTAGGCAACTCCTTGCAGGCCGTTTCGCCGTGGCTTGTTGCTAGGCAACGGAGCTAAAGTGAGAATGACACAAGATCTCAGGCGTCAGTGGACTCCTCAAGAACCTGCCTCTGTGGCATCTTTAAGCCCTAAACCACGTGTGTGTGAGCACGCATCACTTTTCAATCAATCACAGAGATTTCCTTCTTATAAGAAGGTTTGAACGCGGTAGCTAGACACACATGTAAGACAGCTTTATGGAAATTTCGAGGCTTTGATTTGTTTGTTAGTGCGTGTAAGTGAGCACACGCACGCACACGCACGCACACGCACACGCACACGCACACACACACGCACACACACGCACACACACGCACACACACGCACACACACGCACACACACGCACACACACGCACACACACGTGTGTGGGTGGCAGAAGGTGTTTACTGAAGCCAGCATAGGAAGAGAAAATGACACTCTCAGTCCAGATGATTATGTAATAGCAGTGTTTTGTAAATGATTGATTCATTTTTAAACAGAAATGAATCAATACATTTGGTGTGATTTTTAGAATTTTGGAATTTGTTTAGCAATGACTTTTCTTACCCTGATCTGAATATACTCTCGCAAAAATAAAAGAACATGTCTGTTTAATGGCTCGGTAGGTTTGCAGTAGTTCCAGTGTTATGGCTCTAATTTAACATAATGGAATTTTAAAATATGTCTTTTAAAGTGTCTTTGAGATTACCTTTTCTATATCCAACAACCATCTGTGTCTTTTATTATGGAAATTAATAAATAAATACAGTAAATACATTATACATGTATACAATCTCATATTTATAAGCCAGGAGATGAGAACAAATAAAACAAACAAGATTTTTTAAGAAGGCATCAATATCGCAGCCACAATTGTGTGAGAAAACTTTGTTGTGTTTTTTTAATGAAGATAATTTGGTCAGTACAAAAATGTGTAGTTGCAAATTTTAATAATTATGTGCAGCATTTTTTAAAATACAATAATGTTAATGTTAATTTTTATAAAGGCATGCAATAAAGCTGGAGGGCAAAGGGATTTTTAATATACGTTTAGATTATTAATGCTCACAGTAGCGGACTTTAATAACAATGAAAAGCTCAAGAGGGTAGTTGAGATTTTTGTCTCGGCGGAATGTTTTTTCTAACATCCATTCTGAACAAATGTAGTGGATGCAAATATTTGTCATCCAGACTAATTTTCTTTCTACATTTCTGCAATGCACAGTTGATATTGAGATGTGTCTGCTATGTATTCTCTGTAAAGCCTTCATAACGGCTCTAATCTGATGTGCTGTTCACTGGCGAGTTTTGATGCAACCCTTTCCTAGGATGGTCTTCATGAAAGCCAGTTTCATCATGGTGCTTGATGGATTTTGCGAATGCACTTGACAATACTGTTCATGCAAGAACTATTTCAGAACAGCTGACCTTCATGTCTTAAAATAACGGCTAACTGTTGGCCGCTGCTGCTACTTAATTACATAATGTCATTTGTGTTATTTCATAGTTTTGAATAAATCCCCCATTGTTCTAGAATGTAGAAAAAAATCCAGATGTAAAAGATTCAGACTTGTGTCCAAACTTTTGACACCATTGACTGGTACTGGATTTCACACATTTATTTTTGTTTTTATGTAGATTTACAGAAGCATGCTTTTCTTTTCAGCTAATAATCAAAATAAACTGAAATAGGCTTGTGTTTTCTGTGTGTTTTAAAGCGCCTTCGAGTGTATGGGGTGGGGAACACAGCCCTTTTGGCTTGTTTTGGCACGCACCTCTTTTCTGACATGTAGGATTATCAGAGCATATAATTTTCTGTTGAGCGCATGTGGTTAAAAAACTCATGTCATCTGTAATTACTGAACATTTTCATCCATTTATTACCAGCGTTAGCAGGACAGCAGTGAGGTATGCAGTATGTGAAAATAAGGGGGGGGAAAACGAACTGGGTGAAGACTCATGCTGTGCCGATATAAGATGACTGATGGGGGTTTGTGTACATGTGACTTGGTGACTGTGATGTGTTTATTGGTATAGCAATGTCATGATGACTGATATGGACCAATCACCTAGGGCTTCCTAGATGCCAACAGTCGTATCTTAGTTCTGGGGACTGTTGTCATAGCAACAGCTGTGTGCTGATCTGCTTTTGTGAGAATGAAACGTGATATGTGGGTTAGGTGATCCTTTTTCAGTCATACAATATTTACTAACATCTATCTGACACAAACACACCTTAGTGTTCAGTCACTGAAATATGTTTATTGTGTTGCATATACTGTATTTTGTATACATTTTTAGTTGTATGACTCTTGTACATTTCACGTACATGTATCCATGTCACGTATACTGACTGTTTTTTGTTTTTCTTTTCTGTTTTGTTTTTTCCTTCTTTCCCAGAGCCCATAGTGAGGAATGGACGACCGCCCTCATCCCATAGTATGCACTCGTTCTTGCACCAGTACACCGGCTCGTTTAAGAAACCTCCTCTCCGCCGGCCTCACAGTGTCATTGGCGGCAGCCTGGGCTCCTTCATGGCCATGCCACGCAACGGCAGCCGACTCGGTAATCCATCAATCCTATTTCTAGTGTGTGGATTATAGCCGTTGAACCTCTCCTCCTATCCAGCTATAACAGTGTGTACTGTATTCCACACCACCATTCATAACATCCACACAACATCCACACTAAAACGCATTCCTTGTAGGAAGCAGAAGTCTGACATTTTAAAGTAGTAGTCAGTCAGTAGTTTAAATCAATCCAGACAATGTTTCTGAAACAGCCGGATATTATGTAATGGCATTCAAACACGAACCTCTAAATGCCACACTAAGCATGTTAACACAACACAATTCAACCATATACATAAATCATCCTGCAAAATATACTGATAATTAGGGCCCAAGCACCATGACAGCCCTGTGATGACATAGGTTGGATTTTTTTCCCCCCAGCATCTGGGGCTTTTTGGGGTTCTTGCATGCTCAAAAAAAAAGTCAGTAAATCTAAATGGAAACTGCAGCTATTAGGACTTCTGAGCGTCTGGTCCTCGGACGTAGCACAAGGCATTCAGACAAGATGTTGCTGGATAGCTCGTGCACACTTGCACGCATTTATGCGAAACCCGGTACACATTTAGATCTCCTTGAGCTTTGCATGTCATGGGATCTACTCATCAGGAAGTCAGTTATTTTGTGTTGTTTGCAAAACGCACCTAATGGAATTTGATGTTCACCTCCTAGGAGATTTATACAATCGGCACAAAACCGGGCCAATATAATCTCAAGACACTGAGAGAAAGGTTTTTTGATACCTCAAACGGTGCAGCCAGGGCGATACCTTAAACTTTAGCCGAAAAGTGGCTAATGACTTCCTGAGTGACATCATATTGAGATGGCATCACTTTGAGTGACATCAAAGTTTGATGCTTTTTTTTTCAGCCTCCGGGGATTTTTGGTGGTCTTAACTTTTTCTAAAAGCGCACAGGTTGAGTGGTAAGCCCGGCTGTGACACCACGATCATTGTTGCTTTGCATATTTAACAAATTTGTTGTACTTTTCTAGTGCGATAGTATAGATATGGTTCCTGATCTTGGAAAATCTGACTTAATCCTGCCTAAATTTATATGTGTAATTCTGTTAGTCACCTAAGTCATTTGTGAAGAATAATGCCATATTTCACCAGGACTGTAATGTGAGGTGAGATTAACTCAACTTTCAGTTGCTATAGAAGTTATAAGCGTTGAGGTGTGTCACATTTACAAAAAGGTTAGCCAAGCCTAAAAAAATCTTATTGTTTTCTTGATGCACCTCTCATCAATCATCCAGTCCTATAGAGGGGGAAAAAATTCTATGAGCATTGATTTCATGCCAGATAAATTATTTGCAACCCTGTAGTGGTTAACTCGTGTTGCCACAATGAATATTAGAAGCTTAAACAGTACGCACTGATTTCTTTTTCTGTCACCAATGTGAATTAAATATGAGCTTGTGCAAGGAAACATGTTTTGGTTGGTGGAAAGCAACTCCAACAAAAATGCAGTTATGCTGGAACAATACCAGGAAACGGCCATTAGCCAATTCTTTGAGTACTGGTAGACAATGCATGCACAAATCAAGTCCGATAGAAAGACTAGTTAATTAGCCAATGTTTAGCAAATGTTAGATAGCTGCAGTGTTATGATCTTGTAAGACCCTCTGAATGTACACAAGATATACTGTGCTAGAGAACTTTCCTGTGCAGTGCACTCTATGGAGCCCTTCTTCCTGTTAACACTCCTATTAAATGGATTGTATGAGTTTTATTGGATATTTAATTTGGATTGATCTCTTATCAATTTACTCAGACATTCAGATGCATACCTGAAGGATTTTTATTTTGAAAGACCCATTAACAAGATTGACATTCGATTATTGTTTTGCTCTTAATAAACTAATGGAAATGTGTTTGATAGCTCCAGGAAGGGATTTTCTCAGAGTGGGCAGAGTGTATTTGGCAGATTGCATTTCGTGTTGGTATAAGTAAAAAAAAAAAAAAAAGAATGAATAAAAGGATGTGGTGCATACACTAACCATTTGTTTGACTGACCATGCAGAGGTGCTCTGCCTTCGCTGTAGCACTGGAAGCAGAAAATCATGAAACAAGGAGCTGCTTGTGCGATCTGACAGTGTGTACTGGCAAATGTCCCAAATTATCTTGGAACCCTGAAATATTGGCAATTTATTTATATATTTTTTGGTAAAAATGTCATTAAAATTCTCATTCTTTCACTGACAAGCCATTTATTTTCACTGACGGTCCATATTTGTTTTACCCCTTTGACACCTGAGGTGCACAAACCGCAAAAAAAAACAAAAACAAATCTGGCAACCCTTTTCAGAAGTCCCTGGCATCCCTATAACTACGTGTAAAACAGGCACTGGAGTGAAATGTGTGAAGGCACCCTAAAGACTTGGTGTGTATGCTTTGCAAGCTCAGAGGCTCTTTCAAGTACACATACATAATAAACTCTGGCCAAAAATCTCCTGCTGAGTCTGAGAGGGGAACAAGGCAGGGACTCTTGATGTACGTGTGCCTGTGAATGATTCTAGGTTTAAAATTAGGGCTGCAGCAAAAAAAAAATCTTTCTTTCTTTAAAATAACATGAAAAATAATAATAAAATTACTTCTTTTCTGATTAATTGATATCCTTTGGTTATCTTGACAATTAACAATATCAATTAAATTCTACCATTGATCTTTCAACCTTTTTTCAAGCATTTTTTTCTTTTGTAATAAAGCATGTTTTTGCGAATAGAAATTTTCTAAAATAAATAAATAAAATCAAGTGCCAATACAGTGGTCCCTCGGCATACGAACAGCCCGCTTCACAATATTTTCGCCGTGTAAACTGAAATTTTGAAAGAAATTTACCATGGCATGAGGGCCGAAAAGTTGCACGTGCGTCCGGTAGTCAATAAAAATTTGTTTGCAACAGTGGAAAAGCAAGCGAAGCAAGTTTATGCATTTTTCTAAAAGTTTTTGCCATTTTATGCCAGATTTAGTGATGCCATAGTCTCATTGATTCAAAGAGAGTAAGCAAGAATGGTAGCAAAAAGAAAATGGAGCCACTTTCAATTTCATTTTTAAAGCAGTTGGTGCCAAGATCATAAATCATTAATTAAAGTTAAATAAGATTTAATGACTAGTTATTATTATTTTTTTTATTTTGTTTATTTACTTCATTTACATATCTTTTCTAAATGTTTTGATTATTTTTATATGCAAAATATTATTATTAGTGTTGGAAATTTGTAGTATTGTTAATATTTTTCTGGTGGCTGGAACAGATTATCTGCATTTATATTATTTCCTAAAGGAAAATGCGTTTTGCAGTATGAATGTTTGCTTTAAAACTGAAAATGAACTTATTAAATTCGTTTGCTGAGGTACCACTGAAATAAATAAAAAAATGTCCATCAGTCATGTGAGGAAGAAAAAGAAAACCATTTGAAGTTGAACTCTGTGAATCATACTAACTGTGTTTCTCTCAGAAAGGCTTGTGCATGTATTGATCATTTTAACATGAAATCTGTGAATGAAAAACATTTTAAAGTTTAACTTTTACCTAATTACAGGAGATGATGTTTACTGTATTGTAATTAATTATTATAGATAGTGTTGTCTTAAATGTTGAGTATGAGTTACTTTAGCAACATTTGTATGGTTTATCTGCAAAAGGTTGCGTACACTGAACTGCATTGTAACATTAATGGAAATCTTTGTCATGTAGTTTTATAAGGGTGTATTTGCAAGTTTGTAAGACTGCTTGCAACTTGCAAATGTGTGGAAAGTGGCGTTGCCAGCCTAGCCGTTAGCATCTGCTCTGAGAGATCTTGCGTCTAAAACGCATCAGGTAGCTACAAAGGCATCTGTTACTCCCAGGCTCTGGTACCAACCAACAGTTAGACAAAACTCACCGGAATGAAGTTTTATGAAGCGTGGAGAGCAGCTTTTTATTAGGTCTTGTTTAAAGGATTCCCACACTCTGGTCATAGGGTCCAGGCTTTTTGGGGGGTCTTTTTTTCATGATGCACTGCCATTATTAGGGGGACTGAACACATTAACACATTCCGTGCAAGTTGATGTCAAGGATAGTTCCAGCCATAATTACAGACAAAAAAAGACTTTTCTTTTTTTTTTTCTCTCTGTAAGCCATGTTCTGTTGTTTATCTGCTTTCTTTGTTTCTCTTTAATAAGTCCCCGAGTAACAGAACTTTGGCTCCTTGTGAGGTTGTTACCTGTTTACCCATGTTTACTCGTGTATCAGTTGCTGAAATCTGGCTCTTCTGAGGGAATTTCAGGCACAGTATGTGAGCCTGCTTACATTAACAGGAAATGACTCAGAAGGCTGCTTGAAGGTGAGGCAGCAGGAAGTTTGTCACAGCCATTCTGTTGCTTGCAAAGTGTGTTGGTGTGTGTGGTTTCCCTTCCCGCAGACATTTAAGAGGCAGACATGTCCAGACGTGCTCGACGCTCCTACAAAGCCATTATCATGTGTCGCAATTGATGTCAGACAAAACCTGGCACACACTCATGTGAGAAACGCAGAGATGTACCCTTCTTCCCATGTTGATTATCTGTGATAAACCATGTCTGGTGGTTATAAGGGCTGAGAGCAGAGGTTTGACCTACTTGCATGTTCTTGGTAGTTACCACACAACTCACAGCAGTGTGCATGTAAAGAGGACATGGAGGAGTAATGGAAAACTTCTTAGAGACCATAAATTGAGAGTTTCTGGGCGGTGATGGTGAGCAACTGATGAGATGGTGAGAAAGCTATTATTGTAAGCTACGTCGTAGTGTGTTAGGATGGATTTACAGCTAAGAAAATTAACAACGCTGCCTGTCATCACTCAAGTCATGCCTTTCACACTTTAAGTGGCGTGAGTCAAAGTGCAGCATGCATAGTACAGATGAGCACTGGTTGCTTTTATTTGTTTAAGGTTTGTGAAGCATAAGTATCATTTCCATAGAATATCAAACTTTTCTTTTTATAAAAAAAATATTGGGATTAAATATTTTGAATAATTTAAAGGTTAATCCATTTCATCATTGCTGTGTAATTAATAGAAATAGTATGAGGGGTGTCGAGATGAAATTTCTCATGAACGAAGGCGGAAAAACCGATTGACATTTCCAGAACACTTTAAGTGCAGTACAGTGATGAGATTCTTAGTCACAGCTAAATATATGAATAGTGCAAATGCTTTAAAGAAGGCCGTATGTCTGTGAATGACGAACCTGTTTGAGGTGACTCTGAGCCCACTGCAGTCGTTCCCATGAACATTCAGCAAGTAGAACACCTGAACCTTGAAAATCGATGGTTAACTTGTCACCAACTTGTGAAAGAGACACATCTGTCTGTGGGAACTGTACACGCGATAATTAACCAACACCACTTCCACATTACCGAAGCTCAGCTGGAACTCTGTGCGGTTATGACCCCGCTCACAGTCTTTTCCACATGTTTGGGCAATTAAAGGAGTTCCTGGGAGGCCAGTGTTTCCAGACGTGAAGCAGGCAGTCTGCTTATTTCTCCAGGTTACTGAGAAAACTTTCTATGTTGATGGTTTCTAAGCACAGGGATAAGTGCATTAGTGTACCAGGGGATTGTATAGAGAAATAAAGGTAGTTTTTACTCTTTTTACTTTTAACCGTTATGTTATTTTGCACAATCAAAAGTCCCAGGTTGTCTTGAATGTCCCTTAGTAAAAAAGAAAGAAAAAAGATCAGTAGGTTGTAGTGTAATGTAGGGCGACTGATGCAGGCTAAACAGTATCGGTGCTCTTTTCTAGAGCGCAGTCGATCCGGAGCAGGTGTAACTGTTGTATAATGTATCAAGATTTAAAACCTCCATCAAGATGCAACATAGTCAGGAGATAACATGATTTTGTATTTCTCGTTTGCTGTTGTCATCTCCACTGTCTTGGTTATTGAGCCTTATGACCAAAAGCCATTTTGTAGAAATAGTAGAAACCTCCATGCCTCGTTGCCGTATTCTTCATTCTAATTGGCTTTATCCATTGCTGTATGGTCTCAGTTTAACAGCTGCCTTGTCATCCTGGGCTTCTACCTTCTCTCCTCTCCGCTCCCACCAGTCTCCTCCCTTCCCCTCTGGGGGTAATAGGAGACGAGGCAAGGGCAGCTGGATGCTGTCATGGTTGCCCCTGAGGTTATGCAGTCTTTTACACTGTGCTTCGATAAAAGGCTGGAACGCTCTTTTCTCTAGAGAAAAAGCTCTCCATCGAAGTAGCGCTCAGGATCACAGTGTCCGCGCCTTCGCTTCACCAGTCTGACCTCGCCTCCTCGAAAGCACGGTAACTTCTCATTCAACTTCACGTTCCCTCCCACACACACCGAAACACACAGCAGGTTGAGCGAGTTGGCCTTTCCTTAATCCCTGCTGTCTGGTGTGTGTGTGCGCGTGGGATATGTAGAGTCGAGAGATTTCTAAACACTGATTATATCAGAATTTAACTGTTTGGTCAGCTCCAATAAGCAGCATCGTGTTTTATGTAAGAGAAGAGGGTCTGAAATATATGAATAACCATAAACCGAGATGTTTAATTCGTTCTCTGAAAGGCTTCAGACTGCCGTTAATGTCTTTATGAACAAGTGTGATGTTATGATTTGTATGTAAGATTTGCTTTGGAACATAAAAGTGTAACAGAAATGGCAAACCGTGAATGGTTATGGAGTGTAGGGTGAGTGTGTGTACACAAGCCAGCTTTTCTTTTTCTTTTTAAGTATTAATAAGGAAGAAATAAGATTAAGCAAAGAACACATTATACTTTGGCCCAAATTTGTGTCGTAAATGGTCGCCAGAGACAGACCTATGCAAAGTCAGATATTGCAGACATTAAAAACATCATAACTCTTCATATGTCACAATTTCACAATACCGATTTTCATTTGTCTCTGTCTATACAGACATAGTTCACGAGAACTTAAAGATGGGCTCTGACGGTGAGAGTGATCAGGCATCAGGAACCTCTTCAGACGAGGTTCAGTCACCCACTGGTGTGTGTCTCCGTGCCAGGACACATCGCCGCATATCCATGGAGGTAAGTTATTCCTCTTGTAATGTGTGGGAGAGAAGGATATTCGGAAAACATTATATTATACTTTACTCTGGAAAAAGATACTCACAGTAATAATCTGTGACTCATGTGCTTAAGCTGGTTTTCTGGGGCACCTAATTCAGGTTAGGCAAGTCACCTGGGTGTAGACCTCACCTCTGAGCTGGCTTTATTGTGAATTTTTAGCAATGGCTACACCACAGTCGTGAAAGCCCTTTGCATCAAGCCCTAGAGTATCAAGGGGAATAGGAAGGTCACTTTTATTTATTTATTTATTTATTTATTTATTTATTTATTTATTTAATAATAATTATTATTATTATAAAAAAAAAGAAAATGCAAGTTAAGTATGATATGTAAATTAGAAGATGGCCATAATGGAAATAAATAAAACCTTAATAAAAACCCCTAATAGGAATATAGTATAATCCTAATATATTACTGATTCTGGGATCTGAGCATGTAGAAGCAGCTCATGTGCGTGTTATATACAGGCGCGCACACACACACTTGCTGGGTATTGCCCTGAATAACCACAGATGTAGTGCTGATGCGTCACAAAGTCTTATTTTTAGTATTGGGTAGGTGGAGGGATTTCTCCAGTTTTGTTCTTACTTTTATCTGCTTCATTGCACCATTTCATTGTCACACCCAATTTCTCATGTTCTTCTTCTCTTTCTTGTGTCATCATTCTGCATCACTACGTTTCCATTCCTTGAAAAGACTAAGTGTTTTAAATAATTTAAATAATTTGAAGGTTTGAAGTATCTTCGCTCTTGTTATATGTTTATTTTGGGCGGTGGAGGTTTCTCATATTGCAAAGCAAACCTTGGGTTTAGGCTCTAAATGATTCAATAAAATGTAAACCCAGAACAGAACCAGTTTACATGAACATGGATTTAACATAATTGCAGGAAAATGCCCATTTTAACCATTTACTCAAATTTATGGCGGGATAAAGTGTAACTCCTGGACTTAGTGACAAGTTGGCCTTCAGGCGTGAATACTATATGTAAGTTGTAGTTTTTTACCCTCTGCTGTTTAGATCGTGTAACTGCGCACCACATGTGTTCTGGAATAAAACTGAAACCATGTTTTTGTATATATGTAAAGTTTGCACAAGGGTTGCCTGACTGGAGTTCGGCAAAAACGTTTCACATGTTAGTGCAGAAAGACAATTAAAAATGTGTCAACAGCCATCGATGTTACTCCAAGTACAGACTCTTGTGTGTATGCATTCACGTTCTTAGGATGTGAATAAGCGCCTGTCTCTGCCTGCTGACATTCGGATTCCTGATGGCTATCTGGAGAAGCTGCAGCTGAGCAGCCCGCCGTTTGATCAGCCACTCAGCCGCCGATCGCGCAGAGCCTCACTGGTGAGTGATACTGTGTTCATGTTACCGTGTTCTGTTCTCCACGCTGTTGGGTTACTGTAGAAAAATAACTGTTTGTTAATGCATTCAGATCTTTGATAGTTCTGTATCAGGATACACAGCAGATTTGTACATAGGATTAGGGATTAACGCATTTTCATGAAAAGGTCCACAATCATGTGTAATGAAATGACAGCAAGTGGCTGATTTAACAATATTAAATGCGTAATCGAGATTTATTACATTTCTGTTTCCATTATAATCACATCCTGACACAGCATGACCGAGACATGCAGACTCATTCTTTTTGTAAACTGTTTCCAAAATATTTGCTAGAATACAATGTGGGTTTGCGCTGCTCCTCTGTTTTCACTTAAAGCTAGGAGACGTCTCTTGGATGGCAGTTCCCTGTTTTGCTAGATAGGGCAAATATTTTGAAATGTTCTTTGTGCAACACATTGAGTCAAAATGAAATCTGGTGTTTTGTTTGAGGATGAGTCAAATGAAAATCTTTTAAAAGTGTGACACGCATTAGAACTGCAGCATTTTTTCCCTTTAGTAACCCCATCACTCATTAAGCACTGGATCACTTGCTTCAAAACTATGCGCTTTAACTTGTATGCATTGAGTGGTAATAAATATAAAAATTATTTTTCTTTCATGTGGCTCACCCCAAAATGTTATAAGAATTTTGTACACGATAGCTGATTTGTGTCCAAATGTACATGTTGTAGAGCAATTTTAAACAAAGAAAAGTAAACATATATATTATAGTTGTTATAATGGTTTGAATTATTCTGTTTCAGCCCTCTTATAGTTCAGTCCTTGTAACTAAACCCAGCACAGAGAGAGCCATAAGTTGCATAGCAACTCGCATCATACACTCTGGGGAATCTGCCAGAACAAGCCTCCTGTTTGACATAAGGGCTTGTGATGTGGCATGCCACCTTTAGTGGTCTTAAGTAGAGACAGTGACACTGCCATGAGTCATGTATTCATTAATATGTGACATCACTCGAGTCTCCTGGTGTTGATGATGCCCTGCGTGTTGATTCCTCTTAAAATAATTCAGCCTGCCCAACATGGTCTCCTTTTTTTGCACGATTAACTCCCAGATTACCTGGATTACTTTTTTGTTGTAATGAGTAATGAGATTTAACGCCATTTAAGTACTCGGTTATTTGGTCAAAAATATTTTCAAAAATGTAATTCATTATTTTTGTAATTGATGTAGACAGCAGTGATTCCGTGTTTGTGTGTGTGTGTGAGAAAGTAGTCCTACAAGCCCCGTCTACGATCAGTGAACGAGTGACAGGTCATGGGCAAACAAAGCTTATTGGTGTGCATTGGAAGTGGCTTTTGTAGCTGCAGACCATCCAGGGTGCTCATGCTGAGCGCTGTCCACTGCTGAAAGCACCTACAGTGGGCACATGAACACCCTGAAGCAAGTAGTAGTTCCACCCCCCTCAACACCATGTTGGCCATATGAATCTGTCACTTACCTTGGGAAAAGCCACTAAGTTGCACTATTCTGGGAGTAGTCTACTGGGAATCCTTGGGTCTGGTATTTATATAGATCTTCCATTGACATACATGACTAAACACTAGTACTGAGCAGTTACATCCCTCCATGGCAACAGTATCCCAAATACTAATAACCTCTTTCAACAGGATCATTAACCCTGCCACATTGCAAAAAAAAGAGGTGTTTTCCACATTAAACCTTCAGCTATGTTGTGGAGTCCATGTTTTGATAGATCATGCTGTTTTGGAAGCACAAATGGGATTCTCACAGTGTTAGACAAGTATTTTTAACATTATAGTGTACACAGCATCTATCGATAGGGACTGAAAAAGAGAAGTCAAGCTCAGAGTTAATATCTCTCTTAAATATTTTTGTGTCTTCAGCCCTATAATGAATGGAATCAGCTTGAAATGAGAAGTTTGTTACAGGTTACTCCATGTGGTTATACAATAGCTACACAGGAGTGTCTGCATAACTATCTGGTATCATCTCTTCAAAGCTGACTTTCATGCAAGTGTTATTTGCAAAACTGCGTGTTGTGCCTACTGCATCATCACAAGTTTTGTCAGACTACCAAATGAGATTGGCTAATTTTTATTGATTTATTTAAATGTTTACGTTATTTTTGTTCCTTGAAGCGCACATTATTATAATCAAAATAAAGGCCAAGTGAACAGGGTTTCACATGAAACGTCTTGGATGGATGTATTAGGTGTAGTTTTTGATGCGTTTTATTTTCATTCAGTGTTCTACTATTCCGCATGGGGAGAGCTAACACCAGGGTGAAAGTGAGCAGCGTGTTCTAGTTGCTGAGGCAGTCTAGTCTCTAAGCGCTCTCCCTCTCTCTCTCACTCTGTGTCGTACTGTTCTTTGTGTACCTAGCAGGTTTAGCATGTGAAAGACTCCCTTACCCTGGTGTCGGCGTTTTCTTGGCATCCATTGTTCTTGCCCATTATCTGGCTCTGTCGTTCCCACAGTGTATGTGAATAACAGGGAACAAAAACCAAGTGTGACTCCTCTTGTTTATATTCTAGCGCCCCCTGGTGCTCTATCCTTGATTGGAGTCTTGTGTGGTTGTTTTGAGTCTGATTAATTTCCTTGTCACTGAATGAATTTAGCTGCTGATACCAGGGTCATTACGCACAAACTAAACCCATGTCAGTGATAACATCTGCTCAGCATGTGCTACAACGGCTACCGCTTATTAACGAAACATTCTCTCCATTTTTAGTCGGAAATCGGCTTTGGAAAACTGGAGACTTACATCAAACTGGACAAGCTTGGGGAGGTAAGAGAGACTTGCCTTATTTAAACTCGTGTTGTCTCACGTTGCATTTATAAACACATTTGAAAGCATTGCACGTTTAAACTGAATATCTATTAAATCTAGATATTTTTTTAGCTATTTGTTTGCAGTTGCTGATGATACCTGTGACACTGAAACCTATTACGGTGATGTTTCTTAGATATTCTGTAGATACTCTGTTTTTTACTCAATTCTCCCTACTCGATGTGATTGTTCCAGGGAACGTACGCGACAGTTTTCAAAGGCCGGAGCAAACTGACTGACAACCTGGTAGCTTTGAAGGAGATCCGGTTAGAACACGAAGAAGGAGCGCCTTGCACAGCCATTAGAGAAGGTACATAAACCACTTTTGTTCCGTACAAGAGACTTTATTAGAAGATCAGGAAGGTATTGGTGATTCTGCACACTATTTAAAGGCTTTTGATGAAGGATGGGTTTTTTTTTTACCCTAGATTAGTCTTCATCAACTTGATGACAACTTTTAAATTATAAAGTGATTTGCAACAACTTCTGGCCAATCAGATGAGGGAATTCAGTAATGCTGTGCCACATGTGGTCTGTTTACAATTTTGCCCATTTCAATGTTGTTTTTATCTGCTTTAAACCATCATGATGCACCTGAACCCAGCACCTATGGAAGCTACTGTTATCAAGTTACTGTATGTATTGAACATGCTATTACTGCTATCACTTATGGGCCATTGGAATCCCCATCCCACCCTTTAGGGCAGCAACTACAACTGCTGTTGCCATTATGTGACCGAGAAGAACAGGTCGATGGAAATATGCATCTCATATCAGCGTCAACATTCCTGACTTTGAGCTAGTTTGGTAATTAAAAACTAGACCACAGTGGCTGCTTGAATACAGAACAACATTCACGAGGACTGTGTGTCCTCATTAAAAAAAAAAAAAAGTTTCATGTGCTATGCTCTTGAGGTCCATGTCTTTGGTTAAATTATGGTCTCTGCCAAAAAAGAGAAATGTCAAAATATTTATATTAATATTAAGTATACACACTGCTAACAAACATATCAGTAAAGTATGCTGTACAATCAATGAGTGGCCTTATCAGTTGTTGTTCTTGCACTTGTATTGAGTAAGCCGAAGGCAAACACTCAAAAGCTGAAATGATCAAACGAATCAGTGTGAGGAGCTTTCACTTCTCATCAGCACATGAATGAATGAACCATATTGTAAATGTATTAAAGGGTACATATTCCTTTTCTTTCTGTCTATCCCAGTTTCATTACTAAAGGACCTGAAGCATGCCAACATCGTTACACTTCACGACATTGTCCACACAGAAAAATCTCTCACGCTTGTCTTTGAGTACCTGGTAAGAGATCCATTCAGCCATCATGTCTAGCTCCTTCCAAACATGTTGTCCTGTTGAGCTTCCTTTGTTTTACAAATGCCACTATTTTCTTTAGGATAAGGATCTAAAGCAGTACATGGACGACTGTGGGAACATCATGAGTATGCACAATGTTAAGGTACAAGCCCCTACGCACGCACACACATTTTGCTCATGTCGTGTAATAAAAAATAAAAAAAACATATTTTGGTTGATGCGCATGGAAATATGAAAGCTGCAAAGACCTAGCCATGTACTGGTGTTTTGTGAATTATCATATCTATAAACTATGAGCTCCCTTCCTAGTTTGTGTACAATATTGAAACCTGTCTGTGCTCCACGCACAAAGAAACTGGTTTCTGAAGTACTACAGCAATAAATGTTTTCATCACCACTTAACTCAAGATTAGTTGAAATTAGACCCTTAAATTTAAAGAGTTATCATGAAGAAGTTGCTTTTGAAGGTTATCGACAGTTCATAAAACGTGTAATTAAACTTGGGTTTATGTTTTCGTTGTAGATTTTCCTGTTTCAGATCTTGCGAGGACTGGCGTACTGTCACAGACGTAAGGTTCTGCACAGAGACCTGAAACCACAGAATCTTCTCATCAATGAGAGAGGGGAGCTCAAACTGGCAGACTTTGGTACTTGTTCATATTAGGAATTTTAAATAGAATTATTTCATATGAATACTGCAGACTAGTTGTTAAAGCAGTGGTTGTTGTATTTGTAAAGCTTAGCTTTTTTCCCCCCCTGGATTTGTGTATGTCGCAGGTTTGGCCCGAGCAAAATCAGTCCCTACTAAGACCTACTCAAACGAAGTGGTAACTTTGTGGTACAGGCCTCCTGATGTGCTGCTCGGCTCTTCTGAATACTCCACGCAGATCGACATGTGGTGAGTCCGGGTTCAAGCAGAATCTAAGAGTCGTCTCGTAACCCTCATATGCAATAACACTTGGATGCTAAAGTGCTGTTACTATGATAATGGAGCCAAGTTGGACAAGGTTGTTGTTGAATTTTAATTTATGATTTGACTAGAAATCAGAATTCCTACCGTGACAACTAATTCACAGGGACTGATTACATATATTTTATTGGCTGCATAAACAAAAAGTGACGCTATTTATTTATTTGTAATAAAATCCATACTGTGAGCAAATTAAAAGGATTTCAATTTCAGCCACCTTTTAATTAAGACTCAGTGAAGCTTAAATAACTCGGCAAACATTTTGAAAAGACAATAGAAATCTTTTCTCATGAGGTTAGGACGTATGATAATTAAAATAATAAAAATGTCAGAATTTCCATTTCTGTGTCCAAAAGGAAACGCCTTCCGGTGCTTCCGAGTGTGTGACATGTATTTTCTGTCTGTGTAGGGGGGTTGGATGCATATTTTATGAGATGGCTGCTGGTCGGCCGCTCTTCCCAGGCTCCACAGTGGAGGACGAACTGCATCTTATCTTCAGGTTACTGGGTATGTACTGTACATACAGTCTCACACACACACACACACACACACACACACACACACACACACACACACACACACACACACACATACTGTGAGAGACAGTGCATGTTTCTGGAGTTAAATTGGGCAACCTGTAACTTTGGTGGTAAAATACATCGTTTAAATCGAGACATTACGAGGGACAGAGACATTCTTTTCTGCCAGACATAACATGCAGGATGTGGTGTTTACCTGCTCTAAAAACAAACAGCAGCATTATGTGGTTGGAAGGTAACCAAAAATGATGTTGACCTGGCAAACACAGAGCAGACATGCAGGTAGTAACCTCAGTGAACTCCCGTCCTATATCCTACCAATGAATGAGTAGGATCTTATTATCCGTTAACATTTCATAACATTAGGAATCAAATAAAAACCCTTCAAAGAAAATACCTTGATGGTTGCAAAATACAGCAGCAGTTCTAACAGTTCTATTATTAACTAGTGGTGCAGTAAATGTACCCAGTGCTGCTCAGGAATCAGTTCTGAGAGTACTTTATGGTGCTTTATTTTT